>JAUIMM010000015.1:24755000-25325000 GCA_031769625.1 Taudactylus pleione | reverse complement strand
TCCCGCCTTCCGAGTCTCGCGGGTTTTGGATCCTATATAAGGTACCCGCGTCGGCGCCATTTTCTCACTCGGCTGTGGACAGTGAAGAGGGAGGGTGGGAGTTAGTGCTGTGTAGTGTAGTGTAGTGTAGTGCTGCTGTTGTCCACTACTTCAAAGTCCATAGGGGCTGGCTGTGTTGTGCTGTGCTGCTGTTGTTAATAGGGGCTGTGTCCACTACTTCAAAGTCCATAGGGGCTGGCTGGACTGTGTTGTGCAGTCAGTTCTCCATAGGGGCTGTGTCCACTCCAAAGTCCTGTGCAGTGTCCCAGTCCTAAAGGGGTGCTGTAGTGTTGTCCAGGGGGTGCTCTGTCCATCAGGGGTGCTCCCCCCAAGTGCTAAAAAAATAATATATTTTCTGTGTTTGTGAATTGTGTGCGCAGTAGCCGCACGTGCATCAACAAAGTAGTGCCAAGCGTGCGCCTGTGTCATAAGTAAAGGGCCGGCTGGCTTGACCGTTAAAGGGTGCTGTAACCCCCGAAAGTACACTCCAGTCCAAACCAAAAAAAAATTATTTTCTGTGTTTGTGAATTGTGTGCGCAGTAGCCGCACGTGCATCAACAAAGTAGTGCCAAGCGTGCGCCTGTGTCATAAGTAAAGGGCCGGCTGGCTTGACCGTTAAGGGTGCTGTAACCCCCGAAAGTACACTCCAGTCCAAACCCAAAAAAAAATTATTTTCTGTGTTTGTGAATTGTGTGCGCAGTAGCCGCACGTGCATCAACAAAGTAGTGCCAAGCGTGCGCCTGTGTCATAAGTAAAGGGCCGGCTGGCTTGACCGTTAAGGGTGCTGTAACCCCCGAAAGTACACTCCAGTCCAAACCAAAAAAAAAATTATTTTCTGTGTTTGTGAATTGTGTGCGCAGTAGCCGCACGTGCATCAACAAAGTAGTGCCAAACGTGCGCCTGTGTCATAAGTAAAGGGCCGGCTGGCTTGACCGTTAAGGGTGCTGTAACCCCCGAAAGTACACTCCAGTCCAAACCAAAAAAAAAATTATTTTCTGTGTTTGTGAATTGTGTGCGCAGTAGCCGCACGTGCATCAACAAAGTAGTGCCAAACGTGCGCCTGTGTCATAAGTAAAGGGCCGGCTGGCTTGACCGTTAAGGGTGCTGTAACCCCCGAAAGTACACTCCAGTCCAAACCAAAAAAAAAATTATTTTCTGTGTTTGTGAATTGTGTGCGCAGTAGCCGCACGTGCATCAACAAAGTAGTGCCAAGCGTGCGCCTGTGTCATAAGTAAAGGGCCGGCTGGCTTGACCGTTAAGGGTGCTGTAACCCCCGAAAGTACACTCCAGTCCAAACCAAAAAAAAAATTATTTTCTGTGTTTGTGAATTGTGTGCGCAGTAGCCGCACGTGCATCAACAAAGTAGTGCCAAGCGTGCGCCTGTGTCATAAGTAAAGGGCCGGCTGGCTTGACCGTTAAGGGTGCTGTAACCCCCGAAAGTACACTCCAGTCCAAACCTAAAAAAAAATTATTTTCTGTGTTTGTGAATTGTGTGCGCAGTAGCCGCACGTGCATCAACAAAGTAGTGCCAAGCGTGCGCCTGTGTCATAAGTAAAGGGCCGGCTGGCTTGACCGTTAAAGGGTGCTGTAACCTCCGAAAGTACACTCCAGTCCAAACCAAAAAAAAATTATTTTCTGTGTTTGTGAATTGTGTGCGCAGTAGCCGCACGTGCATCAACAAAGTAGTGCCAAGCGTGCGCCTGTGTCATAAGTAAAGGGCCGGCTGGCTTGACCGTTAAGGGTGCTGTAACCCCCGAAAGTACACTCCAGTCCAAACCTAAAAAAAAATTATTTTCTGTGTTTGTGAATTGTGTGCGCAGTAGCCGCACGTGCATCAACAAAGTAGTGCCAAGAGTGCGCCTGTGTCATAAGTAAAGGGCCGGCTGGCTTGACCGTTAAAGGGTGCTGTAACCCCCGAAAGTACACTCCAGTCCAAACCAAAAAAAAATTATTTTCTGTGTTTGTGAATTGTGTGCGCAGTAGCCGCACGTGCATCAACAAAGTAGTGCCAAGCGTGCGCCTGTGTCATAAGTAAAGGGCCGGCTGGCTTGACCGTTAAAGGGTGCTGTAACCCCTGAAAGTACACTCCAGTCCAAACCAAAAAAAAAATATTTTCTGTGTTTGTGAATTGTGTGCGCAGTAGCCGCACGTGCATCAACAAAGTAGTGCCAAGCGTGCGCCTGTGTCATAAGTAAAGGGCCGGCTGGCTTGACCGTTAAGGGTGCTGTAACCCCCGAAAGTACACTCCAGTCCAAACCAAAAAAAAAATTATTTTCTGTGTTTGTGAATTGTGTGCGCAGTAGCCGCACGTGCATCAACAAAGTAGTGCCAAGCGTGCGCCTGTGTCATAAGTAAAGGGCCGGCTGGCTTGACCGTTAAGGGTGCTGTAACCCCCGAAAGTACACTCCAGTCCAAACCTAAAAAAAAATTATTTTCTGTGTTTGTGAATTGTGTGCGCAGTAGCCGCACGTGCATCAACAAAGTAGTGCCAAGCGTGCGCCTGTGTCATAAGTAAAGGGCCGGCTGGCTTGACCGTTAAAGGGTGCTGTAACCCCCGAAAGTACACTCCAGTCCAAACCAAAAAAAAATTATTTTCTGTGTTTGTGAATTGTGTGCGCAGTAGCCGCACGTGCATCAACAAAGTAGTGCCAAGCGTGCGCCTGTGTCATAAGTAAAGGGCCGGCTGGCTTGACCGTTAAAGGGTGCTGTAACCCCCGAAAGTACACTCCAGTCCAAACCAAAAAAAAATTATTTTCTGTGTTTGTGAATTGTGTGCGCAGTAGCCGCACGTGCATCAACAAAGTAGTGCCAAGAGTGCGCCTGTGTCATAAGTAAAGGGCCGGCTGGCTTGACCGTTAAAGGGTGCTGTAACCCACAAAGTACACTCCAGTCCAAACCAAAAAAAAAATTATTTTCTGTGTTTAGCCGCACGTATATATCAAATCGATATAACATAAATGGAGGACCAAACTTTCTCCGATAAAAATAAAATAGAGAAAGATCAAGAACCACTTCCTCCTAGTGCTGAAGCTGCTGCCACTAGTCATGACATAGACGATAACATGCCATCAACGTCGTCTGCCAAGGCCGATGCCCAATGTCATAGTAGAGGGCACATACAATCCCAAATGGCAAAGTTCAGGAAAATGACCTTGAAAAAGACATTTAAATCAGCTGAAGAGAAACGTAAACTTGCCAATATGCCATTTACGACACGGAGTGGCAAGGAACGGCTAAGGTCGATCCCTAGTATGTTCATGACTAGTGGTTCAGCTTCACATGACGATGGAAGCACTCCTCCCACTAAAAAAATCAAAAGAGTTAAGCTGGCAAAAGCACAGCGAAGAACTGTGCTTTCTAAGAAGATATCACAAATCCCCAAGGAGAGTCCAAGTGTGGTGGTGGTTGCGATGCCTGACCTTCCCAGCACTGGACGGGAAGAGGTGGCTCTTTCCACCATTTGCACGCCCCCTGCAAGTGCTGAAAGGAGCACCCACAGTCCACTTGCTGATATGCAAATTGAAGATGTCACTGTTGAAGTACAACAGGATGAGGATACTGGTGTAGCTGGCGCTGAGGAGGAAGTTGGCGAGGAGGATTCTGATGGTGATGTGGTTTGTTTAAATCAGGCTCCGGGGGAGACAGTTGTTGTCCGTGGGATGAAAAAGCCCATCACGGTCATGCCTGGGCAGAAGACCAAACATTCCACCTCTTTGGTCTGGCAATATTTCTATCCAAATCCGGACAACAACTGTCTTGCCATATGTACCATATGTAAAGGTGAAATAAGTAGGGGTAGGGACGTCAACCACCTAGGAACATCCTCCCTTATACGGCACCTGCAGCGCGTTCATAAAAAGTTACTGTCAAGTTCAGAAACTTTGGCTCAGACCGTAAGCAGTCCAGGGACACCTAAATCCCGTTGTCCTGTTGTATCCAAGCGCCTGCAAACCACACCGTCAACTCCCTCCTCGTCAATTTCCTCCTTAGTCAGGATCGGAAGTAGTCCTGCAGGCCATATCACTGGCATGACTGACTCTCCTATCCGGGATTCCTCCGGAGGATCCTGCATTGCTACGCCTACTGCTGCCGCTGCTGCTGTTGCTGCTGCTGCTGGGAGTCGTTCATCATCCCAGAGAGGAAGTAGGAACACCACTACTTTTACTAAACAATTGACCCTCCAACAGTCCTTAGCGAGGAGGATGAAGTACGACAGCAGTCATCCTGAAGCAAAACGTATAACTGAGGCCTTGACTGCTATGTTGGTGTTAGACGTGCGTCCGGTATCCGCCATTAGTGCAGTGGGATTTAGACAATTGATGGAGGTAGTGTGTCCCCGGTTCCAAATCCCGTCTAGATTCCACTTCACTAGGCAGGCGATACCGAGACTGTACAGAAACGTCAGAAAAAGTGTCCTCAGTGTCCTGAAAAATGCCGTTGTACACAATGTCCACTTAACCACGGACATGTGGACAAGTGGAACAGGGCAGACTAAGGACTATATGACTGTGACAGCCCACTGGGTAGATGTATCACCTTACGCAGCAACAGCAGCAGCGTCACCAGTAGCAGCATCTCAGAAACGCCAGCTCGTTACAAGGCAGGCTACGCTGTGTATCACCGGTTTCAGTAAGAGGCACACCGCCGACAACCTCTTAGAGAAACTGAGGGAAATCATCGCCCAGTGGCTTACCCCACTTAGACTCTCCTGGGGATTTGTGATATCTGACAACGCCACCAATATTGTGCGGGCATTACATCTGGGCAAATTCCAGCACGTCCCATGTTTTGCTCACACAATAAACTTGGTGGTGCAGAATTTTCTGAAAAGCGACAGGGGCGTGCAGGAGACGCTTTGGGTGGCCCGAAAAATTTCTGGCCACTTTCGCCATTCAGCGACTGCGTGCCGAAGACTGGAGCGCCAGCAAACACTCTTGAACCTGCCCCGCCATCACCTGAAGCAAGAGGTTGTGACGCGGTGGAACTCAACCCTCTATATGCTTCAGAGGATGGAGGAGCAGCAAAAGGCCATACAAGCCTATACATCCACCTATGACATAGGCAAAGGAGGGGGTATGCACCTGACTCAAGCGCAGTGGAGAATGATTTCCGTGTTGTGCAAGGTTCTTCAGCCCTTCGAACTTGCCACACGTGAAGTCAGTTCAGACACTGCCAGCTTGAGTCAGGTCATTCCCCTCATCAGGCTTTTGCAGAAGCAGCTGGAGAAAGTGAAGGAGGAGCTAAGACGGAGCGATTCCGCTCGGCATGTGGGACTTGTGGATGAAGCCCTTCATTCGCTTTGCCAGGATTCCAGGGTGGTCAATCTGTTGAAATCAGACCACTACATTTTGGCCACCGTGCTCGATCCTAGGTTTAAAGCCTATGTGGTGTCTCTCTTTCCGGCCGACACAAGCCTGCAGAGGTGCAAAGACCTGCTAGTGAACACACTGTCAGCTGAAGCGGAACGTGACACGTCAACGGCTCCTTCTTCATTTTCTCCCGCAACTGGGGCTGCCAGGAAAAAACTTAGGTATCCTAAGCAACCCGCTGGCGGTGATGCAGGGCAGGCAGGACCAAGTTTGGACATCTGGTCCGGACTGAAGGACCTGGCAACAATTTCTGACATGTCTACTGTCACTGCATATGATACTGTCACCATTGACAGAATGGTGGAGGATTACATCGGTGACAGCATCCAAGTAGGCATGTCAGACAGTCCATACCTGTACTGGCAGGAAAAAGAGGCAATTTGGAGGCCCCTGTACAAACTGGCTCTATTTTACCTGAGTTGCCCCCCCTCCAGTGTGTACTCCGAAAGAGTGTTTAGTGCAGCCGGGAACCTTGTCAGCGAAAGGCGTAGGAGGTTGCTTCCACAGAATGTGGAGAAGATGATGTTCATCAAAATGAATTATCAGCTCTTCCAGGGAGACCAGCCTCCAGAACGTACAGAGGGACCTGTGGTGGTGGATTCAAGTGGGGACGAGTTAATACTTTGTGAGGATGAGGATGTACACACTGAAGAGGGTGAGGAATCGGTGGATGAGGAGGATGAGGATGACATCTTGCCTCCGTAGAGCCAGTTTGTGCAGGGACACATTAATTGCCAGCTTGTTTTGTGGGGGCCCAAACGAACCAATCATTTCAGCCACAGTTGTGTGGCAGACCCTGGCGCTGAAATGATTGATTTGTTAAAGTGTGCATGTCCTGTTTATACAACATAAGGGTGGGTGGGAGGGCCCAAGGACAATTCCATCTTGCACCTCTTTTTTTCTTTGCATTATGTACAGTTTGGGGCCTAGTTTTTCTAACTGCCATCCTGTCTGCCACTGCAGTGTCACTCCTAGATGGGTCACGTGTTTGTGCCGCCCACTCGTGTCGCTTAGCATAGTCATCCAGCTACCTCGGTGCAACCTTTTGGACATAAAAACACTATTGTGAGGTGTGAGGTGTTCAGAATAGACTGGAAATGAGTGGAAATTAAGGTTATTGAGGTTAATAATAGCATAGGAGCAGAAAAACCTACAAATTCTGTGATTTTAGCTGTTTTTATGCTTTTTTTCAAAAAAATACAGATCCAAAACACAAAACCCAGAACCCAAAACACGGAAGGGTGGTTTTGGCAAAACCAATCCAGATCCAAAACACGAAGAAAGATCCAGATCCAAAACCAAAACACAAAACACGAAAAGTGGCCGGTGCACACCCCTATTATATATACATTAGGGCTGTATATCTACTTAGGGGACAGGAGTTTAGATATAGGATGAGAGCACGTCCTAATTCAACTGTAAGTTGGCAAGTACAAATAAAAGTGCCCAGTATTTGTGTGCTTCATGCAACAGCAGGCAGCGCTGTCCATACATGCAAAACAAAACATGACTTTAATTTGCACCCCTTGCATAGTAAGATGGTCCTGGCACTACTTCATATTTATACCCATAACAACTGGAGATGCTACTGACTCTAAAATGCAGTTCCACACTTTTATTAATTGATGCTTCTGTTGGACTTCTACACTTGTTAACATAACAATAGTTTAAAGATCATTAGACTTTAATTGTATTAATCAACAGCTTTCAATAAGGTGACCAAACTGAAGTAATAAAAAACATACTTGACAGAAAAATACATTGTTACAGTACATTGCTGGTTATTCTGTATACCATGGAACTTGATAGATCGCCCTACCTGTATATAGTCTAAGACTTGCTGATGTCTCTGCTTTGCAGCTCCAACTTCCTCATCCGTAATTGCTTCTCTCAAAGCCTGCTGGGAAATCAAGGAGTCCAGCTCAACTATGGCAGACAGGCGGCAATACAGGTTGATGAACTTCTCTTTGTAGCAGCAAAAGTGAACTGCAATTTAAAAAGAAAAGAAATTTAGATATTGGAGTGTCTAATGCCAACAAGTTCTTGCCTACCGTATTCCTGCTGATGTTTCTTGGTATATGTGATTATTTAATATTTGCAAATAAATGTTGTCACAGGTGCTTTCAGTAAAAAAATATATAGAAGTTCTGCAGGGAACAGCATTTGTGTTTGAATAAATTTTTGCTGTAGGACAGATTGGTGTTTTGCTTCTTTGACACACGTTTTCACCATACCTCCCAAAGTCTGGGAGTAGATAAGGAGGACCCACGAAGATGCACATCCAAAAAGTTGGCTTGCCCTCAAAGCATAGAGCAAGGCCTTGTGACACGTCCTTGTTCCCCAAGCTCACCCCCGAAGGCAAGTGGGTGTCCATTTACCTACACCCAGATGTTGGGAGATATGTTTAAGTGGACAGAGATTAATAAAATTAAATACAACTAAACTCTACCAAATCATGTCTGTTCCTACAAAATGGGTTTCTGAAATCACAATGACTGGAGTCAGTGGATGTTTCACTTGAAGCAAATTTAATCTACACAACATAAAATTGAAACTGGAGTATCCCAGATCATAATATCTGTGGTGGGGATTAAACAGGTAGCTGAAATGTGTTTTTTCCTATTCCTCCCTAGTACTCAGATAATACTGTACAGTAGTGCTAGAATTGTTTTTGTTTACATTCCCATTGCAGAATGCACTCTTTCATACTTGACTTTCCTTCTGTAAACAGATGTTGTTTCTTTCAGTAATACGTGTAATATTTATTTGATCAATTACTATATTGTTTGTGCATTTTTGAATTAACCATGACTTCAATTATACAGGCAATCTCTCTCATTTACCCCAGATAATCAAGGTTCTACTGTACACACAATACAGCTGTGTCTCAAAGGTCTGGCTGAGGCTTAAATCAAAACAACATTGAACTTGTCAGACATGAGTCTTTTCTTTACTACCTCAACAACTCTGAAACTATATTTTATACCGTGTAATGTAGTAATTGTTGAATAATCAAATATTAAAGGTTCTAATTGGAGCATCAGAGAATCAAATCCAGGACAGAGAGCAGTAAATTCAAAGTATTTTCAACTTTGCAAGACAATGCAAGCCTGAAATAGACAATAATAGTCCAAACATATGTGACTTATTGAAAGTTATATATGTCAGGACTGTGACTATCTCAGTACTTAAAGATAAACTACATTTGCCAAAGTTCCATTGTGGTCGTTGGAGGAGCTATCCTGGTTGCTGGCGTTCCCCACATACAGGGGATAGAGAATTAAAATGATCATCTGTCTCAAAGGTGTTGTCAGGTTGTGGGATTTCTGATTGCTTATTATTTCAAACCTGATTCCATTTGGGTCACATGTTCTGAACTTCCTATGGATCACAGACCCATAGTATAAAGCCTGTCACTAACTGTGTCTCAGTGTCTGTGCAACGTTACTTTCAGGTCTTTCTTGGACTCCTGCCAGATCCCGCTGTGCATGTGGTTGCTGTGGACTTTGCTATATCTCTGCCCGTGTTCCAGTTAAACTTCTGATACTGGTTACCAGCCGCACTACAGAGCTCAGCATTGCCATTGCCTAAGTATTGTTATCCTGCTCCATCGCTGTGGTTGCATCCCCTGCTGGATTATTTACTCTGCCTGTTGTCTTCTACTTCCATGGACATTGAACACACCTTTACTACAGTTGTCAACTGCATCGTTACAATTATCGTCGCCGGACCCTTTGTGCATCGCGGGGCTCAACCCCACTCTGGATCTCAGTCACGCCGCAGGGCTCAACCCTGCTCCAGACCCTTCGTGCATCGTGGGGCTCAACCCCGCTCCGGATCCCCATCACGCCGCAGGGCTCAACCCTGCTCCAGACTCTCACTACATCGCGGGGCTCAACCCCGCTCCGGGTCCTCATTACGTTGCAGGGCTCAACCCTGTCCCAGATCTTCACTACATCACAGGACTCTACCCTGCTCCGGATCTTCACTGCATTGCAGGGCTCAACCCTGTCACGGATCTTCACTGCATTACAGGGCTCAACCCTGCCTCAGATTTTTACCACGTCTCAGGGCTCAACCCTGTTCCAGATCTTCACTACTTTGCAGGGCTCAACCCTGTTTCGGATTTTCATCACATTACAGGGATCAACCCTAGTAACGCCCTTTATACCATCCTGAGGTCTTAGCCCCATATTGGACTCTGGGTTCCCTACCACATTAGCATCAGAGACTTTATTTACATATGGGGATTTACTCCTATATTTACTACTGCATATCTGAACTTCTGTGTTGTTGAGACTTTATGTGAAAACGTTGCTATATATTTTGCCTTTGAATAAATTCTATTTACTTTTATTCCGTGTTACTGAGATTCCATGAAAAGGTCAATCCTAAAATCACCTTAGTTTATAGTGCCCAGTAGGCCTGACTCCTTCCAGGAGTCTCAAGTGTCGGCAGCCGTGACAATATGCATTTAATAATAAATGCAGTTTCACATTGCAATGGATCACGGGCAAGCACTGCTACTTGCTGGTGGGGTCCCACTGGTCTGCAGTTCTGTCTTCTCGTGTTAGACAGACACCGATGTTCCCTTGTCTCCCTGTCCATGGCGTTGCCATTTTGGAAAATCCTCCTGTCTCTTGTGGCCAATCACGGTCTCAGCTACACTGGTCAAGTGACCAGGATTTACCTATATCAGAGGCTCTCTGATTAGGTGTCCTATTTAAACCCCTTTGTACTGACAGTTCATTGCCAGAACTGCTTTACTGCTCTCTGGATTGTGACCCTTTGGCTCCTGGTCTCGCCAGTATTCCCAGTACTTGTTTGTATGCATTATCTGGTTATACTTCAGATCTCCTTATCTACCTGTGCTCCAGTACTCTCCATAGTACCTCATACCTCACAGTTCTAGCCTATGCTCCAGCACCACCTAAAATGCCTCATACCTCACAGTTCCAGCATGTGCTCCAACACTCTTCTCAGTACCTCAGTACCTCCAGCCTGTGCATTAGCGCTGTCCACATCATATTTCACAGTTCCAGTCTGTGGTCTCACCATACCATAGTTCTGTACAGTAATCCTATGCTGTTAGTGTCACTCCATAAACACAGCGCTATCCAGTATTCCTGTGTTATCATCAGAGCCTCATACTGTGTACCTCTTCATGTTACTATATTAAAAGCAGAATCGGCATTCAGTACCACCCGTCATTCTGTACACATGCATGCACACACACACATATATATATATTCGGAATGTCTTACACCTACGCTTCCAACTTTGATCTCAGCCTGTGCTAACTTAGAAGACAGTGACCTGTGGGCTTCAGTAAAGTCCAGCATGCCTTCTAGCAGTTCTTGACAAGGACCAATGAGTCCATAGGATTTCGCACATCTTTGTTAGTGGTGCCAACCCAGGGTAGATTTGTTCATGATTCCCAAGTTCTAGTGTGATACTAAGTTCTGGACTAATGGATCCTTTTCAGGAGAAATGACCAACACTTGCAAAATATGACAGAAACTGGAATGTCTATTGCAAATTCTTATATCAGCTTGGAAACTTTCCCACTACTCACTGAAAGGACCTAAGTCATATACCTTATCTCACTCCTCTCCAGGCAAGCTCTTGGGCATATCCACTGTGAGATAGATTTAACTACATTCTATAGAATATCCCAGCTTCTTGGCTCATTCTGAAATGTCTTTGATGTGTCTGGCCGGTCCCCTCCTCTGCTTCTGATATCCTTCACTTCAGCCAAGATTTGCAAAAAACTGGTCAATACATAACGCAGTTTTGTACCTGTCTTCAGAGCTCCAGTAGAACAACAAGGCTTTGGTTGCGGTCTTTTGGCAAGGCTTGTCTGATCAGATAAAGGATGAGTTAGCTGCACACAACCTTTCTAGTTCCCTGAATTAACTCATCTACCTGTGCAATAAAGTGGATCTAAGTTTCTCCAAATAAACTCATAAATCAGGATATCGATCTACATCCAGCAGAGTCTGTCTATCTACTTGCTTTAGTTAACTCTGAGCTTCCAGTTACTTCAATTCTACTGCACAGTACCAAACTGGCTTTTCATAATATTTGATGTAAGCAAAATTCCGGATGGCACTATTCATTTCCAGACCATGCCCATACGGCTTTCTGTTGGTGTGCTCCATTCTGAAACCATCTCCTTCCTGGTTACTCCTAGAGCCACCTGTCAGCTCATTCTTGGTTTGCCTTGGCTTCATAAGCATTCTTCTTCTTTGCTCTGGCGGTATCCCTATATTCTCACCTGGAGTCCAACCTGATGTCTCCTTGTGGAGGTGTTTCCTTTGCGAAACATGCCATTAATTCTTGTCAAAAAAGATTTGAAACTTCCTACCCCTATCTTAAATTCCTGGAAGTCTTCCGCATTCACAATGCTGAGGTCCTACTACCACACCGTGAGTGGGATTACCACATCGACCTAGTTCCTAGGAAAACTCCTCTTTGGGGCAATGAGTATCTTCAATTGCTCACTGAGTCTCAGCCTCTGTCTGAATATATCATTGAAAATCTTCAAAGAGGCTTTATTTGTTCTTCTATCTCTCCTGCTGTTGCTGGATCTCCTCATGCTCCAGCAGTCTCAATAGTGCCTCATTCTTTGAAGTTCCAGTCTGGGCTTATTACTTTTGTATTATCTCATGCCTCACAGTTCCAGCTTGTGTTTCAGCACTTTTCACAGCTCCTCATACCTCACAGTTTCTGCCCATGCACCAACACTGTCCACAGTGCCTTATTTCTCACAGTTCTAGTTTGTGGTCAGTTATGCTTCACCATACCTAAGTTTTGTCCAGTATTCCTGTGCTGATAACTTTACTCCATACCATACAGCACCATCCAGTGTTCCTGTTTTACCATTGGAGCCTCATACAGTACCTTGTGCCTCTTCTGTTACTAGCTTACCAGCAAAAACACCATTCAGTACCACCTGTCATTCTATCCATATATATTTGGAGTATCCTACACCTCTCCTTTCCACATCGATTCTCACACTATGCTAACTTAGAGGTCCAAAGTGTGCAGGCTCCTCGCAGCAAAGTCCATCACATCATGGCATTAGATTCTGCACCTCATTGTTAGTAGTGTCAACCAGGGGTAGATTGGTACAGGATTCCTAAATCCTAGTGTGCCGTGATATGCAGTAAGCATTTAAACTGTGAAAAATACATTAACATTCCATCTTAACAAAATAACTCAATGCAAAATAACAGAAGAAATTAAAAATATACATATGGGTATATAGGCTACACAGCACATGGCCTACACTATGATGGTCTTCTTGTAGGGGCATATCCAATTGAAGGCTAAATTTGGAAAAAAAACATCTGCGCCAGATTACTTACGCAGCCTTCCAATTGCCCAATTAGTCATTAGATTAGGGCAGATGTACAAGGGGTTCTGAAGGGGTCCCTGACATTTGTATAGGAATTACTGTGGCTATTTCCTTGCAGCCCCAGAGCAGGTCTAAAAAAAACTAAAAATACCTTTTTTTTTTTTTTTACCTGTTCTGGGGCAGCAAGGAAAGCAGTCTTTTCTATAGGAATTACTGCGGCTATTTTCTCTCCTGACAGGTCTAAAAATGTTTTAAAAACATGTTTTAAGCTAAAAATGTTGTCGACCCCTTCAAAACCCATTAGACACTCCCATAATGGCTGATAAGGCAATAGGAAGTTTTCAGTTAGCCTAATTGGTGCAATAATTACAGGTCATTATTGGTTGTTAAAACCAATAATAGCCTCAAATAACCCCAAATTAATATTTGTTGTTAATTTTTGTACCCCAAAATTGGTTAAAGCATTTATTTAAATGAAAAACAATTGCTTTTTATTGACCTAAAATGACATCAAAACCACCTTTTTTCTACTTTTTTGAATTTTACGTTTTGTTCATTTGTAATAAAAAAAAAGTTTGCTGTTTATATTTATTTTACTTTAAAATAATGCACAAATCAGTGATTTAATAATTAAAAAAATAATAATAATATATAGCACCGTAATAACCATTATTACTGTTTACCAATATTTATTTTTTACTTTTTTAGGGTACAGGCTGTTTTACTTTTTTTTTTAGGGTACAGGCTGTTTCCCATTTATTTTCTTAAATTTCCCATCAGGTTTTGGTAGAAAAAAATTAGCAACAGATTTATTACTATTAGATTTCGCTGGTATCAGGAGCGCGCATACCCTCAGTAATAGAGAGTTGGTCACCATACCCGCATACATTTTTGCAGTGAAAACTTTGCCTGCAATTGCATAAGCCCCATATTGAGCTCGCTTTGGATTAGAAGCAGTGCTTAGCTTTTTTTTTTTTAAATGCAATGGTCATGATTGTACTTCATGTCAGAATAATATGCATGTAGCTAAACTATCCATAAATATTTAACTTGATAGTGGAAAACTATAGTTTTTTTGTTTTATTGTAAGTATGGGGCGATCACACTACAAACCCTCTTTCATTGAAAATGTAAATGGTAACATAAGCTCTTTTTTTTTTTTTTTTTCAAAGGAATGCAGTCCATTTAAAACATGTTTACTCCCTTCTAAAAAGCACACATTATAGTGACACTGATTAATGAATCTACGGTTTTATCTGACTACAGTATCAGCACATAACCTACATATGCCTGAGAAATAGAAGTGCTCAACAGAAAGGTCTATTGAAACATAAATACAAGATTTAACATTTTGGAATTGATACAAGACAATATCATATGCATTATGTAGGCTTTTGGCTTATATAATTTTGTTGTCTCTTAGGAGGCTATTTATCAATATGGCCCAAAAAGAAAGATCTTTCTTCAGCACTCATCATTTTGGGTCCATTTAATACAAAAACATTTTGTTGGGGCAGTTGAGCGATGCTCAGCTCACTGGTGATACTGTCTGGCAGTGTCGCTGCGTCAACCAATTTTGTGGTCCCCTAGGCATATGCCTGACCCGGATTTGCCACTGTCACATATAACCCTACTCCCATTAACACTGGAAACCCAGATCAACCATGCGTTCAAAAGTTCAGTGTCAAAAACTGTTCTTCCTTGAAAACATCTGGACATAAGATAGGCATTGGTGACATGGCAGGGAATATAAAATTAAAGAAAGCATTTCACAAGCAATTTAAAGCACCCAAAACAGAGAATCTATTCCTTCGTCTACTTTGTCTGCGACCAGGAATACAGAGGCTAGAAGTGATCTGTACAGCACAGAAACATTAAGAAAAAAAGTTACAGCTCATTTAGAACAGACTACAGAGCAATGACAATGCTAGTATGAACAAAGTAATTACTTCTAAACCTGACAAGCAACAAAAAAACAACATTTAGATAGTCCTTATGAGGTTAGAAAAAATCACAGGCTATATAAAGTGATTTATATAGTTTACAAAGTGATTGAGTACTGGATAGCATTTAATGGCGCGCAATATTTCTCCCATGACAGTAGGGACATTGTGAAATTTGCAAGTTTGTGTAGGTTAATGTATTCTTTCAAATATATCTATCAGCTAATTGTATTGTTGACTAACTTCTCATTTCCTTACAGAGAAAGAAAATGTGTCAAAGGTCCACTGCCCCAGGAGGTATACTCAGTATAAACTGTGTTATCAGCTTGTCCATTTCCATTCAGGACTTCTCCGACTTTCAGCCAACTGTCTCAGTGTTGTCTGGGGCTCTCCTGTTATGATAACACTTCCAAGCCTAGGATTCATTTCACCTCTTCTCTATCTCATGTGACATCTTTGCAACAGAGACAGACTTCATTTTCCTTTTGTCTTCTATAATATCAGCAAGTTATTGATTGAACAATAGGCCTGAGGCTAGTTTTAACTCACTTCATTTTAATTTGTTGCACTCCTGAAAGTCCTTATTCCATCTCAATATCGCAACACAAAAAGCAGCACTGGATAAAAATCAGTAAATTAAATGGTACTACTGCTTCACAAACATGCTTTACAATGAAGTTCATGTGTTCTCTTTCGAGCATGTGTAAGCTCTTTCGAGCAGGGCCCTCTACCCTCTTGTGTTTCTCCCTACTGTAATTTCATTTATCTTACTCCCCACTAGGGCAACTAACATTTAACTGCTTATGTGGGCGTAAAGGTAGCTAATATAGCAATGTTTATTATCCATGTCCTGTATTGTATTGTATTGTAATGTAAGTCACTGGTTACTTATGTGGAACACTTGTGACGGCATATAAATAAATGATAATAATAATAATAATAATAATAATAATAATAATAATAATAATAATGTCAAATCCTTAATCTCACACTGAAGGTCAAGTTTGTCTAGTATGAACTCACAGTAGACTAAAAGGGTTTTTTTTTTACTAAAGTACAGGTTTTTAGAAGTGTAGATGTTGCCCATAGCAACCAGATTCTAGCTATTATCTTCCATAAGGTGCTAGATAAATGTTAAGTAGAATCTGATTGGTTGCTATGGGCAACATCTCCATTTCTAAAAACCTGCACTTTACCCCAAAGAGTCTAAAGCTGGCCATACACTACACAATAATTGTATAGACAGTTGACCAAATGACTGGTCTGAACAAATATTGTTTAGTGAATGGAGATCATCTCTATATATTGGGCCATGCACGGAGGTAGTCGAACCTGCCCTCTTCCCTGTCAACTGGCCCGGCAGCTCCGTCATGCTGTGTATGGCCATCTCAGAGGTCCGGCAAATTAAAGCTTGTCACCTTAAAGCATGACCTCAGATACATGTTTTGTTGTAAAGACAATATGCTCCAGTGTCCTGTACTTGCAATACCAAGTTGGTTCAGCCACTTGGTGACAAGCTGTTTTTATGGTAATCAGTCATACCAAGACCCAGCTTGGACTAAATGCAGGTCCTGGGGGATTATCACTATAAAGGAAAATTAAAAAAGTGTGCTTTTTTTAGATAGTTTTAACATCTGATACACATGAATGTAGTCCTTCTGGATTCTTGCAGACATGCTTAAGTACATTTAAGAAAAGTATATTTACTGTAAAATATATCTTGAGCCATGTTTACCAACTGTCCTTAAAATTTTTTTTAATTAGTCCCCTGGAACACGTGCTGAAATTATCAAATGAGTGCAAATTAAACATACACTTAAGATTAGTTTTAAATATTTATATACTTCATATTCAATATATCTCAGCTACACAGTGATACATCGTCAGCAGTAAAAGGATTCCTACCCCACCGCCAGCAAGTCCAGCATGCATCTGTGCTGATTCACGCAAGCAAGGTGGACTAGAACCTGGGCCTTATAGTTCCCCTTTCTACAAATAATTAAAAGAAGTAATAGAAACAAAATATAGAAATCTAAGTAATTTTTCAAAACAATGTTATTTTAATATATATACATTATTACTAACAGTGTCTTATATAGCGCAGTATGGGCCTGATTCACAGCTGGACGCTCTGGCCAGAGCGCTCGCTCTGAATCAGGGCCCTCCTTCCTAAACTTGGAGCGGCCTCTTGGACGCTCGCATAGCTATCGGTTACCACCCACAGCTTATGCAAGCGTCCATGATGATGGTCGCGATGGTCAAGACCATCGTGACCATCGGGCTTGCGATGAGACCCTGCGGTAGGGTCTCGGTGACCGCAAGCCCTGGAGTGATTTTGGCTCTATCAGAGCCAAAATCACTCCCACTGACATCACTAGTGATGTCATTGGGGCCGGACCCAGACGGTAGGCGTTCCCATGGGAACGCCTCCGTCTGGCAGCCACGCCCCCGGCACGCCCACCAAAGGGGGCGTGCTGTCAATCAACATCGACAGCACGCCCCCTTTGGTGCGAGACCTGGAGCGACGGCTTCCCCGTCGCTCCCCGGGTCTCGCACATGCGCACTAGCACACCATCGACCCGCTTGCGAGCGCTCAGCGCTCGCGAGCGGGTCTGAATCAGGCCCTATATTCCATTGCACTTTACAATTGGAAACAACATTAATAGAACACAACTGGGTAATAACAAATAGACATAGAGGTAAGCGGGCCTGGCAGGCAACCACTGAGAAAGCCCTTCGTGGTGAAACGTACATCTGGCAGACAGAGGGACTGTAGATGCCGCCACTACCCACCACGGCAACCACCCCACACATGGAAGCAGACAGGTATTATTCCTTTTCGGCTGGTGCACTGTATCCTCACTCCCCCAGGCTGCCTGTTGCACAGGCAGCCTGGGAACTCTGATACAGCACACTATGGGCCTTATTCACTATGGATCGCTATTGCAATCGCAGCTGCGATTACGCACGCAGTTCTTCTGCGTAAATATGCTAATGACTGCAATTGCAAAGCCAGTATAGAGATGCCCACTACCACTATCTCACATCCATAAGACCTTGCAGACGTGAGTATACATCGGTAACATGGAGTAACATCGGCCCCTCACGCACTATTACAGCAGCCCTGACCTGTCTCAGAAATGACAACTCTCGTCACACGCAGTGAGTACTAAAGCTGCGTATGCCGTAGCAGTGGCTAATTTATGCACGCCCAGGAAACGGCATTCAAACGGACAGACACGCCTGCATTTCTCCAACCACTCCCCCGTCACCACCCCCAAATGCTGACGTCCTATCACTCACTCTGCATAAGCATATGACATGCAGCAGCCACTTGTGGTTTTTGATAATTAAGGGTATATCTGGAATCTTTTTCTTATTAGCACAATTACTGTATATACCTGATCATACTGATCTCTATTTTCAAGTCCACATACCTTATAAGCAATCCTTAAATTGAAGGCTGACTACTAATTTTTTGATGCATCATTTTGCGTTATATTAATTATGTGTATATGCTGTATTTATTACTATATATGCGTTGTTATTATTTTTAAGATTGTGGTGGTTGCCACTGATTTAAACCAAGGATTTTCCTATATACTGTATATGTCTGAATAGTTGCCACTTTATTTTCGCCTGGGGATAGTTATATCTAATCTATTCCTAATTGTTTGGTTTAATTACCTTTACATCAAATATATCTTGAATGTTAGCCTATTGTTCATCACCTCGTGAGATCATTTTTCTATGGAAATGGGGCATTGTATGATTTTTTTTTTGTATTTTTAATCCCATATCTTGGCAGATGCGCCCTGGGCTCAAGCTTACAGTGCATTATTTCCGCATCTTTATGACCCAGAACATTGTTCATTTAGATCTTATTATCAAGGCGATGCACTGAACAAGTATTTGTATTATATTTTATGAAATTGTTGTTTCTTGTCTCATAAAAGTAAATAAAAGTTAAGTTTTATGTCTCATTAGATAGTATTAATTGGTGGATTAGTGCCCCAACCAGAAAAGTACTTTTCTCTTTTTACCATTTTGTATACTCTGTTTTACTCTTATGGGAGCACCTCAGTGTACTATTCAAGGTATTTGCACATAGAAATTCATTATCACAGAGTAAATCCACCATTATCTTCTCTTTTTGACTTCAGTGGAGTTTGTGCACCAGTGTTCAGGTCTTTTCCCTTTTTTCTCTTCCCTTTCACACATAACAGTTATGGTTATGAATTGAAAGATCTACAGTAAAAAGGTAGACAATGTTTAAATAGACACCAGACATTAGACAGGCAACAGGTCGACAGGGACAAAAGCTCGACAGGGACAAATGGTCGACACACTAAAGGTCAACCTGTAAGAAGGTCGACAGGAGCAAATAGTCGACAGGGTCCAAAGGTCGACAATCATATGGTCAACATGAAAATGGTCAACATGTTTTTTTTTTTTTTTTTTTTAACCCTAATCTTCACCCTAACCCTCCTCTTGGTGCCTAACCCTAAGCCTCCCTCCTGGTGCCTAACCCTAACCGTCGGTGAGGGTGCCTGACCCTAGCCGTCCCTTCTAGCGCCTTACCCTAACCCTATGGTAAGTGCCTAACCCTAACCCTCCCTCCTGGTGCCTAACCCTAACCGTTGGGGTAAGTGCCTAACCCTAACCCTCCCTCCTGGTGCCTAACCCTAACCGTTGGGGTAAGTGCCTAACCCTAACCGTTGGGGTAAGTGCCTAACCCTAACTCTCCGTTAAGTACTAATCCTAAACCTAAAAAAACAAAAAAATCATGTGTCGACCATGTTCGTGTCGACCATTTGCATGTCGACCATTTGTACACGTCGACCTTCTTACATGTCGACCTTAGTATGTCGACATGTTGTCCCTGTCAACCTTTTGTCTCTGTCGACCTATTGCCTGTCTAACATCTGGTGTCTATCAAGCCATTGTCTACCTTTTTACTGTAGATCTTTATGGGCATATTCAATTAGATGCGAAAAGTTGGAAAGGTTTCGCCTGCCTTACTTTTCATGGACTTCGTGAGTTTTGGAGGTGTAAACTTTTCGTGCGCAGCGCTGCTTTTTGCCCTATTCAATTTTACAAAGGATGCGAAAACAGGACCCGGCGAAACGTGCTGTCAGATTTGGGGAAATCAGCCTGAAACCCCTTAAAAGATGCACCTACATCAATGTAGATGCCCCCAGAATAGCCCTACTGAAGCTATTTGGAGTACTTAAATTCTCTCAACAGCTGCTAATTAGTGAAGTTGCACAAGTGATGAAGAATAGCATTTAGCAGGGTTTTTTTTTAGAAAATAACTAATCCCAGCAAATTTGGGGTACATGAAAATGGATGCAAGCATGTTTAAAAATCGCAAAAGTGAAGTTTTAAAAACCTTAAAAAATGCACCTTCAGCAAGCACCTGCAATCAAAAAAACACCTCCCCCATACTTGCATACCCCCCAAAAGCTTATTTCACTAGTTTTTAAGTTTGTACCCCAACTTTGTACTTTTTCGCCCCCTTTTTCAAGTCATTTTTTGTTGTTTTTGATTCATTTTTTTAAGGATTTTTTTTTCGCAGTTATGCTTTGGGGGGGCTGTCCCAAGGGTGCTGAGTGGTTTCTCAACGTTTGCACTCCAAAACCGTAATTCTGCACTTTTTTTCACCACCTATTCATAGGCGAATCTTTTTGGGAATTGAATATGGCGAAAATTTCTGCCTGGCGAAATGACGTCATCCGCGATACTTTGCGGAAAACGGCTTATCGTGTCTAATTGAATACGGCCCTTAGACCAGATACCACTGTTACAAGCATTTCATCTATAATTTGTTGAGTTAGTAGTACCTCACCAGTCACCATAGCTTGCCAGAATAGCTCTCCAACTTAGTGTTACTACAAGTCTTAGAACATTAATGAGGGCTGTAAGACTGGTTCTACTGTCCAGGACACAGGCCAGAGGGGGTGGTATGGTCACTGCTCAGATGGCAGCCTTTTCCATCTTGTGAGTTGCCTGGAGGGGTTGTTACATAGAAAGGTGCAGGGCAACAAGTGCCAGTACCTATCTTTCTGCTCCTGGAGCTTGCTCTGTGATGTCATGACATCACATGCACAAGAGGGGCAAAATAGATTATTCTAGTGATATTCCCATGTCTGGACTCTACAGTTTCATGGTCTGGGTACATCAGGGGTAAGGGGTATAGGGACTACATTTTTAAAATGGGAATTATGACTTTCTAATGAGGTTTCATTGCTGAATGATAAAATTCCCATAAATGAGAATAGTGCTACCTTCAGGCTGTGAGAAGATAAATGACCTTACTATAAATTGCTAATTGATGTAGGTCAAATAAATCCTATGTACTAGAAATGAGTGCACACTTTGCATTTCTCATTAAGTCAATTCTACATAAATACAAACTATTAAGGTCAAACCTCACCTTTACACAAATGACCACAAGCACTTGTCAGTAGTATACAGATGTAAACATATTGTCCCTTTCATGATTATTTAATCAAATAACAAGGCATACAATGCTAATTTAGCCAATCTCTGAGATAATGTGTTCTTAAATGCCTACATCTTGCTTGCCACCAAAACACTGTGCAGTTTAGCAATGCATTTTGATAGCTTAACTTGTTAATGTTCTAATTTGCCAACCATACCAAGATTGTTTTCATCTAATCATCTTATCTGTTGCAATTTATACCTATTACTCAGTCTATTACTTATTTATTTTTGACGACCATGGGTCACATAACATTGATTAGGTCAAAAAAGTGATTCGAACATGGATCTCAAGCCGGTTATCTATTCACACATCTTAGGCTAGTAAATCATAATGGCTTATTCATCATCACTTAATTTCTACAAAATAAGGTGAAAATTTTTAAACATTTTTACTTGCAATTCATCAAGTAGGTAAAACAGGAGATATCATAGATATCTCCTACTTACCTTCCTCTTGAGGAATGGCCCGCTGTTCCCATACACTAGTATGGGGACAGATTTCATCAAGCTCCGAAAATATAATTTTGGGAGTTTGACTGTGAGAGGATTCGCCATCTTCAGATGGCAATTGCTCCCGCTACCTGTGAGCAACCCCATCCTTCTCTAAGGGAAGGAGGTCCGGGTGCGAAGAGGGATGCTTTTGGAACCCTCCGCCCCTATTCTGCACCTCCTGCCAGACTTCGGGGCTTTTGTGCGCAAGCGCTCTAGTGTCACTACTCCGTAAAAAGATTCACTGCTCCGAAAGCTGATTTTCGGATGATGAATTGCTCTGGGACACGCGGTGAGATGAAATGTTGATTATCGGGTCCCTGATAATTAACATAATTAATAGAGTCCATAGTATAGAGTGTCAGGAGATTTATTAAATCCTGCTCATACATTTCTTGAATATGCTTTTTTGACTCTGATATAGACAACATTTTCTATTATTACTTAACATATACAATACATTGAGCTGAAGCTTAAATTTTTTTCTCTTCAATCAATCTACCTTATTGTTAATGTATGTGTAACACTGTAAATATTGTTGCTTCAGAATTAATTCATTTTGCTGGCTGTACACTTGATTTATGGAGCGTAATATGACTGATTAATTAGACGTGTACTTTTCCATGTTTGGAGAAGGTATAAATTGATGAATGTTTTTATAGGCTGTTTTAGTCTTGATGAAGAACTCAGGCTGACATGCTTATTCTGCAACTGTAAGTAATACATTATTTAATGAAAAAGGGTAGGCTGTTCTCTTTTCATGTAATAATACTAATGTTTACTTTGGCATGTAGAGTCAGTACCACGTTAGCCTGCTGAAAGAACAATTCATTTTAGTAGACAAAATTTTCATGATGTCTGAAGAAGTAAATTTACATGGAACATATCGTCTAAAATGTAAAATTATGCTTGGTAGTCAAACATAAATGATATATATATATATATATATATATATATATATATATCCACAGAAGACAGATAGATAGATAGATAGATAGATAGATAGATAGATGGATAGATAGATAGATAGATAGATAGATAGATAGATAGATATGGTGTGATTGAGTCTTAATTGACCTGCTGTAGGGATTATTGTTTAAGTGCTTATACATATTACAATTTGCCTAATCCTAATTACCACAAATGTATTTCATATTGTGAGGGATTGTTGTTGTATGACTGACCAGGTGGTGGAGTAAACCAAGATCACTGAAAAACACATGCAATATGACTCACTGGCAACAGAATTAAATGCTGAAAATAAACCTGACAGATAAATATAAGTTAGCTTGTGCACCTAGATGTTGCAGTTTATTATCTTTCTCACAAAAATGATCTCATCTCCAAATACTGACTCAGCACGTGATGGCAGTGACGCATTAATGCGGGTCAGGCCGCCAGTCTGAAAAGATTCTCAGCCAGGTCGCACCCAGGATGGACGCGTAAACAAAATCCCAGGTGCAACCTGGCATTCAGATGTGAAAGGAGTATTAGAGGGCCTGATAATAGCCCCCTCTCACCTCTTCTCTGAACAGGTTGGGTATGAATGTCGACAGTCGGGATCCCGGTGGTCAGAATCCCGACGCCAAGATAGCGACAGGGTTAACATACCGACACTTGTTGGTCTGTATACCAACCCTCCCCCTCTCCCTAATAATACTTAAAGAACGGAACGCTGTCAAGAGTTGTTTCTCCAAGCATCTGCTGAATGAGAGATAGTCAGTCTCTTGAATAGAATAATAAAAGTAGCTAGAGCAGCTCTGAATGAAATTGATAATTATCACAATTTATTAGACACAACAATTAATAAAACAATTAATAAATTAATAATAAAACAAGTTTTCCTTCAGTATTGAATATACAGACGTATAAGGCACATATAAATTCAATTATGGACATTCATGTCTGGAATAGAAAGCTCACATGTAAATGAGCATACACCCTGGGCAGGCACAATCAATGTTCATAGGCACCACACAGAATTCAGTTCCAAAAGGAATGCTCCAGTTTGAGAATTCAACTTTACCGGCTTGAAGAATAGTCCCGCGTTATCCTTATTAGCGATGGTCTTTATTGTAAAGGTCCCAACCGCAGAAGATTTCCCTGGTATAATGCTGTTGCCGGTGACAGGATACTAGGCAAAATCCAATAATGGACAACGTTCCAAATAGAAAGATTGGTGCTTCTGGATAAGGTGCAAAGTGCTTGGTTTGGGGTGTAACACCAACGCGTTTCACTGCCTATTGGCAGCTTTTTCAAGGTGACCATAGTGTTCCAAATAGAGCTCTTAAATAGTGCCAAACATTTGTTTTCAATTGGATCCAGATGTATCTAATCACAGCAATCTCATATATAAAAACACAGTATACATCAACAAACTGATGAATCACCATGTTATATTATGCAACAAAAAAATCTATCGATAGGTGGGGAAATTAGTATCTTCAAGTGCTTGTATATGGGTTTTATCATTCTAAGCGGTCCAGAATCAAGAACGGGATTTATTATAGTAAAAAATATCTTTAGAACTAATTATCCGCCCACCTGCAAAATTGATCAAAAACACAGGTTGAACACACATTCCCCATATAACAGTACACCAAAAAAGTTGATAAATTGTGATAATTATCAATTTCATTCAGTGCTGCTCTAGCTATTTTTATTATTCTCCCCCTCTCCTTAACCCTCCCTCTTTGGTTACTTATAAAGTAATGAAAAATAAATCACAGATTCAAGTGGCATTCAAATGGATTGTATATGTTTGTACCCTGCATAGATATGATTATATCAATTCAATCAATTCCCTCCTCCATTATGTAAAGGGGCACATCCACTAGCAGACCGTGAAAAGACTGCACAATTACGACATTGTAATCATGCAGTCGTTTCACAGTCTGTGCTGTGCCTACACTGAATGATCAGTCTCTCAGTGTAGGCACCCTCCCTCATCCCCGAACATGGCCAATCTGTCGTTATTGGCAGATTGACCAGTATGTTCAGGCGATGTTAGATGTCAATAACGACCAGTGGGAGCGCGCATCGCTGGGTGTTTTCATCAATTTCATGGCTGATTTGTGAACGATTAATGAACAGTTGAACGATATCGTTATTGTTCAATCACTCGGGTAGTGGATACCTGCCTTAAGCCAAAAGGTAGTCAAGAAGTGTAATGTATTTAGATAGAGAGATGTCCAGATGTTCCACTTCTTCACAACTTTTTAAAACTAATGACAGCTAAACTATAGTGAAGTGAAAGCTGAAACAAGTGAAGTATCAGAGTTGTGTTATGCAGCCGGATCAAAAGATAAATCTCTGCACATGAGGTTATTAGAATATAAAAACAATACAATCAGGTAAATTGTGCACATGTACTACAAATAATGAAATACATATGGAGTAGAGTAGGATGGCCTTAATAGTGAGGTAAACTGACTACCTGAAATAATCAATTCTCACTTCCGGCAGGATGTACTAAGGGCCTGATTCAGTATGGATTGCAACTGCGATCGCAATAGCGATTAAGCACGCAGTCTAACTGCAAAGATATGGTAATGATTGCGATTGCAGTGCCATATGCAGCCTAACATAAGGACGCCCCCTTTACCCTACACACATCCATAATAATTAGCAAGACTGCGAAAACATCGGTAACATCGAGTACAATCGCAGCCTCACGCCCACTTGCACAAGGTCTGACCTTACTCAGGAATTGCTAAACTCATTGCACGCGGTGAGTACACAAGCTGCGTATGGCATTAAAATGGCTAATTTATACACACCCCTGCCACGGCGTTCAAACGTACTGGCACGCCTGCGTTTTGCTGACCTTCCACCCCAAATGGTACTTCCTGTCAATCACTCTGCGATGGGTCTGCGTAGTCACTGCGATCGCAATCCCGATCGCAGTGGAGTGTTTGCGCATGCCGATTGCATGTGTAATCGCAGTTGCGATCGTTGCTGAAACAGGTCTTAAGAGCAAAAATGCAGCCAAAGCTCCAAAAATGCAGTTTTCTGAGTTTTGGCCGCATTTCCATATGTACTAAGCTCTGGAATGCGATACATTCCGGAGCTTGGAGACGGTGGGTAACGCCATCTTTAAATGACATTACCCAATAGAAGCTTATGGGTTCCTTATTGCATTTCTTCTGGGAGCGATCCAATCGTATCCCTCCCAGTGTCCTCCACGGTGGTGTGCGCCATTCTTCAGGGTAATAAAACCGGAAGTACCTCTGTTGCTCCTATTGGGAGAGCTGTCCTAGCTGTACCAGCGTAATTAACTTGGGGCATTGCATAAGGGGCACTACTATGGGGGTGTGACACAAAGTCATGCTCCTGCAAAAGTCATACCAAAGGCGTGCGCACAAAAATGGGGCATGGCCCTGTGATAGCTAGTGCATATGATATCGACTCTTTATCTTGACTACATATATTTTTTGGCTCTTTGCCTCTGACTAGTTGGCCACCCCTGAGCTAGTTTGAATGTGTATGATATGTTTACTGTATTTTTGAACATCTTTAATGCTCAGTTCTATGAGAAGCAAATACTGTATACAAACGATTTGACATACACAGAAAAACTACTGAAAATATAATACTTAAAAGTTTGTATTTTTGCATTAATACTGGGCCACTAACTAGTAAAGATATATGTGTGAAATGTATGAATGTATTTTCTTCTATGTGCATTTGTGTCACAGAATATTGCCTTTTTAAATTAGAACTGTTATAAATTTACAAACCCTTGAAGATTATGGGCCTGATTCAGACCCACTCGCGAGCGGCTGTCCGCTCGCAAGTGGGTCGATGTTCTGGACTGAGCATGCGCATGACGGAGGGAGCTCCGTCGTGCGCATGCGCCAGACGCGACGAGCGAAGGAAAGTCCTTCGCTCGTTGTGTCCGATCAAAGGGGGCGTGCTGTCAATGTTGATTGACAGCACGCCCCCTTTGGTAGGCATGCCGGGGGCGTGCCTCCCTGACGGGGGCGTTCCCACGGGAACGCCTCCAGTCAAAAGCCGGCCCACTGACATCACTAGTGATGTCAGTGGGAGTGATTTTGGCTCTGATAGAGCCAAAATCACTCCGGAGCTTGCGGTTGAAAACCTCAACCGCAGGCTCCAGCTCGCAATTTCGATGGTCGCGATGGTCTCGACCATCGCGGCCATCAAAATGCACGCTCATATAGCCTGTGGGTGGTGACCCACAGCTATACGAGCGTCCAGAAGGACGCTCCATTTTCATGGAGGCCGGCCCTCATTCAGAGCGTGCGCTCTGCTCAGAGCGGACGGCTCTGAATGAGGGCCAATATCCCTTCCCTGTAGCTATAGAAAAACCAAGAAGACAGCGGACACAGACAAAGGCCCTCCGTACTCATCACCTTGACCTGGATTGTAAACACTGTTTGAAGCCTATAATGCTCAAAGCAAACACTACAAGAAACTATGGCCCTCATTCAGACCCACTCGCGAGCGGCTGTCCGCTCGCAAGTGGGTCGATGGTCTGCACTGCACATGCGCACGACGGAGGGAGCTCCGTCGTGCGCATGCGCGAGACGCACCGAGCGAAGGACTTTCCTTCGCTCGGAGTGTCTCATCAAAGGGGGCGTGCTGTCGATGTTGACTGACAGCACGCCCCCTTTGGTGGGCGTGTCGGGGGCGTGCCTGCCAGACGGAGGCGTTCCCAAGGGAATGCCTACCGTCTGAAGCCGGCCCCACTGACATCACTAGTGATGTCAGTGGGAGTGATTTTGGCTCTGATAGAGCCAAAATCACTCCTGGCCTTGCGGTTGAAAACCTCAACCGCAGGCTGTTGCTCTCAGTTTCGATGGTCGCGGTGGTCACGACCATCGCGACCATCATCCTGCATGCTCGTATATGCTGTGGGTGGTGACCCACAGCTATACGAGCGTCCAGGAGGACGCTCCATATTAATGGAGGTGGGCCCTGATTCAGAGCGAGCGCTCTGGTCAGAGCGTCCGGCTCTGAATCAGGGCCTATAATCACACTTCCTAGAACCTACATATCCAAATGAAATAAAAAAATCTTAAACTTAAGGTGCCCACACACATAGCGACATTTTACACGATTTGGCCGATTTCGACGAATCGTGACGACGAATCGGGTAAAAAAAGTACATATCGTGAGTTTATACTCACGAGCACGATGCCGATGCGCGTCCATGCTCGTCGTACATCGCATCTTCTGATCTGCCATGCTGTAGTGCAGATTATCCAATCTGGGATACAATGCATTGGCTGCAAGATAGATCTTTAGTCAGATTGGACATTTTTAACTCCAAATCGTGATCACGACGGCAAGGGAGCTCCCGTGAAAGTTCATGAGGAAATTGGCCATAAAATCATATCGTGAGGACATCGATATGTGTGTGGGCACCTTTAGACTAGACGAGGCTGTATAAGCATGAGACTATTTAAGAGTCCTCAGTTTTTTGTGATGGGCAGTTTAGAGAATATGTTGCTAGGCAGTTTTCTATTTTGTGAGGCCTTTTATTTTATTAGTTTTCGGTCAGCCAATTAGGGTTTATAGGGGCGGGTACATCTAGATTTTGCTATTTAAGTCCAAATCTGAATAGTTTCAGCCTCTTTTTCAGTTAGAAGCCCCTCCCTCTCTACCCAAAAACCGTTTGTTTGTCTTTGTTTTGTTCGTCTTTACTAAACAATCTTAAACCAGTGGGCGGGAAGGCACTACTAACCAGCTCTGCAGCTCTATGGATATGAGGCAGTGCACATCTTATCCAACAAACTTCATCTCCAGATGGAATTAGCCGTGCTAGCCTATGGGCTACTGATCCCAAAAGGTAACCGAGAGGGATCTGTAGGATCCCTTCCCAACACTCTGCACCCGCACATGGTAGTGCGCCCAGCTCCCGAAGGAGAAATGAAGTGACCCACGGGGACAGTGAGCCCCTGTCCTTGCTGGTGTTTTTTAATACATACCAGCGGATATTAATTTCTTATTTCCTCAAGTAGCGGTGATAAGAAAAATATTTATTATCAGGTCCTAGAACCAATAATAAGTATGCCCCAGTAACTGTAATAGGTGGGCATAAACTTGGTTACTGCATGAAATACAGTTCCTATTAAGCTATCTATATCTGTAACAAGAACTTTTTACCATAAATGTCATCTAAATACAGTAGCAGACATGATGGATACACACCTGAATGATGGATCGGCCTCCCGACAGGCCAAGCAATCCACAGATTTGGTAAGTATTCTGTACAACCAAATTGTACATAAACACTTACTAATCCGCTGCCCTACATTCCTGGCCACAGGAACTGGTACTAACGTCATTGTTGGCGGTTCCTGTGACCATAATATGAGTCGGTCGGCGGGTCGCCCGTACACACAGGCAGATGTACCAGTATATCTGCATCTGCCATGCTGTAAAATTAGCGTGATATTGCTGTAAAATTAGCGTGATATGTCTGTGAACGATGTTGTTTACAGCCATATTGGCGGAACATACAAGCCAATGCACTAAGCGATATATCGTTTGTCGGCTGTACAAATGAATATCGCATAGTGTGTACCCAGTTTTAGAGTTGTATGACATTTGTTCACCAACATCAAATTACTGCATTCCTGTTTTACTACTGCACATCTGACAATCTGCTCTATGTCCCTTCTCCTACTATTATAAAATAAAAGGAGAGTGGGAAAAGTTACATTTATAGTAGAAACAGGTCAGGAACTTTATCTGTATTATGAGTAGGAGACAGAAGAAATAAAATTCCACTAAGGGGTCACTTCATGTTGTTTTGCAAAGTGATGAATTAAACATGTCGCTGGCCTTAGCACTCTTTGGTCATAGGAGAGATTGACCTCTTGGACATGTCACTGCTATTAGTACTCTTTGGTCCTAAAAGGATGTGACCCTATAAACATGTTACTGGCATTAGGATACTTTGGCCACATCACTGACCCCATGTACATACCATAGACATTAATGCACTTTTCCTCTTAGGAAACACAGAAGTTTAGGCTTAACATCCAGATAAAACAGTTGTGGCTTATGTTGCCTGCTTATACCTGTTATGATAAATTAATTTGATGACACCTAAAAAGTATTAGCAGTATGATGTCCTTATAAATGTTAATGGTGAGCTACTCCTTACATAATAGATGCAGAGGTTAAACAAATGCAACACTTTGCTGAAATCATGTTTAAACTAAAGTAATTATATAGAATGTGTTGCTTTAATTAAATTAGCATTTTACATTACATTGTTTGGGATATTTGTAGTGTTGCATAAACAATAATACATTTTAAATAGTTTTTCTCTCGCTTTATACTGTAAGACTAAACAGATGCTCAAAAAGGGATGCGGATAATATACCGACATCCTGATCAGCGTGGGTAGACCTGCGACATAATCCCGATATGGATGGACATGCTGATGCCGGAATCCCAACAGCTGGCATCCCGAACGTAAGTATAGCGGGGCAGGATAGGTGTTTGCCGAGGGGTGGGGGGGGGATAGGTTCAGGCGCACCGGAGGAAGTTAGGGTTAGGCTGCAGGAGTGGGACGGTAAGGGTTAGGCACTAAGGGGGAGGGTTAGGTTTAGGCACTTACTGGGAGGGTTAGGGTAGCTTTTAGCCCAGGGGGGGAGGGTTAGGTTTAGGCGCACTGGGGGAAGTTAGGGTTAGGCTGCAGGAGGGGGGAGGTTAGGGTTAGGCTCCAGATAGGAGGGGTTAGGCACCACTGGGGGGAGGTTAGGGTTAGGCTCCAGGAGGGGGGAGGTTAGGGTTAGGCTGCGGGAGTGGGGAGGTTAGGGTTAGGCTCCAGATAGGGGGGGTTAGGGTTAGGCACCACTGGGGGGAGGTTAGGGATAGGCACTAAGGGGAGGGTTAGGTTTAGGCACTAATGGGGGAGGTTAGGGATAGGCACTAAGGGGAGGGTTAGGTTTAGGCACTAATGGGGGAGGGTTAGGTTTAGGCACTTACCGGGAGGGTTTGGGTTAGGGTGCGGTGTAGGGAGGGTTAGTATCAGGGTGCAGGAAAGGAGTGTTAAGTGGTTAAATAGGACAGGGAAACATTACTTACCGTTCCCCTGTCGGGATTGTAAGCATCGGGATGTCACTGTCAATATATTGACAGCCAGCATCCTAAGTGTCGGGATATCATACCCAACCCGTTCAAAACTGTTAGCCAATAAAAACACGCATGCGCAGTGTTGCCAGGAATAAGGCATGGATGCCATTTTCCCAGAGACCTGCACATGCACAGTAGATTCTGGCACCAAGCCAGAGCCTACTGCGCCGTCAGAAAGGAGGGAACCTGGACTGAGTCTGCACACGGGCACTCGCGTATGATAAAACTTGTTGCGTATGATAAATGGTGCTCAAGCCAATCAGTTCCCAAGTGAATTTTTCAAACAGATGACAGTTTGGAGCTGATTGACTGGAGCACCATTATCATACGCAACAAGTTTTATCAGTCGTTGTGAATGATAAAACTTATTGATAAATAAGGTCCTAAGTCCTGTACTGTTCTGCTGCTACTAATGCAGCTTCCATCTACTGCCCCGGACTGAGCTGTTGGACTATACTTGACTACTTTTAAATTCTACTTTCCGGGAGAAGCCCAAAGAGGAAATGCAATTGAACACTTTGGAGACAGGTCCGGGCTCTTTACGTCATTAGGCAAAATGCAACAAAGTGCAGGTCTGTGTGGAGGGTGTGGGGCTAAAACGATACAATTTGCATCATTTTATCCATGTCCCCTCCCTTCTGACTGCAGATTCCTGGTATTATCTCCTCATCCTGCCCACTTCACTAGGAATGCAGGAGATCCACCCACTCTTCCGGGAGTGTGCGGGGGACTACCCAAAAAATCCTGAGTCTCCTGCCCCTTCCAGGGAAGTACGCTGTGGGACCCTTCTATCCAGGGCTGTAACTAGGGGTGTGTGAGAGGTGCCGTTGCCCAGGGTGCAGGGCCCTAGGGGTGGTTGCTGCCCCACGGCCCTTCCTTTGGACACTCCGGTCACACACACTGCAACTTGTACAGCTGCCCAGATCGCAATGTTGGTGGTGCAGTGCAACCCTGCAACGGGAATACTTCCACCACAATGTCTTCTAGTGAGGTAAAGCAGACACATATTTATATTGGGATATTTAGCTAGGGTGGACATTCCATCCAACCAGATACTCCCAATCATCATCGTTGGGTGCCAACCCCAAATGTTGTCATCTTACCTGCTTGATTTTTCAGCATGTCTATCACTCTCATGCAGACCTGCAGGATGGATCTTATTAGTGTTTGTTGCTCACAGTAAAAATGCTGTCAAAGTAACCTTACAGAAAAATTACTTTTTCACTATTGGATTTGTATACGTGTTAAATAAATATTTTGTGATAGAAATGGTCTGACAGGCGTGGTATGAAAAGTCGACATTCAGAATGTAGACACCAGAATGTCGACATGGACATAAGGTCGACAAGCAATCCGCAGACATTCACAAATGTTGATATGGTTAAAATGTCAACATGTAACATGTTGACACCAGAATGTCGATATACAGGTTTTTTGCATATGTTAGCCTAACCCAGGGGTGGGGAACCTTTTTTCTGCCGAGGGCCATTTTGATATATATAATATTTTTCACGGGCCAGTGCCGGGCACGCTTCCTCCATGTGACATCACACAAGGGCGGGGCCACAATCGTCGTTGACTACAGCAATGCCCAGACCAGCTGTAAGGGCAGTGGTGTGACCATTTGAAGCATCCTAAGGACGCTCCAGGCGACACTGCTGCATAGATTCTAGCTGCAGGGTGCCATTCTAGGCACCCTGCTAGCCAGATGAAGCTAGCAGAAAAAGGCTCAGAGGCCCAGACCAAATGATTCCGCGGGCCTTATACGGCCCCCGGGCCTGAGGTTCCCCATCCCTGGCCTAACCCTTTCCCTAAACCTAATCCTAAAAATAACACAAAAATGTACTATTGACATTATGGTGTCGACATTTTAAATGACATTATGAACATGGCAACATTTTAATTATGGCGACATTTGTGAATGTCGACCTTCAGTCCAGGTTGACATTCCGACTGTCAACATTCAGAACCTGCCGATATTCTGACCGGATCCCGGTCTGGCAGCCTCTTTTATATATACCGCCTACTTGTAACTTTCTCACTCACTCTTGTGAATGATGACACTATGGGCCTGGTTCTTCTGACTCGAGTTGCATGCAGTTACCAATGTGGACGGAACAAGCAATGTTTAGCAAACTGCATGCCACACAGGCTGCACACGCCTGTGTAAATAGCTTATGAGTGATTTTAGGTAATACGTAGCTTGGTCGCTTCTCTCTTACAGCTGGATGGGTATTTCTGGGAGGCAATAGGGCGCTAAGAGTGTGTTCACACATATAATAAATTTGATGTGCTGAGAGTATGCAGAGATCCATCTGGTGTCAGTCAGTTCTCCTGCAAATGCTGCTGATAGACCCGTTTACAGACTACTCTGTGCGAGCTCCCTCCTCTCTGTGGTGCAGTAGACTCACTGCCAGAGCCGTAACTAGACTTTTTGGTGCCCTGTGCCAGAAAGAGCATTGCCGCCCCCCTCAATTTCAAAGGGACCTAATGCACCCAAAAAAGGGGAATGGCCTCATGGGGAAGGACCAGGGAAGAGATTGGGGAGGTCAGGAGATGCTGGGGATGAATAAGAGGAAGCTACAAGTAAGAATGGTAATAAACAGAAATTTTGCAGGCCAAAACAGCACCCCCTGACCTGTGGTGCCCTGTGCGATGGCACCGGCCGCACTACCCTAGCTACGGTCCTGCTCACTGCACATGTACAGGTCTCCGGCGTCCACGCCATGGTACCGCGACACCTCTACTGCACGTGTGCAGTTCGCTGATAACATGGAGCCTGAGATTTGGTACCGGGGATACCTTGACTGCACATGTGCAAAACTGCGGGAAAATGGCCTCCGCACCAATTTTCCGGTGATTATCGCTGCTACTACAGCATTGACGCGGGTCTCCGGAGATGAAAGTATTAAACATGGGTTCAGGATGTGCAATGTGGGTCCCAGTACGACCTGCAGCCATTATAGATACGCTAATGATATGGCCCCATTGTCTTAAGTGCTCCAGGCACCCCTAAGCCTAAATCCACCCAGTCCCACCCACAACATTGTGTTAACGGTTCTCAGTCCATATTGTGTTCACACACATATACATATACCTTTCAAATAGGCATATACATCTGTAACCTAAACCTAAATGTAAAATAATAATAATAATAATAATAATAATAATGTCTGAAACAAGTGGAATTAATATAGGACCCAATTCAGCAAGGAACGCAGTTGCTAATACACACGCAATCGGCCGATTGTTGCGTCCTGCATGGCAATGCGTGTGCGCAAACTAGCCATTGTGATCTGGACTGCCATTTGGGAGGGGGGGGTGTGGTCGAACGCAGGCGTGCCAGTGCGCTTGGACGCCGTTGCAGGGGCATGCATAAATTAGCAATTCCTGAGTAAGGTCAGGGCTTGTGCAAGTGTGCGTGAGGTTGCAATGGTACTTGATTGTACTGATGATTATGCAGTCCTGCTAAGTATTACGGATGTGTGTAAGGTAAAGTGGGCGCCCATATATAGTTCAGCGGCGGCATTGTGATCGCAATGGATTAGCATACTATTGCAGTTGAACTACGTGCGTAATCGCTATTGCATTCACAGTTGTGTTCCATAGTGAATCAGGCCCATAATTAAAATGTGACCTGTGATGTTAAACGAAATCTATAAAATGCCAGCAATGGCACCTGAACTCACACCCCTCGCAGGCCCGCTCACAGTCAACATTTGCACAGTTTTGCTTGCAGCCCTATGCAGTTCCGGCTGCCGAAAAGTGCAGCTGTTGCCGCAATTACTCACACCCGTGAGATCACCGCGGACAATTGGACTGAAGTATGTTATCCTAAGTATGTTATTCAGCAAGGGGTAAAAAGCTAACCTTTCTGCATGTAGGGCATATACTGCAGACCCTTACCTGCTGCCACACAAGGCGGCCATCTTACTTTTACACTGTACTGTATTGTTGAGTTGTGATTGACCACCATCTCTTAGATCTCTGAATCTAATTGTAAACTATAAATTTTCCCCTGCAGCACAATATCATTCATTTTGCATCAAGGAGCCGGATTTGCTCCTGACTCTAAATCAGCCCCGAAATGATCATTTATTTGCTCATACGTTAGAGCATCCCTAGTGGTCACATAAACATATGTATAGCACAAGTTATGTATTTTACCTTCCATTAATCATTAGAGAAGGACAAATGTTTTGCAAGAGGAACTATACAAAACATACATTCCTCAAATTTGGAAATCACGGTATAGTTGTAAGGAAATAAATAATACTGTCTATGAAATATAAATTTGCAATCTTGATATTTACTACAAAACGTAAAGTGAAAGAAATGTAATAATCTTTATGAGAAACAAATAGGAAAGTTACAAGAAACCTACGGTTAACACCAGGTACTCGTTTATACAGTGAATTACTGTTGTGCTTAATTTGGAAGGTTTACAAATTTTATGTCAGTTATACATTCTCATCATCAATGTCTGACACTAAACTTTTCCAGTTGTACTCTTCTCTGCCTGATAAATATGCGTAGCACAGTAAGCACTCTCAGAGTGAAGTACCATGAAGTCACTCTGCAGGAAATGACTCTATTTAAGAAATAGACCCCATTATTTCAAAGTAAGCTATTGTCAGAATAATGACCCTGAAATCAGCAACCTGCCAGCTAGGAGTCTTTGTAATGCAGGTGATTCAAACCCTGGCCTCCCACCAAGGATCCTAATACTTTCTACAAATAACACTGTCATGTCTCAGTCACGTCACGCATCAGTTCCTACGAACCGGGGCCATGCATAATTTTTAAAATGAGCCTTAAGAAGATACTAACATGAGGAATTTGCCATGCCGTACTTAAAAATAAATACACTTAGGAGTCTAGACACGCTGTCTCTGCGGGTGATGGAGCATAAGTAAATTATACACCTCATGATTTGACCATATTGTGACGACTCTTTGTTTATACCTAAGGAATTATAACTTGGCATAACAGTGAACTAGTTCTGTATTAACACAGCTGTCACTAAACTGACTGATAACTTTTTTGTTGCTTGACACACTAGTGTAATAAGGTACACATTGAGAAATGCAATATGAATATTTAGAGCAGATATTAAATAAGCGTAGCTACAGAGAATATGTCACCAGCTGAGTATTCTGGGAGTAGTAATTCACTAACTGAATGAGATCTATACAACTGACCAATATAAGCGACAGCTCTCTCTTGTTTTATATTATATAGCGCCAACAAATTTACGCAGCGCTGTACAGAAAATGTATTTCTTTCATGAGTCCCTGCGCATTGGAGCTTACAGTCTAAATGCACACATCCACTAAACGACAGGCAAAAGACTGCACTATTACGACATTGTAATCGTGCAGTTGTTTGTCAGTCTGTGATGAGCCTACACTGAACGAGCAGTCATTCAGTGTAGGCACATCAATCATCTGCAAACATACTGAACCTGACGATATCGTCAGGTTGTACAGCAAGTTTGCACGATGATAGATGTCTAAACGACCAGCGGGAGCACGCATCGCTGGTCGTTAAGACATTTTTGTGAACGATTTGCAAACGATTTTTAAACGATTAATGAACGGTAACGATATCGTTATCGTTCAATCGCTCAATAAAATCACTTTAGGCCCCCCATTTACTAACGAGTTTTATCACCAAAACGAGTGATAAATTTCACTGTGTATGATAAATGGTGCTCCAGCCAATCAGCTCCAAGCTGCCATTTTTCTAACAGTTGACAGTTGGGAGCTGATTGGCTGGAGTACCATTTATTATACACGGTTAAAGTTGTCACTCGTTTTTGGTGATAAAACTCGTTAGTAAATGAGGACATAAATGCCCTAACTTACAGGTACACATACACCATAGTTGCCTACCTTTAATGCTCTCTTCCCTGGAGAAGCCCAGGTAAGAGAAGCAGCAGGGGGCCGACGGGGGCGGGGCTTGACAATTTGTGTCATTAAGCCCCGCCCCTCACGGTAAAATTGCAGTGATTGGGTACAATTTACATATGGGCGGGGCCAAATGCTGTGATTCATGCATAATCACGGCTTAAGCCCCGCCCCCTTCACGGAGACCCGCGATCGCCGCGGGTATTCTCCTCATTCTGCTCACTTCACTAGGAAGTGGGCAGAATGCGGGAGAAATGCCTACCCTTCCGGGGGTGCGGGGGGTTACCCGAAAAATCGGGAGCCTCCCGCGAAAACCGGGAGGGTAGGCATGTATGACATACACACTAGTGTTTATTTGGTCAGAATTCAATTAATTATGTTTTTGGAGTGTGGGAGGACACCAAAACAGAGCATACAAACCCCTTACACGTAGATTATGGCCAGGAATTTAACTCATGACTTCAGCGCTGTGAGGCGGTAATGGTAACTACTATGCCACCATGTTGCACACGCCGTTTAAAGGGCGTTCTGAAACATTGGTGATGTGGTAATGTATTATACTGTATGTACTTAATGTATTAAACTTATTAACAAAATATCCTTGCAAAAGACCAGTGAGGGTTCAAGGGTACAATGGGCAGGTTCTATCTCTATACTTGTGATGTCACCAGGGCAGATGTAAACTGAATTATAGCAGATATATTGACCAACATATTCCAAGTTTAAGCCTAAATTGTCTTATTCATTTGTCATAAGACCAGTACTAAAACAGTATAGGGTCAATCCAAATAGGTGCACGTTTGCAAATCCGAATTTGTTTCACAAAACTCGCACATTTCGCACTAAGCACCTGATTCAAACCCGCTCGCTAAGGCGCTATCGCTCGCTCTGAGCAATTTTCGGCCATCTGCGCATGCACATAATTTGCAGTGCGCGTGCGCAAGCCATTCACAAGCCATCTGATTTTGGTTGCACGTAAGCCACTATAAGGTCGCTGCTTTGAGTGACAGATAGTGCCGTTTGTGGGAGGTAACAGGGTAAGGTGCAATTGAACGGGGGAGTGGATGTGCAGTGGCAAACGCAGGATTTCCAGAGGGGGGTTTCCAAATGCTTAATTTTACAACGAGTGTGGCTTGTCAATGAAAAGGGCAAATTTAGTACTTAACCAGCTTTAATAAGCATTATACAAAGTGTATTGTGTGTAATAATTCCAGCATGTACAGGACCAGTGATCACAGTAAGCCATTAGATGCGGCAGTAGGGCCATCCTGCCTGAGCTGAAAGTATTTATTTTAGATGTGGGCACCATTCCAGACTATTGGAGCAAGTCCGGGAGCCTGGGGGAGCAGCAGAAGAACCTAGCACTGCCCTGGACATGCTGTATATGTACATATTGGGCTCTATAGCAGTGCATCTCTAACAGTGCATGTTTTCAAGATCTTCTAGTTGGTGGACAGGTTATTTATTACTGGCTGATACATGTTAAAAGATCCACAGGTGGTGCTAATTATTTCATTTGTGATACTAAGAAGAGCATGCAGCACTAGTAACAATCTATTATATTACTATTTCTTTTGTGGTCATGGTGTGGGCTGGGGAGGGGGGTTTCCATGCAGATGGAAACCCCCCCTGCATTTGCCTATGATGTGCGAACGCAGGCGTGTCAGGCCGCCAAAACGCTATTTAAAGGGCATGCATAATTAGCAAAGCAACGTCATTGTACACGTCACCTGCATGTATTTCACCCAGCACTGATCGCTGTGCATGCGGCAGGTTTCGGCAACCCCAAGGGCTGCGAGCAGCTCCGATGGCTCACGATAGTCCCGATTAATCCTTCATTTCTCGGAGATGAGGTGTGTTGCGAATGGCAAGGGGCGTCTTCAGACACTTGCGAGTGCACTTTGCCATAGCTCACTAAAACATAGTAGGCGTCCAAACGCGATGCAGTGCGAGCACTTCATTTAAATATCCAGCCCCTCTTTGCCAGTAGGCGATTGCATCTTGCGAGCGGGTCTGAATGAGCTCCTAATTGCGCTGCAGAGCACATACCTGTCCCACATCATTTACACCTCCACATACCTGTCCCTCCTCATTTACACCTCCACATACCTGTCCCACATCATTTACACCTCCACATACCTGTCCCACATCATTTACACCTCCACATTCCTGTCTCACATCATTTACACCTCCACATTCCTGTCCCACATCATTTACACCTCCACATACCTGTCCCACATCATTTACACCTCCACATACCTGTCCCACATCATTTACACCTCCACATACCTGTCCCACATCATTTACACCTCCACATTCCTGTCCGACAACATTTACAGCTCCACATACCTGTCCCACATTATTTACACCTCCACATACCTGTCCCACATTATTTACACCTCCACATACCTGTCCCACATCATTTACACCTCCACATACCTGTCCCACATCATTTACACCTCCACATACCTGTCCCACATCATTTACACCTCCACATACCTGTCCCACATCATTTGCACCTCCACATACCTGTCCCACATTATTTACACCTCCACATACCTGTCCCACATTATTTACACCTCCACATACCTGTCCCACATTATTTACACCTCCTTATACCTGTCCCACATCATTTACACCTCCACATACCTGTCCCACATCATTTACACCTCCACATACCTGTCCCACATCATTTACACCTCCACATTCCTGTCCCACAACATTTACAGCTCCACATATCTGTCCCACATTATTTACACCTCCACATACCTGTCCCACATCATTTACACCTCCACATACCTGTCCCACATCATTTACACCTCCACATACCTGTCCCACATCATTTACACCTCCACATACCTGTCCCACATTATTTACACCTCCACATACCTGTCCCACATTATTTACACATCCATATACCTGTCCCACATCATTTACACCTCCACATACCTGTCCCACATCATTTACACCTCCACATACCTGTTCCACATCATTTACACCTCCACATACCTGTCCCACATCATTTACATCGCCACATACCTGTCCCACATCAATTACACCCCCACATACCTGTCCCACATCATTTACACCTCCACATACCTGTCCCACATAATTTACACCTCCTCATACCTCTCCCACATCATTTACATCGCCACATACCTGTCTCACATTTTTTAACCCATTATTGAGCATTTTAGAGAAATTCACCTAAAAATAATGTCTTTATTGGCCAAATTATGCTATTTGATCCCCTCCAAGTGCATGATTATTCATTCATTCATTCAAAAAACGTGAATTTCCTCTGAACAAGCAATACGAGTATGGAATTGGATTGCAAATGAAATTCGCAGTGTGAGTTTGCCATGCCCAACTCACACATTATTAGAATGACCCCTATTTTTGAGAAAACAAAATCACTATCCCCTGTAGGCAGTAACAATTTACATCTTAAATGATTACTATCCAGTAGGTATCTAAATAGCTAACCCCATTCTTATTAGTTGCACCCAGGAGAATACAGTCCTTATCTCTATGTATTCTCTCCCAGCCTCACACTTGGCTATCTTGTTAGCTGCATTCTCAGTTGTTCTGTATCTTGCAGGTCACCACTAAACTCACTAAAAAGTCACTTGTATATTTTCTGACCTGGCTAGGCTAATGCTGTAACAGTGGCAAAAACAGGGTAAATGGAAGTAGACATGAAGACAGAGAGGGATAGATGGACGGGGGAGGGGGCTAGTGCTATACGGTTACAGTAAGTATTACTTGCCCCTTTGGCATAATAGAGCCCTTCTGCCAGCCCTTAATGTCCCTCAGTGAGGCTGATTGAACGTATTTCTGACCCCAAGTACTGGTACAAGCACAGTGGTCATTATTTTGCAGTTGGGTATCACTTATTGTTCAGCACTGCTTGTAATTAACGGGGAATTGACATTTTCTAATAAGGTTGGATGAAGATCGTGGAATATTGTGGAATTCTGTTTGTCATTGTTTGGCTGAATTTCAGCTCGGAATTCTGCTTGTAAACTGAGATTTGCTCCTGTTCACAAGACTCCAACTCTGATACAGCCGCCTACTTATCAGCCATCTAAAGGATGGGATGTACTAAGCATCGTATTCACGATGCAGTATATCCCACCTCTTATCGGGTACATACTGGGTTTAATTTAACAAAAATTGCAAAGCACAGCTCTCCCGATAAGAGCTGTCCTTTGCGATACCTTCGGAGAGAGGGACTTCCGGGTTTAACACCCAGAAGTCCCTCTGGCGTCCTTCTGTGCATGTGCAGTAGGACACGCGCTTAAGGGGGATCTGGGAGGCATCCGATTGGATCTCTCTCAGAGGGCATCATGAAAAGGAGCCCATAGGCTTCTATTGGGTAACGCCATCGGAATATGGCATTACTCATTGGGACAAAGCACCTAGTACATATGGGAAATTCGGTAACCCCCCCGAAAACTGCATTTTCGTTGGGCGTTGGGCTTCTGCTGCTGTATGCTAGTCTCGTCAGATAATGCTTGCACATATGTGGGTGGGATCCGGTGGGTCCCGTTGTCCTAGTAATGTTATGGGAAGATGAAGATGAGAGCAGCTGGGTGGGAGGTGTGTGATGGCCCCTGAGGCGTGGGGCGGGCTGTGTGACATGGTGATAACACTACTACTGGCTGCTGCATATGTCTGGTATAATCCTACAATTATACAGTATATACTGTCACACCGATTTTCGGGAGCCTCTTGGCCATTCTGGGAGTGTAGGCAAGTTTGATGTAGCATTGTGAGGGATGAAGCTGAAGTTGAAAGATAGACAAAGACCCACATTTTTTGGAGCACCAGCAGAGAAAACAAATTCTAACAAATTCTAAACTTTGCTCATACAGAGAATATCTGCATACAGGTAAGATCTCATAGTACTAATTAAATTGACCGTTGGCAACCTACTGACTGCAGTAAGTGAAAACAAAATGTGAAGTTGTCAGTTTTGATGGTGCACTGCCACCTATAGTCTGTAGCAGGTATTGTGGTGGATCCTTACATGTTGTAATTGTCAGTGTGGATGATATACTGCTGTCTGTCATATATAGCTGCCTGGTAATGCAGCAGATCCACACACAAACTGTATATATAAACGTAACCAGCACTGGCTGTATACACTAAGCCACTTTTAAAGCTGACAGTAATACTTCTTTCACACATAGCATAAGTACCCAGGTTTTTGACGGTGCATATGCACTGACCCGGGTCTAGACTATTATAAAATGGACAACCCAAATCAGAGTCCTGGTTCTGCGACCCTGCTGTGTACCAGGGTCGGGGACTGAGACCCTGGAAATACACGGGCTGATAGATTTGTGTATTTCCCAGGTCGGCAGTCTGAAAGGGGTATCACAGAGGCAAAAGCCAGAAGGATTTAATGGTCAGTTAAATGAATAAGAGAGCAAAAGAAAATACAATCAGATACTCTTTTTTTTCTAGTTGTGTGTGAATCTAGTTTCCAGCCTGCACACAAACCCAGTGTAAACAGCAAGTTTGCCCTACTTAAAAATAATAAGATATCTCTCTTAGGATTAAAAGCTCTGATTTTTTTCCACAGCTAAGTAGATACAGCTATGGGCCTTGCAAAACATATACAGAAAATAAGAGAAGGCCACCCAGCGCTGCTCTGAAAAACAATTATTTGTTAAAAAGATTAATAAAATATATTATGAAAGGTTCTTCTGTCCGATAACACCAATCCAAGTCCTTAGGGAACTTCAAGCAATCGATGTCAACTGATATATCCCAATGAGAGTATGCTCACCTCAAAATGGTGAAAAATGTGCACATAAAGGTATCTTTAAGGAGATCTTCTAGATTTATTCAGGGATAACCTTTGTCCTACTGTAATCGATGTTCCATGGACCCTCAAATAGAATCACAGAGAGCGCACTCCCATCGTGTAAAGCAGTAAAGCAATTTATTCACAATAAACACGTAACAAACAGCACAGGACAAAAAGATATGTATAATAATAATAATTTTAAAAATCCCCCTTCGGGGTATCCTGCGTACCGGAATGGGCCTAGAGATAGGCACTGTAAAGAACGTGGGTGGATAGATGTTAACCCGGGTACATCTCCTCCCCGATCAGTCCAGAGAAAATCCTTTCCTAGGTCCAGCCAGGCAGCAGTAATTTCTCCCACACCACCAACGCGTTTCGGAAACCTGTTCCTTCCTCAAGGTGTATGGGAGAAATGGAAACTAAAGCTCCTTATATACCTGAACACATGATTGATAGTGTTCATTAGTAAAAACACCTGTGATCCTAATGATACATTTTTTAAAATAATAAATGCGTCAAAATGACCAAAAAAAACTCTGCAATATCCACATAACATACATGATGATAATCCCAAGACCCTAAAACAAAACAAACTTTAATAATAAATATATAAAAAATATATAAAAAACATGTAAAATCTCACAAAGTGTCCCCGATTGGTAAGAAACAAAGTGCGGTGCATAATCCTAGCATAAGGCTATCCATCCTTAATGATCCAATTATTTCATTGATCCATTTCCTGCTTTGTTAGTACAGAACGATGTATCCAGAATGTAGCTGCGACGTAATATCCAGTGCGCGGAATCTAAAACCGGATGTCGTTTGCCGTCAGTGAGTCCATCTGGCTTGACACGCAAAAAAGGTATTTCCGGGATATGACCCGCAAAACCGGAAAGTGTAACAATGTCTCAAGTCCTGACTGTAGAACGCACAAGCGGAAGTCATGGATGGAATGGAGAAATTGCTCCGCAGTGTAAATATCAATTAGCCACGCGCTCCGTTAACTCTTTGTTCACTGCATCTCCGTTCACTAAAAAATAAACACAATTCTTGCTGTGACATGTAATAAAATCTTTAATAATATATGTCTTCCCTGTTTGATTTGATTTATATTGAGTGATTTTACTTGTGGGGCTCTTACATGTTTTACACATCATGCAAGTCCCACATCGATGGAACCCCTCGGTTTTAATCATTTTCCTTGGACCTGGTTCGGAGGTCATACTACGTACCAAGGAGTTGTTTAAATTATCAGCTCTTCTATAAATAAAAGTGGGTTTCTTCTCAATAATCTTTCTTAATGCTGGATCTCTATATAAAATCTGCCAATGCTTAGAAATTATGTTCTCCACTTGACGAAATTGATTATTGAATTTTGTAATGAAGGGGATACATTCCTTGTTATATTTTTTATACCCTCCATCTTTTTTATTAAAAAAATCATTCCTATCAGAATTTCTAATTTTTACACGTGCATCCTCAACTTTTCCAGCATCATAGCCTTTCGCCACAAAATGTTTTTTTAAAATTTCTGATTGTTCTTCGTATTCTAAAATCTCCGTACAATTCCTACGAATGCGTTGGAACTGTCCCGCAGGAATACTTTTTAACCAATTAAAATGATGGTTGCTAGTGTAATCTATGTAAGAGTTGCAATCTGTAGGTTTAATGTAATTCCGAGTTAATAGACATCCATCTTTTATATAAAGTGTCAAATCCAAAAAATTCACTTGGTTAATACTAATATCAAAAGTTAAAACAATATTCTGAGTATTGGAATTAAGGGATGAACAAAAAGTGTCTAAGGATAATCTGTCACCTTTCCAAATAAAAAAGATGTCGTCTATATAGCGTGTCCAGAGCTGTAAATGGAGAACCCAAGATCAGGAAGGAGACCTAGCCAGGCTAGAAATGAAGACCATTTATGATCTACGCACTTTGACCCCAAGGGGTCTCAATATTGACTTTGAGACTAAGTGGTTTTTATAATATTTATAATTTTAGAATGTATTAGGTGTTTGTTTATATTGTTCTCTTACTGCATGTTTTCTTTATTATGAGGTATCCCTGTGCCTGCAGTGTTATCAGCTTTTTGAGACCATTCTCCATCCCCATGGTATTATTTAGTGAACGGAGATGCAGTGAACAAAGAGTTAACGGAGCGCGTGGCTAATTGATATTTACACTGCGGAGCAATTTCTCCATTCCATCCATGACTTCCGCTTGTGCGTTCTACAGTCAGGACTTGAGACATTGTTACACTTTCCGGTTTTGCGGGTCATATCCCGGAAATACCTTTTTTGCGTGTCAAGCCAGATGGACTCACTGACGGCAAACGACATCCGGTTTTAGATTCCGCGCACTGGATATTACGTCGCAGCTACATTCTGGATACATCGTTCTGTACTAACAAAGCAGGAAATGGATCAATGAAATAATTGGATCATTAAGGATGGATAGCCTTATGCTAGGATTATGCACCGCACTTTGTTTCTTACCAATCGGGGACACTTTGTGAGATTTTACATGTTTTTTATATATTTTTTATATATTTATTATTAAAGTTTGTTTTGTTTTAGGGTCTTGGGATTATCATCATGTATGTTATGTGGATATTGCAGAGTTTTTTTTGGTCATTTTGACGCATTTATTATTTTAAAAAATGTATCATTAGGATCACAGGTGTTTTTACTAATGAACACTATCAATCATGTGTTCAGGTATATAAGGAGCTTTAGTTTCCATTTCTCCCATACACCTTGAGGAAGGAACAGGTTTCCGAAACGCGTTGGTGGTGTGGGAGAAATTACTGCTGCCTGGCTGGACCTAGGAAAGGATTTTCTCTGGACTGATCGGGGAGGAGATGTACCCGGGTTAACATCTATCCACCCACGTTCTTTACAGTGCCTATCTCTAGGCCCATTCCGGTACGCAGGATACCCCGAAGGGGGATTTTTAAAATTATTATTATTATACATATCTTTTTGTCCTGTGCTGTTTGTTACGTGTTTATTGTGAATAAATTGCTTTACTGCTTTACACGATGGGAGTGCGCTCTCTGTGATTCTATTTGAGGGTCCATGGAACATCGATTACAGTAGGACAAAGGTTATCCCTGAATAAATCTAGAAGATCTCCTTAAAGATACCTTTATGTGCACATTTTTCACCATTTTGAGGTGAGCATACTCTCATTGGGATATATCAGTTGACATCGATTGCTTGAAGTTCCCTAAGGACTTGGATTGGTGTTATCGGACAGAAGAACCTTTCATAATATATTTTATTAATCTTTTTAACAAATAATTGTTTTTCAGAGCAGCGCTGGGTGGCCTTCTCTTATTTTCTGTATATGTTTTGCAAGGTTAAGAGCTGGTGATTCTGTGGGTTGGACCCCGGCTGCCGTTCTTTTAGCGCAAGTCACATACCTTTTTTCTTTGTTTTCTACAGCTATGGGCCTGTCACACCGATTTTTTAATACCCTATAGCTGCAGACTACTTATAGACCTGCTACCTGGTTGGGAGGCCAAAAGACCCAAACTGTCCCACAGAAAGTGGGGCAGCCCTCTCTTCTCAATTCACTCCAGAATCCCTTAAAGAAACTCTTACTTGAGCTGAACACATACGAAGCCTTTAATTTTTTTATATGCATGTATCTGGCACTCACTGAACTTAAAGATAACTTCACCTCGTTGCCCTCCAAATAGGGAACTATTCCCAGTAATATTTCAGCGGCAGTGGTAGAGGTTGTCATTATCTGCATTCAGACACCCCTGCACCAATTCGGATGAAACCAACGTGAGGTGGTCCAGCTGGATCCTGGCCAGGTTTTAGGGGGGTTACGGTGCCAGTTGGACCTCCGGTTGGTGCAAGCTGGACAGAAGTTTGATCCTGGGAACCTGTTCTTGGCCTTCCACTGGATGTATTTGGATGAAAAATTCACAGAGGGGTGGCAATTGGTCTTGGATGCCTAATTTAATAACTTGAAAACTTACACCCAGGCAACACCAGGTACTTCAACAATATATATATATATATATATATATATATATATATGTACTGTATATAAAATAAAACAGTCAGCGGGTTATTCCAGTTTTTTTTTACCAGAGTCTTGGAAGACAATACTCCCATCTACAATTGCTGGAATAATGAAGTAATGTGTCCCATCCCAGGTAAAGTTAATAGCTGGCGTCTTCCCCAATATATTACCCGAATCCAGTCGTGAAATAAATCTGAAAGTCAGAATTCAGAGAGGGGGAGCCACATCGTGCATCAAAAAAGACTTTCTGACAAAGTCTGATGACGAAATGCGTTGGCACGTGGCTTGGCGTTACTATTCTCTGATGATCCAGCTACCTGGAAGAAACCTGAAGACATTTGGGTTAAAAACCGGATTGATCTGAATTGTATGTGTTTTACTTCAGGTGGTTATTACCACTTGTCTTGGTACGCACGCTGATTTGGAGATATATATATACACTTGTATATGGGTGTGCTGTATTATTGCCTATCAGCAAAATAATGCACTCTAAACAACCGCTCTGTACATTGGACACGCCTCTGATGCCAGAAGGAATTCTCACATATAATTAGCAACTAGACCACATTGCCAGCTATAGTATAGTATTAGTGAGAGCATTCCTATAAAAGGAAAGGAAGTATGTAAATTCTGAGGAAGACAATGCAATCAATCTGACTTGTACTAAATATAAATGTATATATATATATATGTATATATATATATATATATATATATATATAGAGAACTCCTTTTGGCTTGGGAAGGCACCCAGCACCATTAAAGGAAAAGCGGTACTCCAATAGATGAATAAAGTCAATGTGTATTGTGTATTAAATAATCAACATCATCATAGAAAATACAGGTGTCGACGTTTCAAGGTGCGGACACCTCTTCATCAGGACATACATATATGTATTATATATATATGTATTTTCCAGGTCATAAACAATCCAGCTCCATACACCACCATGTGGTAGACCTGGAACACAGAGGAGTGACAGCTTTATATGCATTGATTTATGCACTATCTGGTACGCAGATTTATATTTGTCCACTGTTGCTACTACCTTGCATAAAAATTACTACACCGTATTGCTTTTCTATGGGCAAAAAATTCTAAGCCCTAATTTTAAGGTTACCACAGAAAGAGTACCCTTTGTAAAACCCTGGAAGTGTTGCCATTGAAATATCACTTGGACATCAGATAAGCATATATTTATTTACATTTTGGTACGCACAATACTTACCTTGAGCACAAGTTAAATCTATCCTAAATTACTACACTATTAAGTGCATGTTTTATTATTATTTTTATATATATATATATATATATATATATATACACGCACAATGGCCCTGATTCAGACCCACTCGCGAGCGGCTGTCCGCTCGCAAGTGGGTCGATGTTCTGCACTGAGCATGCGCACGACGGAGGGAGCTCCGTCGTGCGCATGCGCCAGACGCGACGAGCGAAGGACTTTCCTTCGCTCGTTGTGTCTGATCAAAGGGGGCGTGCTGTCGATGTTGATTGACAGCACGCCCCCTTTGGTGGGCGTGCCGGGGGCGTGCCTCCCTGACGGGGGCGTTCCTAAGTGAACGCCTCCTGTCAGAAGCCGGCCCACTGACATCACTAGTGATGTCAGTGGGAGTGATTTTGGCTCTGATAGAGCCAAAATCACTCCGGGCCTTGCGGTTGAAAACCTCAACCGCAGGCTCCGGCTCGCAGTTTCGATGGTCGCGATGGTCAAGACCATCGCGGCCATCAAACTGCACGCTCGTATAGGCTGTGGGTGGTGACCCACAGCTATACGAGCATCCAGGAGGACGCTCCATAGTTATGGAGGCCGGCCCTCATTCAGAGCGTGTGCTCTGCTCAGAGCGTACGGCTCTGAATGAGGGCCTATGTCCGCACTCCAAGCAAAAACTGATCAGCAGTGTGGTGCTCCTCAAGGATCCAAATGGGTATCCAAACAGAGAAAGAGGGCACTCACCAGGTATTGTAGTATAAAATTAAAATCACATGTTTATTTCTTATCCTTAAAACGACATGGAAAAGTCCATGCTATTTTAAGGACAAGAAATAAAGATCTGATTTGATTTTTTTACTACAATACCTGGTGAGTGCCCTCTTTCTCTGTTTTCTCTCTCTCTTTCTCTCTCTCTTTCTCTCTATAAATATATATATAAAATAAAAAAAAGATATGAGGGTGCTAGAGAGGTGCAGACATGGTTTCTTAGCCACACAATGAGTCAATTAGTTCCTTGTTGTGGTGAACACATCTTTAATTAATTCTGGTTCCTGGGACCAATGAGTGGGGATTCTTATTGTGTCAGTTCTCGGGATACCCCATCAATTGGTTAAATGAGACTTCTGGAATTAGACCCTCTAACCAAAAAATCACCCGAAAAATGGCCGAAAGGCCTCCTGTTAGTAAAATACCAACTTGTTTATTTTTGATAAAAAAAGTTTTTTAAAAATGTAAATTTGCTTACATCCAATAAAATGTTGACCAATACTCAACGCCTATGTGGGCTATGTGGACTATGTAACTTCACACTAGGGGTGAGCGGGTTCGGATTTCTGAAATCCGAAATCCCCCGAGCCCCCCCGATCCGAGTCCGATCCGAGTCAGGCTCGACTTTTCCCGCCGGACTCGGATCTGAAATCGAGGCAAAACGTCATCATCCCGCCTTCCGAGTCTCGCGGGTTTTGGATCCTATATAAGGTACCCGCGTCGGCGCCATTTTCTCACTCGGCTGTGGACAGTGAAGAGGGAGGGTGGGAGTTAGGGCTGGCTGGGCTGTGTAGTGTAGTGTAGTGTAGTGCTGCTGTTGTCCACTACTTCAAAGTCCATAGGGGCTGGCTGTGTTGTGCTGTGCTGCTGTTGTTAATAGGGGCTGTGTCCACTACTTCAAAGTCCATAGGGGCTGGCTGGACTGTGTTGTGCAGTCAGTTCTCCATAGGGGCTGTGTCCACTCCAAAGTCCTGTGCAGTGTCCCCAGTCCTAAAGGGGTGCTGTAGTGTTGTCCAGGGGGTGCTCTGTCCATCAGGGGTGCTCCCCCCAAGAGCTAAAAGAATAATATATTTTCTGTGTTTGTGAATTGTGTGCGCAGTAGCCGCACGTGCATCAACAAAGTAGTGCCAAGCGTGCGCCTGTGTCATAAGTAAAGGGACGGCTGGCTTGACCGTTAAAGGGTGCTGTAACCCCCAAAGTACACTCCAGTCCAAACCAAAAAAAAAATTATTTTCTGTGTTTGTGAATTGTGTGCGCAGTAGCCGCACGTGCATCAACAAAGTAGTGCCAAGCGTGCGCCTGTGTCATAAGTAAAGGGCCGGCTGGCTTGACCGTTAAAGGGTGCTGTAACCCCCAAAGTACACTCCAGTCCAAACCAAAAAAATTTTTATTTTCTGTGTTTGTGAATTGTGTGCGCAGTAGCCACACGTGCATCAACAAAGTAGTGCCAATCGTGCGCCTGTGTCATAAGTAAAGGGCCGGCTGGCTTGACCGTTAATGGGTGCTGTAACCCCCAAAGTACACTCCAGTCCAAACCAAAAAAAAAATTATTTTCTGTGTTTGTGAATTGTGTGCGCAGTAGCCACACGTGCATCAACAAAGTAGTGCCAAGCGTGCGCCTGTGTCATAAGTAAAGGGCCGGCTGGCTTGACCATTAAAGTGTGCTGTAACCCCCAAAGTACACTCCAGTCCAAACCAAAAAAAAAATTATTTTCTGTGTTTGTGAATTGTGTGCGCTGTAGCCGCACGTGTATCAACAAAGTAGTGCCAAGCGTGCGCCTGTGCTATAAGTAAAGGGTCGGCTGGCTTGACCGTTAAAGGGTGCTGAAACCCCCAAAGTACACTCCAGTCTAAACCAAAAAAAAAATTATTTTCTGTGTTTGTGAATTGTGTGCGCAGTAGCCGCACGTGCATCAACAAAGTAGTGCCAAGCGTGCGCCTGTGTCATAAGTAAAGGGCCGGCTGGGTTGACCGTTAAAGGGTGCTGTAACCCCCAAAGTACACTCCAGTCCAAACCAAAAAAAAAATTATTTTCTGTGTTTGTGAATTGTGTGCGCAGTAGCAGCACATGCATCAACAAAGTAGTGCCAAGCGTGCGCCTGTGTCATGAGTAAAGGGCCGGCTGGCTTGACCGTTAAAGGGTGCTGTAACCCCCAAAGTACACTCCAGTCCAAACCAAAAAAAAAATTATTTTCTGTGTTTGTGAATTGTGTGCGCAGTAGCCGCACATGCATCAACAAATTAGTGCCAAGCGTGCGCCTGTGTCATAAGTAAAGGGCCGGCTGGCTTGACCATTAAAGGGTGCTGTAACCCCCAAAGTACACTCCAGTCCAAACCAAAAAAAAAAATAATTTCTGTATTTGTGAATTGTGTACGCAGTAGCCGCACGTGCATCAACAAAGTAGTGCCAAGCGTGCGCCTGTGTCATAAGTAAAGGGCCGGCTGGCTTGACCGTTAAAGGGTGCTGTAACCCCCAAAGTACACTCCAGTCCAAATCAAAAAAAAAATTATTTTCTGTGTTTGTGAATTGTGTGCGCAGTAGCCGCACGTGCATCAACAAATTAGTGCCAAGCGTGCGCCTGTGTCATAAGTAAAGGGCCGGCTGGCTTGACCATTAAAGGGTGCTGTAACCCCCAAAGTACACTCCAGTCCAAACCAAAAAAAAAATTAATTTCTGTGTTTGTGAATTGTGTGCGCTGTAGCCGCACGTGCATCAACAAACGAGCAGCGCCAAGCGTGCGCCTGTGTCCCATAAGTATAGAGCCGGCTGGCTCATTTCTTAAAGGCTGGTGTAACCCACAAAGTGCACTACTCTCCAGCAAAAATAAAAAAATACTTTCTGTGTTTAGCCTCACGTATATATCAAATCGATATAACATAAATGGAGGACCAAACTTTCTCCGATAAAAATAAATAGAGAAAGATCAAGAACCACTTCCTCCTAGTGCTGAAGCTGCTGCCATTAGTCATGACATAGATGATAACATGCCATCAACATCGTCTGCCAAGGCCGATGCCCAATGTCATAATAGAGGGCACATACAATCCCAAATGACAAAGTTCAGGAAAATGACCTTGAAAAAAACATTTAAATCAGCTGAAGAGAAACGTAAACTTGCCAATATGCCATTTACGACACGGAGTGGCAAGGAACAGCTAAGGTCGATCCCTAGTATGTTCATGACTAGTGGTTCAGCTTCACATGACGATGGAAGCCCTCCTCCCACTAAAAAAATCAAAAGAGTTAAGCTGGCAAAAGCACAGCGAAGAACTGTGCTTTCTAAGAAGATATCACAAATCCCCAAGGAGAGTCCAAGTGTGGTGGTGGTTGCGATGCCTGACCTTCCCAGCACTGGACGGGAAGAGGTGGCTCTTTCCACCATTTGCACGCCCCCTGCAAGTGCTGAAAGGAGCACCCACAGTCCACTTGCTAATATGCAAATTGAAGATGTCACTGTTGAAGTACAACAGGATGAGGATACTGGTGTAGCTGGCGCTGAGGAGGAAGTTGGCGAGGAGGATTCTGATGGTGATGTGGTTTGTTTAAATCAGGCTCCGGGGGAGACAGTTGTTGTCCGTGGGATGAAAAAGCCCCTCATGGTCATGCCTGGGCAGAAGACCAAACATTCCACCTCTTTGGTCTGGCAATATTTCTATCCAAATCCGGACAACAACTGTCTTGCCATATGTACCATATGTAAAGGTGAAATAAGTAGGGGTAGGGACGTCAACCACCTAGGAACATCCTCCCTTATACGGCACCTGCAGCGCGTTCATAAAAAGTTACTGTCAAGTTCAGAAACTTTGGCTAAGACCGTAAGCAGTCCAGGGACACCTAAATCCCGTTGTCCCAAGCGCCTGCAAACCACACCGTCAACTCCCTCCTCGTCAATTTCCTCCTTAGTCAGGATCGGAAGTAGTCCTGCAGGCCATGTCACTGGCATGACTGACTCTCCTATCCGGGATTCCTCCGGAGGATCCTGCATTGCTACACCTACTGCTGCCGCTGCTGCTGTTGCTGCTGCTGGGAGTCGTTCATCATCCCAGAGAGGAAGTAGGAACACCACTACTTTTACTAAACAATTGACCCTCCAACAGTCCTTAGCGAGGAGGATGAAGTACGACAGCAGTCATCCTGAAGCAAAACGTATAACTGAGGCCTTGACTGCTATGTTGGTGTTAGATGTGCGTCCGGTATCCGCCATTAGTGCAGTGGGATTTAGACAATTGATGGAGGTAGTGTGTCCCCGGTTCCAAATCCCGTCTAGATTCCACTTCACTAGGCAGGCGATACCGAGACTGTACAGAAACGTCAGAAAAAGTGTCCTCAGTGTCCTGAAAAATGCCGTTGTACACAATGTCCACTTAACCACGGACATGTGAACAAGTGGAACAGGGCAGACTAAGGACTATATGACTGTGACAGCCCACTGGGTAGATGTATCACCTTACGCAGCAACAGCAGCAGCGTCACCAGTAGCAGCATCTCAGAAACGCCAGCTCGTTCCAAGGCAGGCTACGCTGTGTATCACCGGTTTCAGTAAGAGGCACACCGCCGACAACCTCTTAGAGAAACTGAGGGAAATCATCGCCCAGTGGCTTACCCCACTTAGACTCTCCTGGGGATTTGTGGTATCTGACAACGCCACCAATATTGTGCGGGCATTACATCTGGGCAAATTCCAGCACGTCCCATGTTTTGCTCACACAATAAACTTGGTGGTGCAGAATTTTCTGAAAAGCGACAGGGGTGTGCAGGAGACGCTTTGGGTGGCCCGAAAAATTTCTGCCCACTTTCGCCATTCAGCGACTGCGTGCCGAAGACTGGAGCACCAGCAAACACTCTTGAACCTGCCCCGCCATCACCTGAAGCAAGAGTTTGTGACGCGGTGGAACTCAACCCTCTATATGCTTCAGAGGATGGAGGAGCAGCAAAAGGCCATACAAGCCTATACATCCACCTATGACATAGGCAAAGGAGGGGGTATGCACCTGACTCAAGTACAGTGGAGAATGATTTCCGTGTTGTGCAAGGTTCTCCAGCCCTTCGAACTTGCCATACGTGAAGTCAGTTCAGACACTGCCAGCTTGAGTCAGGTCATTTCCCTCATCAGGCTTTTGCAGAAGCAGCTGGAGAAAGTGAAGGAGGAGCTAAGACGGAGTGATTCCGCTTGGCATGTGGGACTTGTGGATGGAGCCCTTCATTCGCTTTGCCAGGATTCCAGGGTGGTCAATCTGTTGAAATCAGACCACTACATTTTGGCCACCGTGCTCGATCCTAGATTTAAAGCCTATGTGGTGTCTCTCTTTCCGGCCGACACAAGCCTGCAGAGGTGCAAAGACCTGCTGGTGAACACACTGTCAGCTGAAGCGGAACGTGACACTTCAACAGCTCCTTCTTCATTTTCTCCCGCAACTGGGGCTGCCAGGAAAAAACTTAGGTATCCTAAGCAACCCGCTGGCGGTGATGCAGGGCAGGCAGGACCAAGTTTGGACATCTGGTCCGGACTGAAGGACCTGGCAACAATTTCTGACATGTCTACTGTCACTGCATATGATACTGTCACCATTGACAGAATGGTGGAGGATTACATCGGTGACAGCATCCAAGTAGGCATGTCAGACAGTCCATACCTGTACTGGCAGGAAAAAGAGGCAATTTGGAGGCCCCTGTACAAACTGGCTCTATTTTATCTGAGTTGCCCCCCCTCCAGTGTGTACTCCGAAAGAGTGTTTAGTGCAGCCGGGAACCTTGTCAGCGAAAGGCGTAGGAGGTTGCTTCCACAGAATGTGGAGAAGATGATGTTCATCAAAATGAATTATCAGCTCTTCCAGGGAGACCAGCATCCAGAACGTACAGAGGGACCTGTGGTGGTGGATTCAAGTGGGGACAAGTTAATACTTTGTGAGGATGAGGATGTACACACTGAAGAGGGTGAGGAATCGGTGGATGAGGAGGATGAGGATGACATCTTGCCTCCGTAGAGCCAGTTTGTGCAGGGACAGATTAATTGCCAGCTTGTTTTGTGGGGGCCCAAACGAACCAATCATTTCAGCCACAGTTGTGTGGCAGACCCTGGCGCTGAAATGATTGGTTTGTTAAAGTGTGCATGTCCTGTTTATACAACATAAGGGTGGGTGGGAGGGCCCAAGGACAATTCCATTTTGCACCTCTTTTTTTTCTTTGCATTATGTACAGTTTGGGGCCTAGTTTTTCAAACTGCCATCCTGTCTGCCAATGCAGTATCACGCCTAGATGGGTCACGTGTTTGTGCCGCCCACTCGTGTCGCTTAGCATAGTCATCCAGCTACCTCGGTGCAACCTTTTGGACATAAAAACACTATTGTGAGGTGTGAGGTGTTCAGAATAGACTGGAAATGAGTGGAAATTAAGGTTATTGAGGTTAATAATAGCATAGGAGCAGAAAAACCTACAAATTCTGTGATTTTAGCTGTTTTTATGCTTTTTTTCAAAAAAATACAGATCCAAAACACAAAACCCAGAACCCAAAACACGGAAGGGTGGTTTTGGCAAAACCAATCCAGATCCAAAACACGAAGAAAGATCCAGATCCAAAACCAAAACACAAGACACGAAAAGTGGCCGGTGCACACCCCTACTTCACACCATCACCTCAAAGGGTGGGAGCTCTATGGTTGAAAACCTCAATGGTGGCGGATGGATTTTGACACCAAAAAAGACCCTTTGCGTTTTGTCCCCAGCATGGGACTTCTTCAGGGGGTATAATCAAAATTGGACAAATTACTCCACAGATTCGTATAGAGAACAATGTCCTAAAAACATGGCCAATAATACAGTGCATCAGAATGAGAGAATTGCTCCGCAATTTATGTACAGAGTAAGGGGTAAATTTACTAAGATTGGAGTTCTATTTAAGAATTGATGTTGCCCATAGCAACCAATCAGGTTCTACTTTTTAATTATCTAGCACCTTCTAGAAGATAATACCTGGAATCTGATTGGTTGCTATGGGCAACATCACTTCTTAATAGAACTCCCATCTTAGTAAATTTACCCCTCAAGCTCCAAATGTAGCTTCAAATCCACATCAATTGTGTGCCCAGGAGAAATCTTCAATTGGTAAAGGTAATATATATATATATACACATATATATATATATATATATATATATATATATATATATATACATACAAAAATATTAGGTCGCTGGCTATGTGCCATCTGACCGCTAGCTCAATAGGGAGTTTTTTTTTCAGTAATTTAAAATCTCAGGGTGTCTGGGTGTTTAGTGTACACAGACTTTGTAAATTCAGTACTGTGTAAACACGATACTTGCTTATTAATGGTTTATAAAACATGGTGAGAATATAAAATGGCATTGTCTCTAGGTCCCACATATCACACAATCAAGTATGTGTAAGAATGTATATGATATGAGGGAGAAATTCATCAGAAAAGTCCAGACACTGATTAATGAAATGGAACAATTGCCGTTCTTCAATAAACATCTGAAAATAATGGGGTAGGTGTATTATAGCGGCACTTAACGTGCCGCTATAACGCTTCCCGCTTCGCCTCTTTACCGAGGCGAAGCAGGAAGCACTACCGATGAGATGTATAAACATCTCATCGGCCGGAGAGGGGGAGCGTTAACTCACCCCTCCGGCGCTACCCGCTAGAGGCAGCAGCGCATCAGCCTAGTGCTGATGTGCTGTGTCCCCTCTCCTGGCCAGCTCCACTGAGCATGCGCGGGATCTCGCAAGTATCGCGAGATCCTCGCGTGGAGCCCTGGAGCCGGCAGCCGCCGCAGCAGGGACAGAGCTGTCCCTGCTGTGGGGATAGGCTATCGCCAGGCTGTAGCTGTCGATAACGACAGCTACAGCCGGCCGAACGGTCATGCGTTATGACCGTTCGTACATGGCCCTGCCGTCGGTGCTGCTATCTTGTAGATAGCAGCGCCGATAATGACAGGGGCGCATAGCGCCCCTGTCATTTACCGCCCAGACCCCCGATCATACATCGGGGAGAAGCGGTATCAGCGCACATAACGTGCGCTGATACCGTTTCTGGGCTTCGTACATCTCCCCCAATGAGTCTTATCTTGTGTCCCACTGTACAGTAGTCAGGCCAAAGTGGCCCCGTTCAGTGCTAAATAAGGCATGTGGGCTGTTTTTTGCTGCATTTCCCTCAGAAAACACTGATACCTGTATTATCAAGAAGATGTCATTAGGAATACAATGAATAAGCCTGTATCTATGAAAGCTGTCAGCTGGCACACTACTGCGAGAAATAAATACCCTTTTCATCATGGGGAAGGAATGCCTTAGATTCCTTTCTCTGCCCTGTCATTTTCCTACATGGAAAACAGTTGCATTCTCATTACAATTGCTCTGCTCTATCTGTCAGAGTTCATTATCTGGTGGTCTGTGACATATGACATAAATGGGGATCACTGGCATCATCCAGGTTTGTGTGCTTGGACATGATGGCGAACTAGTATCTGACTGAACTGGGAGAGCATCTATATGCACGCACAGTTTCAATTAGCCAAAGGAACATTGTTCTTCACTGACAGAGATGACTTATGCTAGATCAGCTCAGTTTACATACACTGCTAGCCTATACCTGTATACATGTTAGAAAAGCACAGTACCTCAGTGTATGCCTGTCCATTACTTGCCAATATCAGCCCTGAAAGGCTAGCTATTGAGTCTAAAACTCGTAATTATGGAGAACGTGTGGGAAGCATGAGCTATTTTTTGCTGCTTATACTGAAATCTAACGGGGCAGCCCATTCTCACCCTCCCTCTACCACCCTCCACACAACATTTCCTTCAAAATGAGCTTAGTCTTTAAATGCATTACACATAAGTAAGGCTTATTTTCTAGAATTGTAGTTTATTTTTATTTATTTTTTTTGACAAGCCTGAAGGTTGCTCCAGAAGGTTTATAAATATGGACAGTCAGAGAAGTCTCATGTATTGCTGGAGACAGAACAGGTTTCTCTCCACACATTTTTTTTTAAGGTTTGTGAATTTATATTTTAATTTATTGCACTTTAGCATTCAGATAAGGACATTAATATAACACTGGGGATGTGTCCTCATGTTCATGTACACCCCACTTAGTTCCAGCGTATTTTATGATCATGCAGTAATCTTATTGTATGGCCACTTTATACAGCTGAGAATAATTGAATCCCTTTTTTATTCACAATCTTTATATTAGTTTTTAACCATATTTCACTGAATATTGAGATGATTTACTTATTTTAAAATAAACTAATAAAAGTTAGATTTTATCTTTGTGCACTCATTATAGACTTCTTTTCTCTCTTCTGTAAAATGTTAGCTTTGAAGAATAGTAATAGAGAGGTGGAGGGGAGATTATATTCCTTGGAGGACCTTCATTTGACATTTCCAGAGCTAAAGGTTCCAAAAGGCAGCTTTGCTATGGTTTGTTCAAAGATAGGGAGCCAATTCTCTTTTTCTCATTCCACTTTGTAGAATGGGCTAACACACTTCCCACCACTATTCCACCACCATGGTTACCTCCACACATATTTATAGACAAACTCTTAAACCACTGAGAAATGAATGGATTGCTGGAGCTTCCTGGAAGTAGGATCCTCTTCACAAACCAAGAACACTATGTAGTTATGAATATCTCTATAGCAGCTCAGAGACGGAAATGTAGCCCTAGAAAATGTCCTCATGGAGAAACAAATGATGTAGGCAAACATTGGAGCCACTAAACTAAGGATCTTGAAAAATTAAATAAATGCCTAAGTTTTTGAAGGTTTTTTATCATTATCAAACACAATGCAATGAATCCAACATTAACTGTGCAACTTTTTAAAGTGAAAATAAATTGCCCTAGGTTCTAATTGCAGTGCTGGCTAATCCTAAATATAGCACAGGCCCTTGCTCATGACCTCAGGGATAGTAAGTTACACAACTCTAACTTTCTGTCATCTCCACAGTCATTAACACTGGGATCCAAACTCCCCAAATAGACTCCCAGTGATGAAGCGTGTTGTCCTACCCTATACTCTATGTGTCTGCTAAAGATACTCACAGTTCTGGACCTCCAACCTGAGTCTCCAGATCGTGAACATGTGAAATGAAGGCTCACAGAGAATTATGCACCAAACAATGTTGCCAATATCTTTTCATGGGTTCCCTTCAGATCAAATAAATACTTTGGGTGCAACAAGAGACTGTATAAACTTGGGGGAGCAGAGGGTTGGGGGTCTGTATTTATTTGGGGCACAATATGCTAGGAAGTTATTGTGGTCTGTGCCATGGCATAAGTTCATCCCAAACACCCAGAAGCTCTGCTTACAGATTAGCCGCAGCCTGCCACTGCCCAGCGCCCAGCCCTTGGACCAGGCATCAAGAGCAGCAACAGTAGCTGCATCGAAAAGTGAGTTTAACCAGGCACTGTAGGCAGAGAGGTGGGCTGAGCTGTGTCATGTTTATATATCTATCTATATATTATAGATAGATATATATGTCTATATTATTACCAATTATTTATATAGCTCGCACATATTCCGCAGTGCTTTACAGAGAATATTTGGCCATTCACATCAGTCCCTGCCCCAGTGGAGCTTACAATCTATGTTCCCTATCACATGCACACACACACATGCATTACACACTAGGGTTAATTTATATTTGGAGCCAATTAACCTACCAGTATATTTTTGGAGTGTGGGAGGAAACCGGAGCACCCGGAGGAAACCCACGCAAGCACAGGGAGAATATACAGACTCCACACAGTTAGGGCCGTGGTGTGAATCGAACCCAATACCTCAGTGCTGTGAGGCAGTAACGCTAACCATTACACCGTCTGTGCTGCCCGATATATATTTGTCTATGGAATATAATATATATATATATATATATATGTGTATATATATATATATATATATTCCATAGACAAAAAACCTTACGGTTTCACATGTCCCGTTAAGGCTGCTTAGACATGACCAATGAAATTACGATCATTGAGAATGACGCCTTAATGGACTTGTACCTTGTGAAATTGCTGTCCCTGACAAAATGGTGGAGGTGCTAATTCACAGAATTGTGTGCTCATTGGAATACACACATGCAGTCTATGCAACTGAGGTCAAAGCAGAAAATAGAGCTGTGCAGATGGGATAAAAGTGGTGTGGATGGGGGAAGAGACACAGCAGCATGGATAGGTGAGACACAAAGGCGTGTATAGGAGGGAAGGTTAAGCAGTACAGGGGGAGGTGTAGCCAAAGTAATGCAGATGGGTGGAAAACAGTGGTGCGGATGGGGGGACAGCGATGTGGATGGGGGAAGAGAGTGGCATGGACATGGGAAGACAGAGCAGTGCAGATGGGTAAAGACAGATTGGTGCGGATAAGGGAATACAGACTAGCACAAATAGGAGAACAACTCCCCAGGGATCCCCAGCCTGGGCTGACTAGCGGTCAGGGGTGATGCTGCAGCTGGGGGGCCCGGTGAAAGGGCTCCCCTGGCTGTGGCATCACCCCTCTGATAGAAGGAGTTCTGGTAATACAGGGGGACCCTACAAATTATTTCCCCCTGTATTTCCAGGACCAGCTCAGAGCCCTGTGCTGGTTGCGCTAAATACGGGGGACCCCTTATTCATTTATCACTCATATTTTGGCAACCAGGACAGGTTCTGAAAAGCCTGGTGCTGGTTGTGCTTAATACGGGATCCCCTACTTCATTTGTCCCCTGTATTTAGCACAACCAGTACTGGGGCCCCAAAGCCCGAAGATGGTTGTTTTCTGGGGGGCGGGGCCACACCATTTTTTTTAATTAAAAACAGAAGCAGGTATCATGGATCTACCAGATCCGAGCCGGCATTTTGTGTGCTGCTACCACCTCTGAGTCCCAACGCCTGCACTACCACCTCCTGCACTGCCACCGCACTGCCGCCGCTAAAGCTCGCTACTGTCCCCGGGTTCTGGCCGCAGCTGACGCCCGCTACCCCCTGTGCCTTTCCGCCGGCTCTCGCTGCAGCTAACGACAGCTTCTTTCACCCGAGCCTACCACTGCTAAAGCTCACAAGTGACGGCCATCTTGGTGCAGCCAAGTGAAGCCACAGTTATTACACCTGCTGGAGGCTCCTACTGCGGCTGCGCAACAAGTTGAAAAGTCCTATCTCTACAATGGCGCATTCTTGAGGTAGTAGTTTAAAAACTGTAACTTTCTAATTTACCTGAACCCCACAAACACGTGCCATCGCACAATAGCTACCTAATAAAACAAACCCCAAGGCTAAATTCCACCCCTACCCTGAGTTATGCCTTCCCAAAATAACCCCATAGACTATAGCAGAAAAGGGTTCCTAATTAAGAATGTCAGAAAAAAGTGACAGTTGGAGCTTTAGATTACTCCCATGTCCTCATTTTTTATGCTTTTGCCCTGAAACTTGGTCTGCAGCACCGTGCAACAGTTCTACCCGCCCCTACAAAATTTCAACTTGGTATCTCCTATAGCTTTTGAGATGTAGCCCCTTAAACACCCTGCCCCCCCTTCGGAATTCTCTATGGAGAAATCCGTTTTCTTAGATGCAGCCTTAATAAAAGGGCACGACTGTGCCCTTATAATGCATCCCACAAAAACAATGTATCATATATATATATATATATATATATGAAACGCACTAGAATGGTAGCACACTGTGGACTTCAAGGAAATAACCACAGCACAAAGCTTAATATTGGTAAAATTATGCATTGTGCATTGTGCTGTGGTCATTTCCTTGAAGTCCATGGAGTGCTGCGCTTCTGCGTTTGTTTAAAGGATGTGCAACCTTGCCGTTTATATTTTGTGGCGCCGACCTCTGGCCGTATTACATATATATATATACATATATATATATATATATATATATATATATATGTGTGTATATATATATATTAGGGGTGTGCACCGGACACTTTTCGTGTTTTGTGTTTTGGTTTTGGATCTGGATCTTTCTTCGTGTTTTGGATCTGGATTGGTTTTGCCAAAACCACCCTTCTGTGTTTTGGGTTCTGGGTTTTGTGTTTTCAATCTGGATTTTTTCTTAAAAAATAAAAAAAAAACGCTAAAATCACATAAATGGGCCTTTTTTTGTTCCTACGCTATTAATAACCCCAATAACATTAATTTCCACTCATTTCCACTCTATTCTGAACACCTCACACCTCACAATATTGTTTTTAGGCCAAAAGGTTGTACCGAGGAAGCTGGATGACTATGCTAAGCGACACAAGGGGGCGGCACAAACACGTGGCCCATCTAGGAGTGGCACTGCAGTGGCAGACAGGAAGCCAATCAGCGTTATGGTGCCCATTTGCATGTAGCACGAACCCGGGAGATCCGTGCTACATGCATCTGTGTGATTGGCACAGAGCAATGACAGGTCCGTGAGACCCGTCTGTGCTGCTGTGGTAAAAAAAAAAAAAAAAAACCTGTGTAAAAAAAGAAAAAAATGGCGTGCACCCCCCCAAAAAAGAGCAACCAGCCCCGGGCATTAGTAACCCAGTGCTGGGTGTGCTTAAATACAGGGGACAAACGACGTAGGGGTCCCCTGTACTTAAGCACAACCAGCACCGGGCTAGTCAGAACCAGCGCTGGTTGCCAAAATACGGGGGACAAACGACGTAGGGGTCCCCTGTATTCTGCGCAACCAGCTCTGGGCTCTGATCCGGTCCTGGTTCTGGAAATATAGGGGACAAAAAATGAGTAGGGTTCCCCTGTATGTTCCAGAACCAGCACTGGACTTTTTCTAGCGGGGGGCTGATGCCACAGCCAGGGGAGCCCTTTCACCGGGCCCCCCAGCCGCAGCATCAACCCTGACCGCTAGTCAGCCCAGGCCGGGGATCCCTGGAGAGCTGGGGACCCCCCCAATAAAGGGGTCACCCTCTCCAGGGCACCCCAGGCCCAGGCTGATAGCCCGGGGCTATCCCCGCCACCCCTGGTGGCGGTGGGTGGCGGGTTGATTGTGTGGTGTGGTGTAAATAAAGAATATCAAACATTGTCTTTACAAGTAGAACTGCAAGTCCCAGCTAGCCTGCCCCGCATGCTGGTACTTGGAGAACCACAAGTACCAGCATGCAGGGCATTAAGGGCCCACTAGTACCTGTAGTTCACCTGTAAAAAAAATGTTTAAAAAAACACAGGACACACACACCGTGACAGTATAAGTTTATTAAACATACATACACACACACACATGTACACATACTCACCTATGTAACCTGTAGCATCGGTCCACTTGTCCGGTAAAGTATCCCTAGGGGACCTGTGAAAAAAAACATACTCACCATCTCCTATGCGAGGTTCTGTCCTCTTCGTTCCAAAGTAGGCATCCCCGGACTTGGCAAAAAAAAAAAACGAAAACGCGATCCACGAACTTAGTACCGTTCTATAGAACGGTACTTCCCGAATGAGAGCTTAGCGGCGGGGTATCACCATGGAAACCCCGCTGCTAAGCGTTCATTGGCTGAGAGAGGTCATCTCCCGTCTCTCAGCCAATGAACGGCTCCCTCCATTGTAGTCAATGGTGGGAACCGCAGGGTAAACTTTAATAACCTTGCGGCTCCCAGCATTGACTACAATGGAGGGAGCCGTTCATTGGCTGAGAGAGACGGGAGATGGCCTCTCTCAGCCAATGAACGCTTAGCAGCGGGGTTTCCATGGTGATACCCCGCCGCTAAGCTCTCATAGAACGGTACTAAGTTCGTGGATCGCGTTTTCGTTTTTTTTTTTTGCCAAGTCCGGGGATGCCTACTTTGGAACGAAGAGGACAGAACCTCGCATAGGAGATGGTGAGTATGTTTTTTTTCACAGGTCCCCTATGGATACTTTACCGGACAAGTGGACCGATGCTACAGGGTTACATAGGTGAGTATGTGTACATGTGTGTGTGTGTGTGTGTATGTTTAATAAACTTATACTGTCACGGTGTGTGTGTCCTGTGTTTTTTTTAAACATTTTTTTACAGGTGAACTACAGGTACTAGTGGGCCCTTAATGCCCTGCATGCTGGTACTTGTGGTTCTCCAAGTACCAGCATGCGGGGCAGGCTTGCTGGGACTTGCAGTTCTACTTGTAAAGACAATGTTTGATATTCTTTATTTACACCACACCACACAATCAACCCGCCACCCACCGCCACCAGGGGTGGCGGGGATAGCCCCGGGCTATCAGCATGGGCCTGGGGAGCCCTGGAGAGGGTGACCCCTTTATTGGGGGGGTCCCCAGCTCTCCAGGGATCCCCGGCCTGGGCTGACTAGCGGTCAGGGCTGATGCTGCGGCTGGGGGGCCCGGTGAAAGGGCTCCCCTGGCTGTGGCATCAGCCCCCCGCTAGAAAAAGTCCAGTGCTGGTTCTGGAACATACAGGGGAACCCTACTCATTTTTTTCCCCTGTATTTCCAGAACCAGGACCGGATCAGAGCCCAGAGCTGGTTGCGCAGAATACGGGGGACCCCTACGTCGTTTGTCCCCCGTATTTTGGCAACCAGCTCTGGTTCTGACTAGCCCAGTGCTGGTTGTGTTTAAGTACAGGGGACCCCTATGTCGTTTGTCCCCTGTATTTAAGCACACCCAGCACTGGGTCACTAATGCCCGGGGCTGGTTGCTCTTTTTTTGGGGGGGGGCACGCCATTTTTTTCTCTTTTTACACAGGTTTTTTTTTTTTTATTTACCACAGCAGCACAGACGGGTCTCACGGACCCGTTAGTGCTCTGTGTCAATCACACAGATGCATGTAGCACGGATCTCACGAGTCCGTGCTACATGCAAATGAGCACCATAATGCTGATTGGCTGAGAGCCGTGACAGACGGCTCTGTCAGCCAATCAGCACTTTGCCCATTAAAGGCAAAGGCATTTTTTTTAAAATGGCCGCTCGAGGCAAAACCTCGAGATCCGACAGCAGATCTCGAGGTTTTGCCTCGGGAGAGGGATCCGGGGCAGACAGGGAGATCCGAGCTTGGGCTCGGATCGCCCCGGATCCCCGAAGTTCGGGTGGGTTCGGTTCTCAGGGAACCGAACCCGCTCATCCCTAATATATATATATATATATATTGATAAAATTATACTAATCCCAGCGCTCAACCAATAAGATGTTTCTGTTAAGCTAAAGGTAGTTCAGAAAATAGTTCTGCTATGATTCTGGTGTCCCAGTGGCAGCTTTAGTCTTCCCAAGTGGATCCTCATTGTATGGGTCCCAAAGATTTATGAAAAACAAAAGGTGAAAGACAAGCGCCTCATAGCGTATTATATTAACCACAAAGTGCACACACCATACGTATTTAGTATGCGTACCACAAAAATGCTCATCCAGTAGCTCATACAAGAAGATCTTTGTTTCTTGAGTCTTTAGAATAGTTCTCTTACTCCCCAAGTATGGATATGTACCGGGTGAAAAAATATATTCACATAGTGTATTACCATAGATAGTTTATTCACAAACAATAACACATACTAAAAAATGCATAATTACATCAAAGGAGAACAAAAAAGGCTTATCTGAGAAAGTCACTATGTCAAGCAACAGAGGTCCCCACTTCCTCAACGCGTTTCGTCACTTATACCAATAAGGTTGGACTTCGTCAGGAGGATAGCTGATCATCAGTTACTCCCATACGTTACCAGATTTTCATTCCAACCAATCAACAAGTTGGCTGGTTGGATGAAAGTTGGTCTAGTGTGTGGCCAGCTTTAGGCCCCCATTTATCAACTATGGTAAACACCAGCGCAATTTTTCGTTTAGTATCACTGTGATACAAAGTAAAAATATACTGGTATTTACTAATACTTAAACCTTCGGTGAGGTCCTCCTCCTCTACAAGGTCCTCCCCTGGGCTGCTGGCTGCCTAACGCTGCCAGCAACAGGGCTTTGGTGTTATCCGTATGCGCAATGGTCCGTCTGGGCATGTGCATAACACGGGGAGCCGGCAGTGCCTGGAAGGCTTTGCTGAAGCCGGAAGGGCACTGCTGGTTCTCCATTGCCAGCAATGGGGACCGCATCACACTCGCCATCTAATAGATATTGAGAGCGATGCTTGACAAACAGCTGTTTGTTAAATCCAGAAAAGATGGCATAACCCCTTTAGCGAGTGCTAAAGGGGTTATGCTTCATTGATAAATGGAGGCCTTTGATTGGTGGTCTGATTATCTGCTAGGGAGCACCAGTCAAAATTTTGCCTAGGGCACATAATTGGCTAGGGCCACTCTAAGGAATGAGCTATTATCAGCTAAAGGGGTCAGCTAATAGGAAGCACCTAGGGAGCAGATAGTTAGTGCTGCTGATCTCGGCATCATTCTCATTGCTTGTTACAGTATAACAACTCTCCAGCACACACTTCCTGACAGCTGTATACTGTATTTGTTTGCTTCCAGCTCCACCAGTTTGGAAAACACACCACCTTTCCTACTAAAGTCAGCCCCTTCCTTCCCTTTGCGGCCTCTCAAGCCGCAATGAGTTATAGATGTAAGATGAAGCAGAGCCTGTATAGTTAGGAAATGTACATTTTATGCAAAACAAACGAGAGATACGTCCAGCTCTGCATGAGCCCCTCAATAACTAAAGGACAATAGGAGAATTCATGCTAATTCCAAGCATCAGCGAATGTCACATGTCTGTTACTTTAGTAGGGGTGGCCAATAAGTGACCCCCCCAGATGTTGTAAAACTACACATCCCAGAATGCCCTGCCACAGTTTTACTATTTGGCCATGCTAAAAATGTTGCAATGCATGCAGGGATTTGTAGTTTAACAACAGCTGGAAGGCCGCTTTTTGCCAACCCCTGCCTCCCACTTACGTGAACACACTCTTACTATAAACCACTTATCATCTATATCATCTAGCCTCATAGTAATATTAAAAATGGATGTTCTCTGTGACTGAATATTAACAATCCAGACTATTATACACTTGAGTGTTGACTGCATTTGCTACATAATGTAGCTGTGTACACAGTACTGCAGCAGAGCTACCAGATTTATCTTATACCCTCAATACAATACAATGATCTTCACAAAACACAACTGTTCTCTGTACTTGTCACCGACTGGCACAAACACAAACTTTTCTGTACATTGCATTAATGCCATTACTCATCTAGATGTAGACACAGCCTGCACAGACAAACATGAAGGAATTATTTTGATAAATTCTGCAACAGAAAATGGAAGCATAGCTGAATTTCCCTACAACACTTACACCCGATAAAGATCCTCTGGAATATTGGCAGAAGAAATTTGGCCACTGGTCAAGACTAAGCCTGCCATTAGGACATGTTATTGACCTAGTTTTAGTGTACTGGCTCAATGTATGTTTAAAATGCTGATTAACTTGTTACTGAAAAAGTCGGTCACTTATCCCCTAAAACTGTTTAAATGAATCAAAAACAGATAATTCCAAAATATTCACCCCCATGATACAAGATTTACAAGAACAATAAATTCACAATGTAAAAATGTATTGGATTCCCATAGGTGTACATTTTTCAAATCGCAAATGCCGGGTCGCACCCGTGACTTGTACACGCGTCTATCCCGGGAGCGACCCAGCTGAAACCCCTTTCAGACTGGCAGTCCGACTTGGCAATAATGCCGGGTCGATGACGTCACCGCCATCACTGCTGAACCGGCGCTTGGAGATCATCTCTAAGCACCATCTCTTCCTATTCAGTGAACAGGACCCGGGTTACCCGTTCACACTGCACAGCGAGCCAGGTTGAACTCGACCCGGGTTATTTCAACTGGGCCCTTTCACACTGGACAGTAACCCGGGTTGCTGCGCGTTTATGTGCAATTACCCGGGTTATTTGCTGGCAGTGTGAAATGGGTATTACATTACATTGGTTTGAAACAAAAAAATATTCAGCAACAAGTAACAATTATATTGCCTTTCATATTAAACTGCAAATCCATTTTTCCCCAGAATTGTTTGATTTCCCAGCAGAACCCTCTAGGGATAAACTGACAAACACTTAGAAGGACATTTGAAATGTGCAAGACTGCAGTATAAAATCTACTTTGGTGTTTTGTGCTGCTGAGTATATTTTTCCAACACAGTACATATGCTTAAGTTGCATAGTTTACATTGGCCAATAGGACTGATTGGAAAGAGGGTTGGTGCTCCTTGACAAGAACATACTGTGTCTGTGGCTAGTTTTAAGCACAGACTGATATCATAAAATTAGGATTAATGAGTGGAGATTGTGCTATAGGAAGGGAAATATGAGCTGGGGGCACTACGATCTGGCATAATATGTACTGTGGACACTCTGTGGCATAATGTGTACTGGCAAAACTACAATGTGACATAATATAAACTTGGGCAATGTAAAGTACTGCAAAACTATGGGACATGAAATGAACTAGGGTACTACTATGGGGCATAAAATTAACTATGATATTTCTATGGGGCATAAACTTAACAACCACTGTGGAGAGCATTGTCTCTAGAAGAATTGGGGTGGGGCCCCCTTTAAAATATTTCTATGGGGCCCACAAAGTTTTGGCTAAACCCTTGAAGCAGGATGAGACTGTTAATCATCCAATTAGGATCCTTTCATTCCCTTCCCATTATCTTAATCTTTAGACACTGTTGAAAGTAGGCTCACTGTGGTAGGCTCCTTGTAGACTGAGACACTCAGCCTTTGTGTCACAAGGTAACCAAGCAGTTCTGCCTTCAGGTAGTCTATGGCACATTATCACATTTATTATAAAACAATTGTTGAAATTGTTGTAACTGTACACACCCTTCCTTAGGGATAGACCTGGTTAACTTGCAGATCTGCAGTAGGCTGGTCAGTCACACTCACAGAATCACACTGTACTGCTGTGTACTGCGGCTGTCAGGAATTCCGGGCTCCAAATGGTCTGAATAATGCAGCTCACTAGCTCTCAGGTGGATGGCTAGTGGTGCAGGCAGTGCACTGCACCATCATCACGCGAAGTAGCACAGATGCACTGCACTATGCAGGGCCATGCCGTAAGGGGGTAAGGATCTAATGGATGGATCCACTGTCTGTATGTCAAGCCTCTCCTTATTATATTGTTCCCGGCCGATGCCGGCTTACTAATAATACCCTACTGCCACTGGCTACTCCTGGGTGTTTTGGGGACAAGGGAATCTTGGGGCCTCTCTGAACCCCGGACCTGGTGCAGGTGTTCATCCGAGAATCCCCACTTGCCGTGCCTGAGCCTATGAGACAGTAGCATTAACTGACTGATTATAGGAGATGGCGTGGGAAAAAATATTCTGATATATACAAAATGCATATATATTTATATACAGAGGGAATATAATACCATTGAGCACTTATTACATGGGGATTCCAACACAACGTTTATGCTTAACTTAAACCCATCTCACTGCCATTGACATTGAATTATTATCGAGGCAAGGTCTGAAGATTATAAGGAATGCATTCCATATATAGATACAGTAAATACATCAAGTTTCAAGTTGCTCTATCATTATTATCTCCATGAGTAACTGTAAAACCTCTATTTTACATTTATGAAGGAACCAGAAAACTGCTGTATAATGTGGGTAAGTGTAACATAGCAAAACTATCTAAAAACAAGAGAAAAACTAAGGAACATACATAAAACAAGTTGTAATCAACTACACTGAATGAACAGTTTATCCCATCATCTAACGTGATGTCGTCATGAGACCGGCGTCCGCAATGCCGCCAGTCTAAATACCGACAGCAGAATCCCGACAAGGGACTTAAGATAGGCGTCGAAATACCGACGCCTATCTTAATCCCGATGCTGGAATGCCGAAGGACTTTAGCCTGAACGAGGTAAGACCGGGGTGCCCTTAGCGTTAGCCCCGGGGGGGGGGGGGGAAGTTAGGTTTAGGGAGCGTAGCAGGTTTAGGGTGAGGTTTTTTGGTGGGGAAGTTAGGGTTAGGCACCCCTGGGCGAAGGTTAGGGTTAGGCACCACTGGGGGGGTTAGGGTTACGCACTAAGGATGGAGGGTTACGTTTAGGCACGAAGGGGGGAGGGTTAGGTTTAGGCACTAATGGGGAGGGTTAGGGTGCGGGGTGGGGAGAGTTAGGCAACAAGAAGGGAGGGTTAGGGGGAGAAGGGGGGAGGGTAAGTGTACTTTCCCGACCCCTGTCGGAATACCAACCATCGGGATGCCGCTGTCTATATTGTGACAGGAGGCATCCCCGCAGCCGGCATTACATACCGATTCCCATCTAACTACATATTGCATAGTTGGCCTGAGTCATTACGGATCGCAACTGCAACAACATACGCAGTCAGTTGATTCTTGCGTACTGTGCATGCATATGCATTGCAGTGCGCATGAGCTACGGATACACTGCGATCGCACTGTGATCATGCGGAGCACGGTAAGCCATGGCAGAGTGATTGACAGGTAGTCAGCGTTTGGGGATGCTGACGGGGGAGTGGTTGCAGAAACACAGGCGTGCCTGTCCGTTTGTATGCCGTTGCATGAGCGTGCATAAATTAGCCACTGTGAGGGCATACGCAGCTTGTGTACTGCATGCAATGAGGTTAGCAATTTCTGAGTAAGGTCAGACCTGCTGTAATTGTGCGTGAGGGGCAGATTTACTCGATGTTCCCAATGTATACGCAGGACTGCAAGGAAATACGGATGTGAGATAGTGGTTGTGGGCGTCTCTATGCTGGCTGTGCAACGGCATTGCGATAGCATTCATTAGCATATTTTCACAGCGGGTCTGCGTGTGTAATTGCAGCTTCGATCGCAATAATGATCCGTAATGAATTAGGCCCAATGTTCATAAAAAACACCGAAAATAACCCAAAAACACAAAAGTAATCCTTATATGAGGGTCAGTCCTATATGCTATAGATACAAGTATTTTGTAACTTTTGCTTTAACTATTAGTATAAATACTATACAGCATTATGACAGTATAAATACTGTACCTGGATAATTTCTTCTTGTGCAAAATACGGGAATACATTTCTGAATTATTTAAGATCATGGGACCTAAACTTGGCTTCTATAGTCTGTACTGCATAAAAATATGTGTTTGTTTTAGGTATTTGTTCCTAAATCTCATATTTTAAGGGTTCTGTACATTTGCACAAGATTAGATTACAGTTACAGTATTGATACTATGGTACTGGAGACAGTTCAAGAAAACACAGGGTTAAGTAAAGAGGATGGCGCCATTTGGGGTCAATCAGGGCAAGAAGTGAATCTCTCCATACATTGCATCATCTTGGCACTGCCGTGATAGCTGCAGACAATTAGCACATGGTAGTGTACACAGCATGTTCCACTAAATTAAAAGTTTAATTAAAAGCAATTAAGTTAGAAAAGCAGGGATATGAGGTAATGTAATTAAACATTTTTGTGTGCAATTTTGCAGTCTGGGACAGTTGTTTTGAATATTTGTATTTATGCTCATTGTTCAAGCACCTGGCTCTGCTCAGAGGAATCCAGTGACTGAAAGAGGATCCTCACCTTCCTTTTTAGTTGGTGATTTTAATATACATATAGCTAAATGTTTGATCAAAGGGGGCTTGGTAAAAAAGGCTTGTAATTGTAATGATGGGTTTAGAAGACGGTTACAATTGCTGATATCCCTTTCACACAGATAATGAAATTACCGGGTAAAACACTTTTACCCGGTAATTTGCAGATCAACACGTTTTTATTCTTTGTGAAAGGGTCAACCTGGGCCGAAATTGCTGGGTCTCCGACCCTACTCTTTACCAGGGTTAGAGATCCAGCAATTTCGATTCGGGTTGACCCTTTCACACAGAAAAAAAACCTGTGTTGATCTGCAAATTACTGGGTAAAAGTGCTTTACCTGGTCATTTTGTTTTCTGTGTGAAAGGGGTAAGGCTAGAACCAGCAAACCCACCCAGCACACATATGCCGGGTAAAAGCCGGTAAGGGGTATTAGAGGAGACAATGCCAACATGCGAGTGATCAGCACTGACGATACCTAGGCCACTGTTGGTCTCTCCCATAAGTAACAGCAAAAGGATAATGGAGGACTAAAAGTAGGTTTTAGTTAAGGTTATCTGGTGTCCTCGGATCTCTTGTTTGAAAGCAGTTTGTTTTGTTACTAGTGGGTTGCTTACTTCAATTTTGATCACAGAAAAAAATAATTTAAATAAATAAAAAGATTACTAAGGAATAACTGTACCTACAGTTTTAGGGGGGTTTCATTAGTCTATTCTATTCCATACATTCTACAAAATAATAGTTAGAATATATTGTTTTTTTGCTATGGGTAACTTCTCCACTCTTAAGGAGGCTTGATGCATCTCTCCCAAGATCTTCCTTCCTGGGGTGTACTGTGTCGGTTTGATGATTGCTTCTTCTCTGTCTGGTAAAACCCTTTGTCCATGAACTTCCTATTCATGTAAATGAAAGATTCATGGGGGAGAGGCATCGATGCCACAAAATGTGCATTTTAGGTAAGGGAGAAGAAACGTTGTGCAATGAGTCCCAGGTTTGTTTTAAAGCTGGTGGAATATGTACTTTTATGTAAGAGACTAGAAACATTGTGCAATGAAGGATTTTTTTTTTAATAACTAGTTTACAATGGGATGTAGTGAATTTACTAACGACCAGGATACCGGCCATCGGAATCCCAACATCAAAAGCCCGACTCAAGATTAAAGATAGGTGTTGAAATACCAACGCCTATCTTTAGCCTGATGCTGAAATCCCGACAGCCAGCATCCTGAACGAAGGTAAGTGGGGACAGGTTAGCAATAGCTGCGTGGGCGGGAGGGTTAGGTGTAGGTGCGATCAAAAGGATCCCTCTTTGCAACCCGGAACTCCATCCAATAGGGAAGGATTAGGGTGTGTGCTGCAAGTGGGAGCAAACGCCAGGGCTGCCATCAGAAATCGTGGGGCCAGGTACTGACAAAATAGGCAGGGCCCCCCTGGGGGATGGTGCAGAGGTGGGCGGAGCTGTGGATAATGTATGTGGAGTTACACTGGGGTTGGGACGTCAATTGGTGATTAAACCAGTTTAAAAATTCTCAAAGTTTGGGGTCGAGAAGGAAGGATGGACATGGGGACACATGGCTGGGAAGCCTGGACTGGGAGGGCACAGAAAAGGCTGAACTGGGGGTGCACAGGGAAGGGAAGGCTGGACCTTAATTGGGGGGCACAGGGCAGGGAAAGCTGGCTGGACTAGAGGAGGGCAGGGCAGGGAAGGCTAGGTGTACTAGGGGGGAGGCACAGGGCAGGGAAGGCTGGACTGGGAAGGGAGGACAATGCAGAAAAGACTGGCTGGATTAGAGGGCACAGGGCAGGGAAGAATGGCTGGTTTAGGATGAGCACAGTGCAGGGAAGGCTGGCTTGATTAGTGGGAGCACAGGGAAGGGAAGGCTGGCTGGACTAGGGGGCACAGGGCAGAGAAGGCTGTCTGGACAAGGAGAGCACAGAGCAGGCGAAGGCTGGCTGGAGTAGGGGGTTAGGGTAGGGAAGGCCAGCTGCACTTGGTGGAGGGGCATACGGCAGGGACTCCGAGTCCTACCTTGTTTCTCAGCGTCAGCGGGCCCGGCCCTGGGAGATAGCGGCACAGATATACAACGGCAGCCTGGAAGAAACAGCACAGCGTTGCCGGCGGTATTTCAAATATGGCGTTGGCCATGAGCCAATCACAGCTCGCATACCAGCAGCCAATCAGGAGCGGCCATCGCAGCCACTCCTGATTGGCCGCCGGTCCGCGAGCTGTAATGCTCGCGGATGGTGCCATGTTTCAAATACCATCGGTGGCGCTGCGCTGTTTCTCCCATGCTGCCGAAGCCTGATTCATATCTTCTGCCCTGCTGTCACCAGGCCCCCGCTCTCTCCGGGCCCGGGACTCCAGGCCCGGCTGACCCATTCCTGATGGTGGCCCTGGCAAACGCCATCTGAAGATGGCGAATGCTCTCGCGGTCAAGCTCTGAAAATATTGTATTTTCAGAGTTTAATGAGTTTCTGTCCCCATTCCAGTGTATGGGGAGAGCGGGCCACATCGGAAGTGAAAGGTAAGCAGGAGAGCTTTACCTTTTTGATGAATGGCCCGGACACTTATTTTCTACAAAAGCAGGTGAAAATGTGAAATTAAGTGATGCTGAATAGACCCGATATGTGATAAACTGCTGAAATATCTTATCAGTTAATTCTATAAATGTAAAGAAAAGAGAATAAATTGCCTTAGAATTTATGTGACAATGATAAAGACATAGAATACGTTTGCTATCGATATTCAACTGGTCGGCTCAGCAAGAGTTAATATTAGTCAGTGTTATTGCAGCAACATTATAAGTTCTGGGCAGGCCAGAACAGCCAGTGTGTGACATATCACAAGGGGACTACAATTCCTGGTTCCATCCTGGCTGGCTCCATACACCCTCAGGCATGTCACCTTATCTCCCTCCTGTGAACTGATATTCCTGCCTTGTCCGACATGGCATAGCCTTACTGTCAAACAAGCTATACACTGGATACATATATCCACACCCAGGGCTACAATGGGTCAAAACAGATATAGATGATTCCTGGATGACTATAAATGAAGTTTAAACCTATATATACAGCGCATGCACTGATATACTGTCATTGGAAAAGACATATGCATTGAGTCAGTGTAAGAGTGCTGTAATCTAATACAATAATTTGCACAGAGTATTATCTTTTATTTGACTGTCCAAGATAAACACGGTACAACATATTTAATCAGAAATGTTCCCATTTGCTGCTTTGATTTATGCATTTAGAAAAAAATTCAGGATACCATATCTACCTGCTTTGTAGAAGTATGGTGAATGTCTAGTAAAGGTTTATAGACATAAACAAGTACTGTATAATTTTATTAAGCTCCTCTCGCAGATTGCAAAATAAGAACTAGTCTAAATAACTTTAGTGCTTTACTTTAGCACCAAATTTGTCATAAACCCCCTTTATGATGCAGTAGAGTTGCTGTTATGTTCCAGACTGCCGGTTAGTGTTCATGCATTGTGTTTTCCCAGTAAATTATTCTCAGGTATCCCAGGGCAGCCAATGTCCATTCCTACAGATCATGACTCTTAATAGTGCATTAAGGGCCTGATTCAGAGCCGGACGCAATTAGCGCTCGCTCGTCCAGAAAATAGGGGTGGCTATTCAAATGAACCGTTCGCTCTTTGCGGTCTGTTCACGCCTCTAGGTCTGAACGAGCGAACAAAACTTGCGGTAGTTTTTTGGGAAACTACTTATTAGATTAATCGAGTACATCGACCAGGGTATGAACTGCTCGCTATTCTTGTGGTTGGTTTTTGCAACCACAATTTTGCGAGCAGTTCTGGCTATAAAATAACCCAGTGATGTGGTCAATGACGTTGCTGTTTTAATTATGCACACCCATAAAACGCCCGTTTTGACCTTTAAGCACGCCTTCGTTCGGATCTCCACTCCCCGTTTTCAAGCACCTTCCCCTGTTACCACCCACATACGCCTCTTTCTGTCACTAAAATTATTAGGCATTCGCTATTTGCGAGCACATGAATTTCGACCGCACTGACTGGTTCGCGCATGCGTATAACGATCCGTATGCATGCGCAGTTGGGCAAACATCGCTCGGAGCGAACGAGCGGCCGGTTACGAGCGGCTCTGAATCGGGCCCTAAGCGTATACCAGCTAACAGTCTGTATATATTGGGGATAATGCACACTTGTGTACCTTTCATTTTCATTTATATGCATACTTGCCTAGTTTTGAAAAAGCATTTCAGGGAGATTGCGAAAGCAACACCTATGAGCGCAGCGGTAAAGTGGACGTGTACGGCTACATCTGAGAGGCGTGTCATAAAATTGCCTTACATGCAAATGTAAACGAGCAACAATGGAGTTAGTAAGATCTACATGTTCATAAAAACACACTGATACTGTTTAGGGTTTACACATGTATTTTACAAGGGGTTCCATATAAGTGGCCACAAGAAACCTTATATGAAAATGCATGTAGCCATAAGGATCATTGTGCCTTGTAACCAATGCAGGGAAATGGCACAGATTATACCATTTGAATGTATATACCCTGTATCTCTGGTTTATTTTTTCCCCAAGTGTATAACAGCTACATAATGGGGATATGGTGCAATCAGGGAGATTGCTAGACTCTTTAGGGAGTCAGGTAGATTGCTACTATTTCAGGGAGTCTCCCTGACAGTCAGGGAGAGTTGGCAAGTAGGTTTATATGTAAACATAAATTGCTGTAGATTTAGAGCGAGATAATAAAGAATTAATAGCGGTTTATAATAACCTGATGTCCCTTTAAATGCAAACACTTAAAGGGATATCAGTAAGCAAATAACGATCTATTTACTTGGCTATATCGGGGTTAATGCAATACCATCTTAACGTATGGGCAAACTGAGCAGCTGTCCAGGGTCCCACAATTCCAGGGGCCTTTGGCCCTCATTCAGAGCCGTACGCTCTGAGCAGAGCGCACGCTCTGAATGAGGGCCGGCCTCCATGAAAATGGAGCGTCCTTCTGGACGCTCGTATAGCTGTGGGACACCACCCACAGGCTATACGAGCATGCATTTTGATGGCCGCGATGGTCAAGACCATCGCGACCATCGAAATTGCGAGCCGGAGCCTGCGGTTGAGGTTTTCAACCGCAAGCTCCGGAGTGATTTTGGCTCTATCAGAGCCAAAATCACTCCCACTGACATCACTAGTGATGTCAGTGGGCCGGCTTTTGCCGGGAGGCATTCCCGTGGGAACGCCCCCGTCAGGGAGGCACGCCCCCGGCACGCCTACCAAAGGGGGCGTGCTGTCAATCAACATTGACAGCACGCCCCCTTTGATCGGACACAACGAGCGAAGGACTTTCCTTCGCTCGTCGCGTCTGGCGCATGCGCACGACGGAGCTCCCTCCGTCGTGCGCATGCTCAGTCCAGAACATCGACCCACTTGCGAGCGGACAGCCGCTCACGAGTGGGTCTGAATCAGGCCCTTTGAGCATAATTGCTGGCTGGGCCAAAGGGCATCTACATGGAGTGTGGAGCCACTCGCCCTGTGCATGGGGCAGCCGGCTGAGAGGCAGGGAGGGAAAGATGCTCCCCAGCTGCTTTGATTGCGACTTACACACAATCAGAGCAGCCAGGCAGCATTCTCTACCTACCTCCCAGCCTGCAGCCAAACAGTGAATGGCTGTCTGCATGCTGATTAGTGGTTGGCTGGAGCTATCCACCAATTAGAGTGCTGACAGCCATTTACTGAATGGAAGCATGTGGAGAGACAGCATAGGACCGCAGGAGGGATAACTTAAGATTTTAGAAAATTTGGGGTTTGATTTTTCTTTTATTTGTGCAAGGGGGGGGGGGTGTTGTCAGATTTGTGGTTTGCTTGTGTTAATTAGGAGCGTAGCATTTGGGCATTTAAATCTGGGGTCTGATTTTATTAATTGGGAAGTGGGGGCAGTGGATATCTGCTCTGGGGAATGATTTTATTAATGTGGTGGTCAGTGGGTGTCTGATATGGGGTCTGATTTTGTTAATGGGCGAGGGGACAGTGGGCGTCTGATCATAGAGGCCCCAGTGAGTGCTTTGCCCAGGACTTACAATGCTGTTAAGACGACCCTGGGTTAATGCACCATTGTGTACCCTTTTTATTTACCCATTACTATTATGTAGAGAGGGAGACAGTGATGACAACTATAATGTCGCATTCTGTTGAAATACTGATGATCAAGCGATAAGTCTTGTGAGTACATTACCTAAGGGGCTTACCCATCGAGCGCATATATTTGAGGAATTAATATTTGATATTACCTTCATGGGAACACATCAAGGTCTTTGAACATTTGCTGTCATAAGAAGAAATTTTAGCGAATATTATAAAATATTGTAGTGATTATATTTATAGAGGTGCAGCGCTTCCATTGGTTTATATGTGCTACATTGGAACAGTCACTTTATATGTGATTGGGAATAGAGTGCACTGTATAAGGGCTCTACTGGGGCACTGTACAATGGGTACTACTGGGGGCACTGTATAAGGGGCACTACTGGAGGGAGGCACTGCATATGGGGCACTGCATAATGTGCACTACATCAGGGAGCATTGCATAAGTGGCACTACTACAGGGGCACTGCATAAGGGGCACTGCTACTGAGGGCATTGTATAAGTGGCACAACTACAATGAGCATTCAATGAGGGGCACTACTACTAGGGGCATGGCATAAGGGGCACTACTACTTGGGCATTGCATAAGGGGCACTACTACTGGGGGCATTAAGGTGCATATGGAATGGAAAGGAATGTTCCCAGAATGACGAGAAATGGTGATGTGTCATTGACACTCCCCACTTTCAGTGACCACGCCCCTTGTGGAATGCGGCCATGATGCCCACCTTTTGGCGTGCACACATAGTGGGGGGGCCTCTGTTTTTCATCTTGCCCTGTACACCTAACCCTAGTTACGCCACTGCTCTTACCGCAGCCAGTCAATGTTGCCGCATAGCTGAGTATCACTCAGCTGCCCCAGTGACTTTTTAATGATAAATTGCCACATAATGATACATACACCCTTTATAATGATTGAAAATCTGAAGTAGGTTTGTCACTTCTGCTGACATTGTTATTTTATTTGACCAGAAGCACCTTCCCCTCACCTCAAGGCCACAGGGCTGTATTCCTAATTAGCTTCTTTTTGTTTACTACTTACCTCTATTGAGTACGGGCACAATGATAGCCTATCCTATTCCCTGATATATACCAAATAGAATAGTGAAGGTTTTAACAAAATCGGTTCAGTAGTTTTTGAGCTAACCCGCAACAAAAAAGACAAACAAAAGTTATAAAAAGGGCTAATTCGGTCTAGCTACCCTATAAACTATACATCTAAGTAGAAATTGCCTAAACATTTTAGAATTAGAGACAGTTGTTACAATTTTATTTATATGTATTGACAAATAAGATAATGCTAATTTAGCATTTACTTCTAATGCTGGCCATACATGCTGCAATTATCGAGACGATCCGCCCGATATCGGCGGATCGCCGCGATAATTGTAGCGTGGGGGGGCGACAGAGGGTTAAATATCACTCGGTCGGGCATGCTGGATTGTCCAGCATGCCCGTCCGATGCAATATTTTCCAGTAAACTGTCGGCCGCATCGGGCAGTGTATGCCCAGCGCAGCCGACAGACAGACATTTCCTGTGTTCCTTCCTATGGAAGGAACAGGGAAATGTCTCCTCCCCCGGGGGCGGAGCGCAGATGTCGGGCTATACACTGTGAGATTTCTCTCACAGTGTATGCCGCGGACATCTGCGGCTGGCAGCCGGCCAGATAAAATGTCTGTCGGTCTGACAGACATTTTATCTGGCAGTGTATTGCCAGCATAACACTTATAAGTCACATCTTTACCCTATTGTGTATCAAAATATACACAGTTATTATGTCTGTACTGTCTTGAGATGGGTCCAATTCCACATATGCATCTAAATACATTTTTATAATTTTTTTTTACTTACATTCGAAGCACAAATGTGTCCACCTCTAAATGATCACCTACATGTTTCAGTTTCCAGATCCAAATCAGATTTATGTGACCATGCCCTTTGCCTTACTGTACTGGCACTATGCTTGCATGCCCCTTCCCTATCCTCCATAAGGAGCTGTAAGTATAACATGGTACATCATTACTTATGTACCTTTAGTCCTTTTTATTCATGTGCGCGGTTCAGAGAAACGTATCTTATGCACAAATAAAATTTATATATCCAACTATATCAGGCCCTAAATGATCCCATCTGCTACAGAGTGCCTGGGTAACTAACACTAATTAGTATATCATCTGTACATATTACATAAACATAATTTATAACAAAAAACAGAGGTGTACATGCTGTATTTTTTCCTGAGAATTGTGTATGTACAGTATTAACCTTAAAAACCTGCTTGAGTAAAAGTCACACAATACGTTTATGTTACAGACATCATACATATTACATTCATTATGGAGTGTGTTTTCTTACTAGTATAAACACATTTGAACAATTCCTAAAAGGTAAAACAGTCTCTTCCCACAAGTGACACTATTATCCAGTCAGTAACACAGTGAGTGTGTGTCAGCGACCACAAAGTAACACTGTCTGTGATGCCCATACCGCTCACACCAGAAATGTGTGGCCATCCTGTGATTTATTGAGCCACCAAAGGGAAAGAAAGAATGTTATGATAGATTATTTAATGCACAGGTTAAGCACTAATACATTCTAGGCAAGAAAACAAGTTTGTGTACCTAGCTCAAACATCTGAAGGGGGAGGTTAAGGAATCCTGAGTGTGGGGTGTAAGGATTACTCTGTCCTGGGGCACTGCAGACATCGTCTGAGGCAGGGAGGAGAAGAAGAAAGGAGATATTGTGACCCAATTCCAACACCTCCTGTGTGTACAGACGGAAGTGCTTGGCCTGCAGAGGGACAGAGGGAGAGAGAACAGGGGTTACAATATGTAAACACCAGCGACAGGCGACAATCAACAAGTAAAATTAAGACTGAACAAAAGTCTATCAATTGAAGCACTGACAAGTTAAGTAATGAAAGGAGTAGATTTAAATCAATGATCCGCCTTCCACTTAGGGTGAAGGGATAGCAGCAGGCTCTCTCAGAGATATACCTAGAGGGATCCAGCAACATAACCTTTTCATTTAAATCAGGGAATTCTTTAACAAACAATCTTTTCACTGAAAGATTTGATTTGCACCAACAGCTTTAGCAATACAACTGTTTTCACATACTGTACGGGACAATCAAAGTGGTCAAACTCTGATGATCACATTTCTGAAACCTATTTTCACGCTAGACCTTGTTTTGTGTGACATGTGAATATGATCACATTATTGGAACAAGATCTTGTGTGCAGGTATTTTCCATACTTGCCCACTCTCCTGTCAGTGAGACGCCCAAATATTGGGGAGTCCCTAGGACTCCAAGAAGAGTGGAGAACGATCCAGCATTCCACTTACTTCCTAGTAATATGGGCCCTGATTCAGAGATATTTGCAATGCTGATACTTACACAGCTGAGGGATTTTCGGTAAACTGCCCATGCATTCAAGTCACACTGTGCATGTGTCACGGTACATTATCATAGTTGCTCTCAGTGACTTTTTTATTGTAGTGTGATTGACAGTCATGGATCATTTGTGGGAGGTAACGGGGAGTGGTGGGAAAGAACGTGTCACAGCCTGCGTCTGCGATCCCATCTGCAGTGAAAATGGCTCTGGGTCTTAGTTTCCATGTCCATATACTGTATATATTGCAATCTGTAATTCTGGTACTCACTCAAATACATCACTGTGATCCTGCTCCGGTGCCTCTTTAAGGGTCTAAATGGCCCAAATAGATACATTCCTTTCGATGTGGCACCTAGAATTAAGTTAGCTTCCTACAAGATTCTGCGTGCCACCTTCGAAAAGATATTGGCGGGGGAGTGTGACCCTAATAGGGCATTCAAAAGCAGTGACAGGACTGGGTAATGGGATGTGGCGAGGCAAAATTATGGCCACGCCCCCTCTCAATTATTTTTCAATAAGTACAATGTGCAGTGGTGTAAAGACCAGGGATGGGGAGGAGGATTTGTCCCCCTTAGCCTGGGGGCCAAGCGGGATCATTCAGTTTGATCACACACCCCTGTAACACTTGCAGAGCGAGAGAGAGAGAGGAGACTACTGCTGCAGCCTGCTTGGTCCCTCCCTGGGGATAGAGACTGTTGGCACTGAGTAGCAGCAATCTTCTCTTTCTCCCTGCCCAATGTGCTATTCACCCTGGCTCCCGCCGGGCCCGGGTAGGTAGTCCCCACTCCCATTCCCTCTCGATGCCCATGGATCCTACAGGTCTCCCAGCTGAAATAATTGTCAACCCCTGCTCTAAGAGCATTATATATTCATATAGTTTATATACTGTGGGACCTTATTCAGAGGTGCACATATTGAAGTTGTATTACTAGTGTTGCACACAGTGAGGATTTATTTGCAAAGTGATTGACATGCAGGCACCATTTGTGGGTGGCAACAGGGAGGTGGCAACTTAAATGCAGGCATGTCACATCCATTTTTGGGGCATGTCTCTGTGATACCATATGCAGTGAAAATGGCTCCAGCGTCTCAGTTGCCACAGCCATTCTGCACAACAATAGGGTTACTGAGAAGGCCAAAAATCAACTGACCTGTGACCAAGCTGTATCTTTGCACACAGTCCCTTAGATTTGTGAAGCTGCTGGTGGACTTCTCAATACGAATCCCAGCAGCTGTGATATTTGCATATTGTCACTCAGTTACAGTATACAAATTCACAGCTGCGGAGGCATTAGTGTACATCTTTGAATAAGGCCCATGATACATAAAAGTAATACCTTTTATAATCCATGTTTTAGTAAATCTCTACATATTTGTACATGTTTGTAACTAGTGAAAGCAGTGGCATGACATGCATCATCAACAGATACCAACCTCATCAGGAAGTATTTCAATACCCTGTATTATCTGTTTTTTTATATATATATATATCAGTGATATTCCTGAGAAAACACATTCCAAATATAGAATTCACTACTAGGGGCCATATTCAATTTGGAGCGAAAAGTCAGTTATCGGCAATAATTTATCGCCGATGACATCATTTTCACCATTTTCACTTATCCCCATGTTCAATTTCAAAGACTTTTCGCAGGTTCGAAAAGTCTTTGTAAACGAACGGGGATAAGTTTTCACCACTGCATAGGTGGCGAAAAAAAGTGCAGAATTGGAGTTTTGGTGTGCAGAATTAAAAAAAGAACCCTGCAGCCTTTGGAATGTCCCCTTAAAGTTATCTGTGCCAAACATTTTTTTAAAATAAGCATAGGACAACCAAAAAAAAGTGGTTTCATTTTGGGGGCGAATAAAAAAAAAGTTGGGGGACAAACTTAAAAAACTAGCGAAATTATCCCCAAGTATGCGGCAGGTGTTTTCTAGAATGCGGGTGGCTGTGGCAGATGGATGTTTGAAGAATTAAAAAAGAATCACTTTAGGGACTTAAAAATATGCTTGCACCCATTTTCATGTACCCTAAATTTGATGGAACTAGTTATTGTTACAAAAAAAATAAAGCTAAATGCTATTCTTCACCACTTCTTCAAAGACGCATTTATGCACCTGCAGCGGCTGTTTAAAAACCCCAATTACCTTCAGCAGGCCAAATCGGGGGTACCCATAATGATCCCCCATGTCAGATGTTTCGGGGGGTGACAGGCTGATTTCCCCAAAAGTGATAGGTCTTTTCGATACTTACCTTTCCGCCGGGTCCTGTTTTTGCTGCTTCCTAATTGAATACGGGGATAAGCGGGCACTTGCCCGATACTTTATCCCCTGCAAAAATGGCGATGATGGCGAAAAGTCTGACTTCCGACTTTTCGCCTCAAATTGAATATGGTCCTAGGTGTGTGTGTGAAGATGACCATAAAACCAGTTGTTATATCAGCATAAATATATACCTCTTTCTGTGAAGTGGAAAAAAGTTGTAAAAAGTTCATGAAAATTTTGAAAAATTGTTAGTTTTGGTGAGAATTTATTCACATTCCAGCCTTCCCCGAGGCAACATATTACATGAAAAGTATGTGAGGTTTCCATTTTTATTCCTGTTTATTTCAAGAAACTGTTTTGCTTTTGTTCTGTGTGCCAACTTGTTATAATTTGTATTCAGTAAGCCTTGTGACTCTTTCATATTTATCTCCATGTAATATTATTCTGTATTTGTCTTCTTAACACATTCATGTGTTAGATAGGATTACAGGTTGAGTCTCCCATATCCTGCAGGTAATTTTACACAACATATTTTCAATAATTTATGGCTCAAACATGTTGTGTACATAAATTAAATTTAATTGTGCCTTAAATAAAGTTTGTGTACTTTGAGCCATCAAAAAGCAAAGATTTCACTATCTCAGTCATGCAAAAAAATTCCGTATTTCGGAATATTCAGTATTTCTGAATATTTGGATATGGGAGACTCAACCTGTAGTTGTTATCAGGCCACATTTAAGGCACCATATCTTGAGTCAGAGAGTAAGTGAATATTACTATAAGGTGCCAGCTCTGGAAATAAACGTAGTGCTGGATGATTAAAAGTGAGTGTAAGATATAATTTTAATTAGGTGGTCATCACTTATGTTTGAGTGAGGTTTATCATGACAAATGCAAATTTTTGTAATAGACTTTATTAAACTATTTCAGAGGAGAGTTAGCTATAAGTGCATTTGCACATTATACTGTAAAATATATTGCAGTATAACTTGTGCCAGTATATAGAGCTGCACGTATCTAACACCTTCAGATGAGTGCACTATAAAAGGCAGATCAGTGGCATTCAATTGCACCCACAATACATTAAGGGCAAGAAGATACAAGTCAAGCTTGAACCTCTGAACTGTGCATCTTGGGTTAGAGTTATGTCTGACTTGTATGCTTTGGAGATATTTAGTAGGCATAATATTAGTGACTACACAAAGTAGGGGATGCAGTTAAAATCCCGATAGCCGGAAGCATTTTAGAATCCCGGCGCCGGTATCCCAACGGTAAGTAGCGGGGTTAGAGGGAGGGTTAGTGTTAGGGGTTAGGCACTAGGGGGAGGGTTAGGGCTGGGCCGGCTCGAGGCATGTTCGACAAGTGCGGTCGAACAGGTGCGCCACCCCACAGAGGGCGCACCCCTCCCAACATCCCGATTTCAACGGGACATTTTCGGGCACTGTCCTGCTGTTCCACCCGTGGGCCGAAGTGTCCAGAGAGTGGTCGGGAGGTTTTGCACTGCCGCAGCTGTGCGGCTGTGCCGGCCCCCGGAGTAGCTGAATGGATGCTACGTGCATGCGTGCAGCATCCATTCAGTGCAGGGAGAAGGTTGGGGGAAGCCCAGCTAGTGACGGAGTGCTGGGCTCGCTTTCAGTCTGAAGTTCACACGGGAGGCGTGCCATGCGGGCATGCCCCCAAATAACTTAATTTAGTGGACGTGACCTATGGTAATTAGACCACACCCCCATGTTTGAAACCCAGCCTGCACAGGGAGGGTGTGGTTTAGGGTGGGGGGAGGGAGGTTAGGTTTAGGCACTAGTGGGGAAAGTTAGGGTCAGGCACCGCGGGGGGATGGTTAGGGTAGAGAGAGAGGCAGGGTTAGAATACTGACTGACAAGTGTCGGTATCCTAACCCTGTCGGGATGCCGGCATCGAGATTCTGGCCACCGTGATCCCAAATGCTGGCGTCCTGTACCCTTCCCCAAAGTAGGCACTCTTGCAATGGAATTAACAACTTGCACAACAAATATCTTAGTATTTAATGTTCCAACAAATGTAAGCATAGTTCAGAGGAATTATACCCTGCAGCTAATAAACTACATGCGGGAATAGTTATTCAATTAATTAGCTTTAATTAGCCTTTTCCCCACAGGGTAGACCAGGGGTGAAGGAACGCTAACCCATTGATTCCGCATAATGTGCCGAATAACTGGGTTTCCCCGCTCATTAAATTCGATGTTTCCTTTCAGCCCCTGAGGCTGCAGAGAAAAATCCTGCCTTTAGCACGCAGCGACCCTACAGCTGAATGGGGCAGCCTGATCCATTAGCCAAATGATAAACTCTGCGGCTAATTGGAATCCCGCCAACTCTAAATATGGGTGGACATATTTGACATTAGTCCGTATTTGCATAGGCGTAGTTCTCCATAGTGCTAGGATTGCTATATTTACATTTCATGCAATGTTTTAAGGAAAATGTGAACTGCTGAATTGCGGCGGATAGATCATGTACATATTAACAAAACAGGGTACAGCTATAATTTGCTTGGCCTAAGACCTTGGGCTACATGAATCACAACTAACGGCAGAAACTGCCTACTGAGCCATAATAAAAATATTTCATTTTGATAAATATCTTTACACACAGTGCTCCTATTTAAGCATATGCCCCTATACGTGGGTGCCTTGTGTTTTTACTAGGAGACGTTCCTGACACTTTTTAAACGTCCACAGATTAATGGCCACCTTTATGTATACAATGCAGCCGCATTTAACTCTGGGGACACAGCTTGTGTCCTACTTATGTATTTTATGCTACTTTTTATGAAAGCAGTTTTATGGATGGTGGAGTGAAATGCACAGAGGAATCCTAGTGGTTTTAGGGTCTCAGTTTAACCATAGAAATTGCAGACCACCCCAAAGTTATTATTTTTCATACTTAGCTGACTTTCAAAATATATTACTCTAAGTTCTCTAAAAATAAATCAACAAGCAGCAGTTGAGAGCAGTAAAGTGTATATGTTGATATAATGTGCATATAATCTTTGCATTACTTATGGAGGTTTACACATAGTGAAGATCAGTTTGTAGTTTTATTCAAGATAAACATTATTTTACCCTTCACATTATCTGTGTGCTTTAGGGGATCATTTGTAATCACTCTGAAAACACCACTAACTACTGTAACGTACCTGCATATAAGACACTTATTCATATCAGTATAAATAGTACTTCATTTATTATAAATTGTGATCAATGCTTTCTTACTGTATGTTAAAAATCCTGCATTCCAAAGAACAGTTGTGCATTACAAGAAACACAACTCCCGCTGTACATAATACAGATATTATGGGGCATGTTTATAGATGGGCAAGAAGCCATCTGTCCAGGGAAAACTAGGTAGAAACTAGGTGAAGGGTATTATTGTCAGCAGTTGGTGGTAGCATTTGTAATAGTCAATATTATTAAAAAATATATATATATTTTTCTATATTTTAAAACTATTTTTAAACTCTTTTTTTTTCTTCTTTTCTTGTCAAGTAGTATAGATAACCGGGTCATTTGAATGTCAGACACTTACCGCGGCAGGCTAGTATCGCTTAGCCGCTTTGGCCAAATTATAATGCTAAATTGTGGAAATGACTGTTTTGTTTTTCTTATCACTCCATCAAGCGGCGATAACAATAATTTACCATCATCGCTACTTGTTCTTAAATTGTCAACTGCAAATCAAATCAGAGTCCCCTTTCTTTAGACGCTTACAGTAATATTTGGTGACTTGTAAATTATTCATAATTTATAGTGAAAGGATATTCTGTTACCCAAAAGTAGTTTATTGCATACTTGTCTACTCTCCCGTGTCATCCGGGAGGCTCCAGGTGCCAGGCAGTTGATGACATCATTTGCGCCATCGTGGCCCCACGTCCACTTCACAGTATCGGTAATCGCTCTGCAAACTTTGCTGCACCATGCTCCCCCATAGCCGACACAGGGGTGCAGCCAGAAAGTCAGCAAGTACGAGTTTATTGATCAGAAGACAAAAGAATCGTTAACAATCCACGGGAGCGTGCATCGTTAACGATATCTTGCATACACTCACTGGACGATATTGTGAAAAATTTAACGATAACGATGTCGTTATCGCTCAATCATTCACAATATCGGCCAGTGTGTACACGGCTTAAGGAATAACTCGAAATGAGGGTCTTGATAGCAAAACATGTATTGATACGGACAGGATATCAAATTGACATCAAAAAGATCGGTTACTCCACAGTGCGCAAATCCCTGCTGCCTTCCTGCAGTTTATGCAAAAGAGTGTCACCACACTCCAATATTTTCAAGACAAACAATAAAAAGATGCAGAACACAAGATTGTGCTGGTACAGATAGAAAAAAAGATAACAAATAGATACTCAGACTGAATATATATAATGTCCAGATATTGGTATCCTTGGTGATGCAGGTTTTTAGATGATGTTAGCTCATAAAAAAGTTATTCGTAACATGAAAAAAATCACAAAATAAAAAACAATTTAAGTATTTTCCATAAATGATGTCTCAAAAATATAAACTCCAAATAGGTTTTAATGTTTCATAGCTTAGCAGTAGAGCATACCCCACTCACTATATAGCAGGTGATGTGTAAACAGCTGCTCCGAAAAGCAGTTGTCCCCGTGTTTAGTATCGCAGCTACAGAAGTAGCTGCGTTACTTACGCGCTCCCCGTCGTCCCGGGGAGTTAGTGAGGAGAGAGCGGTGAGACCCGCTCGGATCCCTTTTCGCATCCCCGGATCTCATTCTCATAGGAAGAAGCGGGAATCCGAGAACAAGCGCCGTCTGAAGATGGAGCTTGTTCTCGGAAGCAAACTCCAAAAACTTTCAGTTTTCGGAGTTTGCTAAATATCAGGGGGTCCTTTCGGACCCGTGATGATGAATAGCCCGGTAACCTAAATATGCAGAAACTAGCCATTTATCGTATGATGAATAGGCCCCTGAGTATCTATTTGTTATCTTTATTTCTATCTGTACCAGCGCCATCTTGTGTTCTGCATCTTTTTATTGTTTGTCTTGAGGATTTCAAATTGATCTTACACTAAAGCAATAACTTTACTCTTTTAACCATATATTGAACCCAATCATCACCATATGGAGCTGTCTTTTACAAATGTCTCTCCACAGGATAGACTTCAATCAATCTGATCAGTAGTCTCTATATCAGTTCACTTGAAACAGTATTAAATGCACCGAGCATTATAATTATTATGTGCATAGCTGTTACGTCCACCCTGAAGTTACTAGAAAAATGGTGATGGTCTATTTCAAGGCCCTCGGGGTGGTTACTGTTACCTGGTGAAGAGGTAGATTGATTTGTTTGAGCAGAGCCTTCACTGCTACCTGGAGATCACACAAAAACATGTCGGTATGTGCATCCAGATTGGGCTCCATGCTGTCCAAAGACTCAGACATGGTGAGGTTTTGAATCCATTCCCATTCATCTCTGAGGAAAATAAGATCAATTATCAGTCAATATAAAAAAATAGAATAAAAAAATGCTTATATAGATACGATATGCTCTACGATAAAATAATTAGGTACTGCAAGAGTATAGATAAGAGAGAAGTTTTGTATTGTTCTGTAGAATATTTATTTCACTCATTATTGGCTATAACATTTCTAACATTGAGCTTTAGTCTTAAATGTTCCCAGCTCTACCCCAGCGACACAGAAGAATGAATTGATCGTCATTGTCCCAGCTTCATTCATAGACCATGGGGGTGATGCAGAATTGCATGCAAAAGCGCATTTGCATTCGCACTATGGGCCTGATTCAGACCCATTTGCTAAGCTGCGAACGCACGCTATGGGTGATTATCGCACATTTGCACATGCCTATGCATCAAAGTACGCGTCTGTGAATCAGTCACTGCGGCTGGGATTCATGCTTTCGTAGAACACAGACTGGACACTATTTTGAGTGACAGATAGCTCCATTTGTGGGTGGTAACAGGGGAAGGTGCTTGTGAAGGGGGAGTGGATGTGCGAATGCAGGCATGTCTAGCCGTCAAAACTGAGTTTTATGGGTGTGCATAGTTAGCAAATATGCGTCATTGTACACGTCACTTGATTGTTTTTCAGCCTGCGGTGATCGCAGTGCTTGCGGCGGGGTAGGGTCTACCTCAAGCGCTGCGTGCAGCTCAGATGGCTCTCGATGGTTCCGATTGTCCATACACTTCCTGGAGATGACGTGTATTAAGAGAGAAAAGTGGGCGCCTTTATACTGGCGTGCGTTCGCTCTGCCATCGCTCTCTAAGACATAGAGGGCGTCTTAACACCAGATGGTGCAATCGCGGCATTTGTAATAACCAGCCCCTTTTAGCTGCGTGAGTGCACAGCTTAGAGTCCGGGTCTAAATGAGCTCCTATGTGCACAGAACTAAATGTTTGCTCTTATGCAGGTTTGCACGCACCTATGCGACTGCACCTACCCTCTTAATTCGCTCGTTCAAATAGCCATCATCATTATGAGTGCGCACTTTCACCAGCCCTATAACTGGTACAAGAAATCCATCTGAAATCTGGTGCATCTGTGCGTACACAAAACTCATCATAGTCCGCAATTCCACCTACAAAACCATGACACTAGGGTAGTGCGACCAGTGCCATGGCACAGGTCACCGCAGGACAGGGGGCGCTGTTCGGGCTGGTCAATTTTCCTGTTTATTATCCTTGTCACTTGTAGCTTCCTCTTCTTTTACCCCCAGCATCTCCTGGCTGCCCCTATCTAATCCCTGGCCCTTCCCCATGAGGACATGGCCCTTTTTTAGGTGCACTATCTTATGTTCCTATTTAAAAAATGGGGGAGAGGGGGCACCAATGCTCTCTCTGGCACAGGGCACCAAAAAGTCTAGTTACGGCTCTGCACGCCCTTAACTAAGCCTACACGCGATGGCCCTGCTACCACCTAGTTAGGCCCATTTGGCCGTAAGTGCAATTGCAACTCAGATACTTATGGCCTTGCACACACGGTGGTAAAGATCCAAAAGATCCATCCACAAAATGGACTTGTGTGCAACTCTAAATCGGACTCTATATATATTAAGAAGTTGCAAATCCAGTAAAGAAGCAAATGCAGAACTCATCGATTGTACACATGGCCAAAACTTTGGGGTTCCCGACTATAGACAGACAGTAAAAAGGTCGACAATGTATACAGTAGATAGACACCAGATATTAGACAGTCAATAGGTTGACTGGGACAAAAGGTTGACACACTAAAGGTCGACAGGGTCAAAAGGTCTCCATGAAAATGTTTGACACAAAAATGGTCGACACATGATTTTTTTTGTTTTTTAGGGTTAGGTTTAGGGACTTACTGGAGGGATAGGGTTAGGCACTTACCCTGACGGTTAGGGTTAGGCACCAGGAAAGAGGGTTAGGAAATTACCGGAGGGTTAGGGTAACGCACTAGAAGGAATGGTTAGGGTAAGGCACCTACCCCGACATTTAGGGTTAGGCAACCGTAGGGAGGGTTAGGGTTAGGCACCAAGGGGACAGTTAGGGTGAAGATTAGGGCTAAAAAAACAAAAAAGCATGTGTCAACCATTTTCGTGTCAACCTGTTGACCCTGTTGACCTTCTTACATATCGACTTTAGTGTGTCGACCTTTTGTTCCAGTTGACCTATTGACTGTCTAACATCTGATGTCTATCTAGACACTGTCGACCTTTTTATTATCTATCTGTTAATCCACACCCAAAACTTTGCACTTCTGCTAAATGGCATATTCTTATTGGAACTCAATCGTCTCAAACTTACACCACAATTTCCAAATATATTTTATTTGAGGAATTAGATAGAGCCAGAAACAGTTTGAATTTTTATATAAAGGACAGGCAATATTTTCTAGTATTTCCATTCATCTGCAATTGCATGTAAAGTCAGCTATTCTGTTAGCACTTTCATCTATAACATAAATCAAAAATTAAAACATCCACCAAGAAACACAGCTTTGGGGACACACTGTCCATCTAGTGTACAACAGTAAAAATCATTGCTTGCTGTACGAAAGTTTTTTAGTGCTTGGTTTTATGAACTTACAGCAAGCTCCAAAACATTCCTGACCTATGAGGAAAATGTTTCTGCAATAAAGGAAACCACCATTTATTATGTCCTGCCTAATAATGGCTAAAAAGAAAAAAAAATTGGAATTACGATTATTTTTTGAAGCTATGCTGCAGAGTGGACAGGATTGTTTGAAAGTTCTTGGGTTAGGACTAGGGGCCCGATTCAGACCCGCTCGCTAGATGCGTTTGCACGTAGCCAAAGTATGCAAATCCCGCGATTGCACAGCAAGGCATTAGCAGGTCCACTATGTCTTGGCGTGTGATCATGGTGTGTATCTAGACGCCCACCAGCCTGTCTTAAGATGCCCAGTTTCCCACGTCATCTCGAGGAAATGTATGCAACAAACAATCGGTAACATCGGACCCATACCCAGCACTTATGGCTGACCATACCCTACCGCAAGCACTGCAAGTGCTTCAGTGTCTAATTTAGCCATGTCACGTGTATTATGACGCTGAGTCTTAATTATGCACGCCTCTGAAATGGCATTAAGACGCTCAGACACGTCTGTGTTCGCACCACCACTCCCCCGTTTCTATCGACCATCCCTGTCACCACCCACAAACACCTTGTACTGTCACTCATTCTAGCGAGCTAGCTATGCGCAGCAAGCAAACGCTTCCCGATCGCATGGACTAGTTTGCGCACGTGCACTGCAACTTCTATGCACATTGCAAACATCAGCAGGCTACGTGCGAATGCAGCCTAGCGAGCGGGTCTGAATCAGGTCCTAGGTTCATATATTGGGCCCTCTTACCTCTATGTCTTTCTGTAATTTTTTTTTCAGAATCGACTTTATTGACCGGTTAACTAATAGCCAAATACTGTATCGCCTACCTGACGGGAGAAAATTAAGCAAATCATGACCAGGATGTGTTCCATCTGCCACAATATTCCTAGTCCACTTCCTAACCCTGGACAAATATAACTTCTATATGGAGTTATATTTGAACACCTATTATTCTTTCCGCTGTTCTAACTACTCTTTGTATTCTAGCCCTATCTCGTTCACTGGCTGCACCAAACCACACTTTAATTGAGGTACGTAGAACAGATTCTATTATAGCCAAATAAAAAAGGTTCATCAACTTCTTTGGTAGGTTGAACTTCCTAAGCTGCTGTAAGAAATATAACCTCTGTCTAAAGAACAACAAAACAAACAAAACTTCAGTAATTGTGTCACTTGTGAAAAAAGGCCTGTTGCGCAGTAAAATTTAATGTGCACAATATTTTGCAGCAGCTTCACTTAGCACTATGGCACAGTCTCAATTATTGTATATGGGGAACTGTTAATCATTAAAACACACCCATCACCTATAGTATAGAAGTATTTGGTTCATCCAATAAAAATTAAAAAAAATAAAACTAAAACATTTATTCAGACGTTTAACAACGACAGTGACGTGTTAGCTCTGTGCTGTGAAGTTTCAAAATCTTGGGAATTGGACATCATTATGTAATTATTTGGTCAGTAATTAGAGACATGAGTTAATTTACAAACTAGTTAAATTTACCAACTCTTCTCCATGACGAAAAATTTGATAAGCACAAAAATATTAAGCAGCAAGACTTACTTACTTGGAAACATTACTATTATCTCGAATCTTGACATGACACAGCATATTGGGAAGTCTCTGAGAGACGAGAACTTTGATTTGATCTACAGAGCTGCACAATTTTAGGTAGCCGAGGTATAGTCCAGGGGACAGGCGCTGCTGACTTCGCTTCTGAAAATTCAGTATCTCCTGGTAAAGAAAAACATAGACTAGGATGATATTTTACAAACCTGTGGATGTGACATCAGTTTCAATATCCAAACCAAGCTTTGCAGTTCTATGATAACATTGACCTGAGCGAGGCTGGTTTATCACTGAGGTTACAGTATAAAAACAGCTAAAAGTACAGATTGTCCAAATTTGAATACAGATTCAGCCATTGCCCATTCATACCTCTCAACAGAACTATAACACACATATTAAACTTCAGCCAATAAGGGTATTTCAGCATAGCTGTAAGTAATTTTTGTATACATTACATACAGTACTGTATAACAAGGCTTGTGAATGGAATGTGAGGGAATCATGATGATTGTGAGCATGGCCCTTATATGTTGGTCTGTCAGTACCCAGTCTTATTTTATTACCATGTTCCCAATTGTAAAGTGCAATGGAATATGATTGTACAATATAAATACTGTAAATGTTAACAAACAAATAAATATAGCATCTGCACCCTGGTAAGCAATAGCGCGTCCTTCAACTACTTACTTTCCGATTCTTGAAACTATTTTCAAGAGAACCTATCTGATTGAGAGATACAATCAGGCATGGCATTTGTAGTGCACTCTGGAGTTATAGGTCTCCTCAAACCATTGCAACTATCAAGCGATACTTGCTTACTCTACTGGAATGTATGGCAGACTCATGGATTTGCGTCAGCACTCCCAGACTCCTGAGAGACTAGAGATAAAATACCAACCAATCTGCTCCTACCTGTCATTTTTCAAACACAGCCTGTAAAATGACAGTTAGAAGCTGATTGGTTGGTATTGCAAATCGCTTCTTAGAGCAATGTGGGTGTGGCCACGTTCACAATAAACCTTCCACCTGTGCCTACTCTCCGAGATCCTCCTGAACTTTAATAAAATATTGGCAAGTATGGAATAACCGCTTCTATAATATGCTTACATATAGCAGCACAGAATATAATGTGACAGAGCAATAGAGCTCGCGCTGTGACCTCACAACACTCCCGGATGACACAGAGGTCCGCCTGCACTGCACATCGCATCCAGCTAGCTATGTGGTCTGTCCACTTGGTTCCTGCTCTGTGCTCTCAGTGTGTTTACTCAGCATGCTAACACTCCGGCTGCACACCTGAGTTCCCTCCACAACTCAGTATGGGCGTATCCATGTTGGAGTCAGTCACCTGATTCTCCTCCACCACTCAGAGTGTTGCTCCCAGACCAGCTGATCGCAGCAACCAATCCCTGGGGATCCACCCCTATAAATTCCATTTCCTGACTGGCCTCCATTGCCAGTACAATGTCAATTCTTCTGAATTACAGCTCTGTACTGAGTCCCAGGTACTTTGTATCTAAACGGTTCCAGTCCGTGTGATTCCAATTCCAAATCTGGTTGCAAGTCTCCATTCTGGGGTGGATTGAGCCACCCGGACTGCGGGAAAGTTACTGCTGGGCTGGGCTGGTCCCCTCTCCCCCCTGCTGGGCAGCTTTACACAGCCGGCGGCTTTAACGGCCGCTACCGCGTGCGGAGCTCTGCTCCGAACAGGCAGCGGTCATGAATGAGCTTCTGCGCTTGTGCAGAAGCTCATTCACAAGTGTAATGGCAGAGGGAGGGCTGCTGTGCATGCCGAGTCACAGCAGCTCCTCTCATGGGGCATTGCGGAGCACATGAGTGACACCTCACAGCTCCGCCTCCAGCAGCCACCAGTCCAGCGCAGGATTCGGGAAGGGGAGATGGGGCAGGGCTGTTTCAGGACTGGAGCGAGCGGCTGCGACTGGCATTGAGTGAGTGAGTGAGTCACAATTTATCCACATGATGTGACATATGACTCTCTATTTATAATCACATCCTACAAGTTGTGCAAGTTTTGTCGTGATAGTTATTTAGGTGATGCCTAGGATGTGATGTGATTATAATATTATGATCACCTCACATCTCAGGCATCACCTAAATAACTATCACAACTTGTGGGATGGCATGTGAAAATAAATAAATATATAAATATATATCTGGCGACCACTCTCTCCTCCTCCTTTATCCAATGAAAGAAATCATTAGATTAGCTGGTGACACGGACATGTGATGTCACCAAGAAGGCCGCCGCGCACTGCGCATGCGGCGTTTTTTGCAAAATTGTCATAATCACTGCACCACCCTCAATAGAGGGTATATAAAGAGGCACTCCTAAACCCTGTAACTACCCCTGAGAAAGTCCAGTGGGACAAAACGTATTGGGACTGGTTCTCCTTAACCCCTTGAGTGGACTATTCTGCTATACCATTCAAAAGATAAGCAAATCTTTTTTTAAAAAAAACTGTTTTTATTCTGTATATTTGTGTTGTGTTTGGTCTAAATTAAAAACAATTCCCTTATGGAGACTCTCTCCATTTCTTGGTCTGAGGTCCACCACATGGTGACGTTGAGAGCTGGATTGTTTGTGACCTGCTACACATATGTGTGACACTATTCTATGCACTATGTTATGCGTTATCTGGTACGCAGATCTATGTTAGTCATTTCTACCTTGTATGAGAAATACTACACTATATTACTTTTTATGGGCAAAAAATTCTAAGCCCTACTTTAAGGTTACCACAGGAAGAATACCCCTGGGAAACCCCTTGAAGTGTGGCCATTTTGAACATCACTTGGACAGCAGATAAGCTTATTTATATATTCATTTGGTACGCACATTACCTACTTTTGAGCACAAGTTATAAATTTTTTCAAATATACTACACTATTAGGCGCACGTTTTTATTATTTTTCAATATATATATATATATATTAATATATTTAAGGGTCGTATGTGTTTGTTACTTCAATATCATGCACACTGATATTTATGTAGGTTGCTCTTGTAGTGATCAGTTGTTTAGAGGTGATTATGCTATTTATAGAAAATGTGTGTATCTGTCTATCTATGTATCTCATATCTATCTATCACTGATCCAAGCGTGACTTGACGTTGTGACGTTGCAGTGACGATCCTATGACGTGTTTGCCCAGAGGAGCCTGATGTATTGCTGGTGGTATCTCACCTTTTCCGAAGCCTAAACCTAACTGCCCCCACAGCCTAACCCTAACCCTCTCCCCCACAGTCTAAAGCTGGGTACACATTAGGCGATGTGTACCCAGCACGATCTCGTGAGCAATGGGAACTGGCGGGGTTCCGGCATCGGTAAAACATACACACTTGCCGATGACGGCAGCGACAGAGCAACGTCGGGGGGTAGCGGAGGCCATGCTGCATTTGGCAGCATCCTCAGATCTTTCTGCGTGTACAAAAGAATTGAGGATGCGATGGACAACCGGCATCGTGCGTACACTCAGGACAATATGAATGATTTGTTGTTCCGATGCATCTGAATTGGCCAAATCGCTCAAGATATCATCTAGTGTGTATCCAGCTTAACCCCAACCCCCCCCCCCCACAGCCTAACCCTAACCCTCCCCCTAGTGCCTAACCCCTAACCTTAAACCTAACCCCTAAACCTAGTACCTGCCGTCTGGTATTATGTGGCGCCGGCATCCTGACCCCCTGGATGATGACTACATCTGTATGAATCTAGTATACTAGTTGGTAAGGATGCCGATTTTCAGTGTTTTATGGTTGCAATAAATTATTTAACTATTTGATGCACAATGTGGCGCCCCCTTCTTTTGGTTTGATTTTAGAATATATAATAGTTGCGTACAACTCAGAATCAGGCCGTATGAGGAATACCGCCCCCCTTGATAGTACTCGCCCCCTCATAAGACCACGCCCCAATTTGGGCTGCTTCCAGAAATTTCCCGGGCTGGTTTTCCAATCCGCCCGTCTCCATTCCATCTGTGCTCCAGTCTGGGTTATCCACTGAGACTTGTTCCTAACTACAACCATCGGTCCCAGCCGATATCTCCAACCATCAGTCCCAGTCGATATCTCCAACCATCAGTCCCAGCCGATATCTCCAACCATCAGTCCCAGCCGATACCTCCGACCATCAGACCCATCCGATACTTACGTCATCAGTTCCAAACCAGTACTGCAGTTCATCATCATCTGTTCCAAACCAACCCAGCACTGCAACTCATCATCATTGGTCCCAAACCGACCCAGTACTGCAACTCATCATTATCTGTCCCAAACCGATCCAGTACTGCAATTCAGCATCATCGGTCCCAACCAATCAAGTTCATCAATTCTTCAACATCGGACTCTTATCAGTTAAGTTATTCAATTCATCAAAGTCGGTCTCAACCGATCAAGTTCATCAATTAATTAATATCGGACTCATAACAGTTAAGTTCTTCAATTCTTCAACATCGCTCTCAAGCCAATCAAGTTCATCAATTCTTTAACATCAGATACAATTCCATCAAGTTCTTCAAATCATCAACACCAGCTCTCAATCCAGCATCATCGGTCCCAAACCTATTCTGCTCAGTATTATATATTCAGTTCCATTCCAACCTGCTGTTTAATAAAAAACATTCTATTTCTGTCTTTGCCTTCGGGCCCATCATCTACTGCCATATCTCTGATCTCCCCTTCAGTCTCCCACGCCTGTTCCTACCCATACCAACCCTCAGGCATGACAATATCAATCTCTACATGGTATAAAATAAAGTCCATCCTTGTGATATATCTTTAACAGTTTAGGCAGTGTAAGCCAAAAAAGTGCTCGGACGTCCATTTTTTCATTGACTTGCTTCACTAAAATCGCCACTAATCGGTTCCCTTTTGTCATACATTAATGTTTCATACACCTAAACCTTCCTCGACAAATACTCTATAGAAGTGAAAACTGCATCAAATTCTGTCCAGTGGTTTTCGAGATTAGTCCGAACAGACAGACAGACAGACGCCTACCAGGGACTTTATGTTATACTATGTATAGATAACGTGGTAGGAATTGGTGGTAATTTTAATCAACATAGGGAAACTGTTCAACTTAATCAAAAACAGCTAACTAGCCCATAATTTCCGTTTGTAGCTCCAAATATCCTGATAACAATGCACAGCAAAAACACAACTATATTTCATAATCGTTATGACTATTCTAATAACTTACAAAAGACTGCAACAGTTAAAAGAGATTGATAAAAATGCTTGGTTCAAGGATTCCTGTATAGAAAAATATATTTTTACTCATGTTTTATGGCATGACGCATGTCGTAAAAGTATAGTGTATTATCTAACACTCATATATTAGATCTATTCCAGAGAATGGAGTGTTTAGTGTGAAGAGAAGGTACTAAATCTGTGTGTGATTGCTGTATACAGTAGATAAACCTCCATAGCTGAGACTCTTCCATCATCAAGACCTCCAGGCTGCTATGTTCAAACATCACAGTCATATATATGCGTGTTTATTAAGTTAAAAGTAATCGACATTACATCAGCTTTCTTGAAAGGCGACCAAATAAAGGATATTAAAAAAGGCTTTTGTGTGGGTTTCATTGAAAACATAAGAGAAAGACATTTGTTTAATGTAAGCGGATGTCATGTCTAGTCGTACAATGCAATTAATTTCAGAAATTCCTGGACACACTGGGGTGTTGTTCAATCTGGTATACACTGGAAGTATTTGCTCACTCCAAATTTTTTACATTACCTGGATGGTTATAAGCAAGATGTCCAAGGCTGTTGGTTCCTCAGGAGTTGACAAAGATTTCCTTTGGCTTTGCAACTTAGAGATCTGCATCCATTTACCGTTGAAAAAAGAATACAATGTCTCTACTTCTCGAATTGTGACTATCAGGACATTCCCGTGTCTGTCCTTTATAGGCTCATAATATACCCGACCTAGGTTGTGAGTGCCAAGCAAATTCTGGAATTAAGACAAACAAAAACATCACAAGGTCTGACATGATGCAATATTAAGGTAAAACACTGTGTATGGGAAACATGTTATCATCACCTTATAGCTCTAACATGCCAACAAATATATGCATTAGTATTATGATCCAAAGAAAGAAGCTTGATAGAGACGTGCTTGTTACATCCACTAACACACAAGTGCATTCTCTATTTAAGTTTCTTTGGAAGGCTGCAGGCCATGGCTGCTGGTGCATAATATTAATAAGTGCATAATTTTACAAGTGCACTTTAACCGTTATACCGGCATTATTAGATTTTATCTTCTTCTGTTATCGATTGTGAACTGACCCCACCTTTCTCCTCCATCTGCAGGTATATCTAAAACCAAACATTGATGCAAGTTTTATTCTGATATTCTGATGTTTGCAATAATCTACTGATTACTATGTATATCTAAAACCAAACACTGATGCAAGTTTTATTCTGATGTTTGCAATAATCTACTGATTACTAGGTATATCTAAACAAAACGTTGATGCAAGTTTTATTCTGATGTGTGCAATAATCTACTGATTACTAGGTATATAAATCTAAATTCCATCATTGCTGCAGATTGTCTCATGCTAAACTATCTGCACAGTGTACTGATAACTAGACCAAGTTCCTCTTAGCTTTGTGGTATTCCTTGTTTGTTTGTGTTACAAATTTTACTACTAGCCATTTTAGTGGAAGGGTATTGGGGGTTGATTGTAATCATTGCATAAACATGCCTGCATTCACTATTTAAGTTTCTTTGGAAGGCTGCAGGTGCATAATTTTACAAGTGCACTTTAACCAAATTTGGGTTTATACTGGCGTTAAACCGAAGTCAAACAGAAGGAGACCACTCTAACCTCATCGCATCCAAAAATCAGAACATTTGGACAAAGTATAAACAAGATATGTAAATTCACAATCTCTTCTCTACAAGCAACTGCTGTCTGCTTAACCATGACATTCATCACTGGACTCTGGGCCTGATTCAGACCCACTCGCGAGCGGCTGTCCGCTCGCAAGTGGGTCGATGGTCTGCACTGCGCATGCGCACGACGGAGAGAGCTCCGTCGTGCGCATGCGCGAGATGCGACGAGTGAAGGACTTTCCTTCGCTCGTTGTGTCTGATCAAAGGGGGCGTGCTGTCGATGTTGATTGACAGCACGCCCCCTTTGGTGGGCGTGCCGGGGGCGTGCCTCCCAGACGGGGGCGTTCCCAAGGGAACGCCTACCGTCAGAAGCCGGCCCCACTGACATCACTAGTGATGTCAGTGGGAGTGATTTTGGCTCTGATAGAGCCAAAATCACTCCGGGCCTTGCGGTTGAGAAACTCAACCGCAGGCTTCGGCTCACAGTGGCGATGGTCGCGATAGTCAAGACCATCGCAACCACCATCCTGCACGCTCGTATATGCTGTGGGTGGTGACCCACAGCTATACGAGTGTCCAGGGGGACGCTCCATAATTATGGAGGTGGGCCCTGATTCAGAGCGAGCACTCTGGTCAGAGCGTCCGGCTCTGAATCAGGGCCTCTGTTTGCTCACTGTAAGAACTTAACACTTTACTTCCTAATATTTGTGCTGGCTCTCTGATTTCACAAATATTTCAAAGCATAATGTACTGTATCTGTGCCAATTTCAGTTTATCTCTTAGAAAAACTTTCTTTCTACCTTAATTATTTGCCAAGCCTGTCATCTGTCTTCTAATACAGTTTACATTAATATTCCATTTCTTCCCCACTAAATCTCCATTTTTCCTTCACTCAATTATAACCTGTTATCATTGCACAGATACACCTTCTTCCACTGTACTTTTACTTGCTACTCTGCAAATCTCCTGCACTTTCTCTCACAATCATACTTTATTCCTACATCTAGATTTTCTCCCTAAACTTAACCCAGCCACACCATGACCAAGTTTTCATCCAATTCCTCCTCCACTCAGTGTCTACCTGATCCTCTGCTTTGCCCCTTCTTCCACCTTTATCATTTCCCCCTTATCTCCTCCAATCTTCCTTCCTTTATCTCCCCTCCTCTGTCTGCCTTCCTCCCTTTCCTCTCCCATTACTCCACATTTGTTCTCTTCTACCCCACCTGGGTCCTACTACCCCACCGCTAATCCTTCCTTTCAGCCTCCTCTCCATGCCATGCCACCCCACCTCCACCCACATCTCATTAAACTCCCTCCCTGCCCACCACCTTCAGGTTCCCTTCCCAACACTGGTGCCTGCACAATCTGTCCACTACATTCATCTCAGTCACCCAAATTAATCTCACCTTCTCGTCACAGCAACCATGATATCATCATTCACATCTCTCCTATAAACACTGTCCCTCTATCTTGTGCCCTCTGGAATGCCAGATCAGTCTGTAATAAACTGGTTCCCACCCATTACCTTTTCATTTCCAAAAACTTGCATCTCCTAGCCATTACTGAAACCTGGATTTCACTCTCTGACACCCCTTCCCCTGCAGATCTCTCTTCTGGGGGCTTCACCTCTCACACCCCTCGGCCGGGGGTCAGCATGGTTGTGGTGTGGGGGTCCTTCTATCCCCAGGTTACTCCTACCCTCTGAACCATCCCTTACATTCTCTACATTTGATATTCATGCTATGATTATGACCTCCATAATCATCTCTATGCTGATGATACTCAGATCTACCTTTCCTCCCCTGACCTCTCCCCCTCTCTCCTTACTCGTATCTCCAACTGTCTCTCTGCTATTTCTTCCTGGATGCCACAGCGATTTCTTAAACTTAATATGTCTAAGACTGAGCTGATCATTTTCCCACCCTCCAATATAACCTCACTTCACACTATTTCTAAAACAATTGATGGAAAAACTATCTCTTCTAGCCCAAAAGTGCGCTGTCTTGGAGTTATCCTGGACTCCTCCCTCTCCTACAACCACAAATCCAGAGCCTCTCACAGTCCTGTTGTTTCTATCTCAAAAATATTTCCAAGATTAGACCCTTTCTCACCCAGGATGCCACCAAAACCCTCATACATTCCCTGGTTATATCCAGATTGGACTACTGTAACCTCCTTCTATCTGGCCTCCCCAACTCCCATCTCTCTCCTCTCCAGTCTGTCCTCAATGCTGCTGCTCGACTCATCTTCCTCTCCAAACGCTCTACATCTACCTCCCCTCTCTTACAAGCCCTCCACTGGCTCCCCTTCCCTTTTAGAACCCAATTCAAGGTTCTCACACTCGCTTACAAACCCACCCATTCCTCTCCCATTTACATCTCTGACCTCTTCTCCCTCCACTATCCTGTATGCTCCCTTCACTCAACTAATGCATGCCACCTCTCCTGCCAACTGATTACTTCCTCCCACTCCCGCCTCCAAGACTTTGCCCATGCTGCTCCTGACCTTTGGAACTCTCTCCCTCACCCTCAGACTCTCCACCTCTTTACAATCCTTCAAACGGGCTCTCAAGACCCACTACTTCATCAAAGCCTTCCCAGATCTCATCCCAACTTGCTGCAACATGCTCCTTCTTCCCTGTTTACCCCATCTGTGTCACACCTGTTTGTCTGCCCCTCCCCTTTAGAATGTAAGCTCTTACGAGCAGGGCCTCTACCCTCTTGTGCTTCTCCTTACTTTACTTTCATCTACTTCTTAACACCCCACCAGGGCACCTAACATTTGGTTGCTTATGCTCTGTTGCATATCTAGATGTTATGGTCACTAATGTAGCAATGTATATTATCCATGTCCTTGTCCTATATTATACTTTAAGTCACTTGTCAAATTATTTATGTACTTTGAAAGGCGCTGCAGAACACTTGTGGTGCCATATAACGGATAATAATAATAATAATAATAATAATAATAATAATAATAATAATAGTAAAGTGTGTTCATTTGGCAGATACATAGCTGGATATGGTTAGGTCTACTCTACATACTTGTAAGAAGGTTAGGGCAACTTTCAAAGTATCAACTAATTTTCAGGATTTCTCTATTTATTGTATTGTTATGATTAGAAATTTCCTCTTCTTATTTATATCTCTGTTAACGCATCCTTTATAAACATAAAGCTTTAGGAGGTGTTTTTTTTTACACCAAAATCTTCCTGCATCAATGTGAGCCTCACATTATTGCTCTGTGCTACTGGAGAGCTTGAACCTTCCATTCCTAATCCTCAGTCTGTGGCTACCTGCTTGCTTATCTACAGTGCACATCATCTCATTTTTCCATTATCTCTGCCCTGTCCTTAATTAGTCAAATATACAAATGATAGTTTAACTACTCCTGCCCAATCAGCACACTAATCTCCAGAACTGCTATGTGCTACAATCAACCTGATTGGCTAAGTTACTAAGAAGCTCCTGGATAAGACATGAAAATTCAATACAATTAAGTTGCTATTTGATATCTGCTGCTGGGTAATTACAATGTCACTGGACTAAGGTGTGTATTTATTAAGCCTTGAATGGAGGTAAAGTGAACAGAGATAAAGTCCCATCCAATCAGCTCCTAACTGTCATTTTTCAAACACAGAATGTGACATGAGTTAGGAGCTGATTTGTTTGGACTTTTCCAAGGCTTAGTAAATATATCCCTAATATTGGTGTCATACAGAAAAAAATTATAATTTTGTGCCCACAATTAGGATAATAAACAAATTAATGAATCACATAAGAATTAAGTCTTTCGGTAACATGGGATAATGAGTCCACCCAAAATTTGGGGTTTTGTGATGCTTCTTCTGATTTCACTCTCCCTCTGTTCTAGGATATTCCGATATTCACCCAATTAGTACATCAAGGAACACACAGAGGGGAGGAAACAGAAAGCTCCAACTAGTGAAATAACGTTTTAATAGGGATAAAAAATTTTCATAGTACAAAAAAAATACATATAGCTTACATCATATAAAACAGTCAAGGCATCGTACAAGATATTAGGGTGTAGTTTCCACACACCCAAGATGGCACATGCGGTAAAAACCCAAGGTCTCCCGGGAAGGACCGAAGGAACTGCTTGGTAATAGGAAATCTAAGTCCCAAATGTTTTTCTGGTATCCTGAATCCTTCCTGTGTTCCAACGACGCGTTTTGACTCTACACAGGAGTCTTCCTCAAGGTGTATGTGTATGGTGGTAAGGAATGACTTATCTCCTAGCCAGTATTCCCAATTGTGGTTTCACATGTAATCTCAGCAAGTGTGGGTATTGTTTCACTCTCTCTAGTTTGCAGGTTCAAACTCATTGATTTGATTTAAACTGTCAGTGGTTACTTTACTTAAAGTTTTGATAAGTGCACAATGCAGTGAAATAGCCATCTTTTATCATCTACTAATTTACAAAAGCCAATAAACCCTTGGGCCTATTGATCAAAAATGTGATAATATTTGTGATAAGTAACATACAATATCGCATGTCGTTACTTAATATTATCGCTTGTATTGATCATTGGTCCTATGAAGATTAACACATGCGAAAGCCTGCCGCCCAAGATAAATTTTACATTGCATTATTTTATTTATCACATATACAAATGATTTAATATTCTGATGCTGGTATCCTGCCACCAGTCTGAAGAATCCAGGTTCCGGCATCCCAATGGTAATTATTGGGGTTAGGGAAAGAGTTAGGGTTAGGCACTAGGGGGAGGGTTAGGGTTAGGCTACTCCGGGGTGGGGGGGGAGAGTTAGGGTTAGGCTGCCAGAGGAGGAGAGTTAGGTTTAGGCTGCAGGGGGAGGGTTAGGTTTAGGCTGCGGGGAGGGTGGGTAAGATTTAGGGGTAGGGTACCAGGTGCTGGTATTTTAACCCAGTCAGGAAGCCGGCATTGGGATTCTCAGCACAGGGACCCTGAGCGTCGGCATCCCGTACCTAACCCATATAATATATATATATATATATATATATATATATATACACACACACACACACAGTACCAGTCAAAAGTTTTGACACACCTTCTCATTCAATGGTTTTTGTTTATTTAAATAATTTTCAACATAGTAGATTAATACTGAAGACATCAAAACTATAAATGAACACATGAAATTATGTTGTAAACAAAAATAGTGTTAGACAAATCAATATGTTTTATATTTTAGATTCCTCAAAGTTGCCCCCTTTTGCTTGGATGACAGCTTTGCACACTCTTGGCATTCTCTCAATCAGCTTCATGAGGTAGTCTCCTGGAATGGTTTTCCAACAGTCTTGAAGAAGTTCCCAGAGGTGCTGAGCACTTGTTGGCAGCTTTTCCTTCACTCTGTGGTCCAACTCATCCCAAACCAGCTCAACTGCGTTTAGGTCAGGTGATTGTGTAGGCCAGGTCACTTGATGCAGCACTCCATCACTTTCCTTCTTGGTCAAGTAGCCCTTACATACCCTGGAGGTGTGTTTGGGGTCCTTGTCTTGTTGCAAAACAAATGATGGTCCCAGTAAGCGCAAACCAGATGGGATGGCACAGTGCTGCAGAATGCTGTGTTAGCCATGCTTGTTAAGTGTGCCTTGAATTTTGAATAAATCACCAACAGTGTCACCAGCAAAGCACCCCCACACCATCACACCTCCTCCTCCATGCTTCACAGTGGGAACCACACATGCAGAAACAATCCGCTCACCTTCTCTGCGTCTCACAAAGACACAGCGGTTGGTACCAAAAATCTAAAATTTGGACTCATCAGACCATAGTACAGATTGCCACTGGTCTAATGTCCATTCCTTGTGTTTCATGGCCCAAACAATTCTCTTCTTCTTGTTGTTCATCCTCAGTGGTGGCTTCTTCGCAGCAATACGACCATGAAGGCCTGATTCACGCAGTCTCCTCTGAACCGTTGATGTTGAGATTTGTCTGCTGCTTGAACTCTGTGAAGACTTTATGTGGTCTCTAATCTGAGGTGCTGTTAAGTAGCGGTTTCTGAGGCTGGTAACTCTGCTGAACTTATCCTCAGCAGCAGAGGTAACTCTTGGTCTTCCTTTGCTGTGGCGGTCCTCATGAGAGCCAGTTTCATCATAGCATTTGATGGTTTTTGCAACTGCACTTGAGGATACATTTAAAGTTCTTGAAATTTTCCGTATCGACTGACCTTCATGTCTTAAAGTAATGATGGACTGTCGTTTCTTTTTACTGAGTTGAGTGGTTGGTGCCATAATATGGATTACAACAGTAGTCAAATAGTGGTGTTCACTGTGTACTAACCCTACCTCTGCACAACACAACTGATGGTCTCAAACACATTAAGAAGGCAAGTAATTCCACAGATTGACTCTTGACAAGGCACACCTGTTAATTCAAAACCATTCCATGACCCTACCTCATGAAGCTGACTGAGAGAATGCCAAGAGTGTGCAAAGCTGTCATCCAGGGAAATGGGGGTTACTTTGAGGAATCTAAAATATAAAACATATTTTGATTTGTTTAACACTTTTTTTGTTTACAACATAATTCCATATGTGTTCTTTCATAGTTTTGAGGTCTTCAGTATTAATCTACAGTACTATGTTGAAAATAATTTAAATAAACAAAAACCATTGAGTGATAAGGTGTGTGAAAACTTTTGACTGGTACTGTATATATATATATATATACACTCACAGTACTATGCAAAAGTTTTAGGCATGCGTGGAAAAATTGCTGCAGCATAAGAATGTTTTCAAAAATAGAAGTGTTAATAGTTTATTTTTTATCAATTAACAAAATGCAAAGGGAATGAACAGAAGAGAGATCCTCAAAATTTGGTGTGACCACCCTTTGCCTTCAAAACAGCATCAATTCTTTTAGGAACACTTGCACACAGTTTTTGAAGGAACTCGGCAGGGAGGTTGTTCCAAACATCTTGGAGAACTAACCACAGATCTTCTGTGAATGTAGGCTTGCTCAAATCCTTCTGTCCCTTCATATAATCCCAGACAGACTCAATGTTGAGATCAGACTCTGTGGGGGCCATATCATCACTTCCAGGACTCCTCGTTCCTCTTTACACTGAAGATAGTTCTTAATGACATTGGCTGTATTGTTTGGGGTTGTTGTCCTGCTGCAGTATAACTACTTTGCGTTGCTGTGCTCAGTCTTGCCATGGTGTGTGACCTGTGACATGAAACTTTCTTCCACAACCTCACCTTTGTAGCAGAGCTTGACTGTTCCTCACCCAGTTTTAAGCCTCCTACCCAGCTATTTCTGTTTTAGATAATGACTGTGTTTCAACTAGAATCAGTATGATTTACCCTAATCCTGACAGCGGCAGACCGGCAGGGGTGAAGATCCCGATCGTTCATTCTGGTAAGTATAGCTAACCTAACTCCCTACCCTAACCCTCCTTTAGGGGTGCCTAACCCTAACCTCCCCCCCAAGTGCCTAAACCTAACCCCCCCTTCCCCGCAGCCTAACCCTAAGTCTCCCGGGGGGGTGCCTGACCCTAACCTCCCCCCTGGGGGTGCCTAACCCTAAACCCCTTACCTTAGCCTAACCCTAACCCTCCCAGGAGGGTGCCTAACCCAAAGTCGCCCCTGGGAGCACTAACCTAACCCTTCCTCCCCGCGGCTGTCCGCGCCCGGCACCCGGCTTACCGTCGATCGGTATGCCGGGTGTCGGGCTCCCGGCGTATGTCTAGTGACAGGCGTTGGGATTTCGATGCCTGTCATTAGTACCTTGCCGGGATTAGACAGTCGGGAACCTCGCGGTCGGGATTTCCTCCGTCAGCTTCCTGTTTCAACCTACATATGAAAATGATGACCATTATCATCTGTATGGTATGATTGGTTAATCATACACCTGACTATAATTCTACAAAATCGCTGACTTTGTGCAAGTGCACCTAGAAGAATTGATTCTGTTTTGGAGGCAAAGGGTACCCAATATTGATTTGATTTAGATTTCTCTTCTATTCATTCATTTACATTTTGTTAATTGATAAAAATAAACTATTAACACTTCTATTGTTGAAAGCATTCTTACTTTGCAGCTTTTTCTCCACACCCGACTAAAACTTTTGCACAGTATTTTATATTATAAGGGCACAGTCCATACAGAATTCCTGAGGGAGGGGCAGGCTGTTCAAGGGGATACACCTCACAAGCTATTAGAGGTACGGATATCTGAAATTTGGTATGGCCGGGTAGAACAGTCACTGGGTGCTGCATGCCAAATTTCAGGGCAAAAACATAAAAAAATGAGGATTTGGGAGTAATCTAAAGCTCCAACTGTCACTTTTTTCTGACATTCTCAATTAGGAACACTTTCTGCTGTAGTCTATGGGGTTATTTTGGGAAGGCAAAACTCAGGGTAGGGGTGGAATTTAGACTTGTGGTTTGTTTTATTAGGTAGTTATTGTGCCAGGGTACGTGCTTTTGGGGTTCAGGTAAATGTTACAGTTTGTAAACTATTACCTCAAGAATGCACCATTGTAGAGATAGGACTTTTCAACTTGTTGCGTACAAGTAGTAGGAGCCTCCAGCAGGTTTAATAACTGTTGCTTCACTTGGGTGCACAAAGTCGGCCATCATTTGCGGGCTTTAGTGGTGGTGGGCTCGGGGGAAACAAGCTGGCGTTAGCTGCAGCGGGAGCCGGCAGAAAAGCGCGTGGTGGGGTAGCGGGCATTAGCTGCGGCCTGAACCCGGGGACAGTAGCGGGCTTTAGCGTCGGCAGTGCAGATGGCGGTGGGGCAGGCACTAGGACCCGGGGGAGGTAGCAGCACACAAAATGCAGGCTTGGATCTGGTAGATCCATGATACCTGCTTCTGGGTTTAAAAAAAAAATGGTGTGGCTCCGCCCCCCAGAAAACAACGAGCACCGGGCTTTGGAGCCCCAGTACTGGTTGTGCTAAATACAGGGGACAAACGACATAGGGTCCCCCGTATTAAGCACAACCAGCACCAGGTTTTTCAGAACCTGTCCTGGTAGCCAAAATACGGGGGACAAATGACGTAGGACCAGCACAGGGCTCTGAGCCAGTCCTTGTTCTGTATTTACCAGAACCAGCACCAGACTCCTTCTAGCAAGGGGGGTGATGCCACAGCCAGGGGAACCCTTTCACCGGGTTCCCCAGCCGCAGCATCACCCCTGACCACTAGTCAGCCCAGGCCAGGGATCCCTGGGGAGTTGGGGACCCCCCCAATAAAGGGGTCCCCCTCCTCAGGGCACCCCAGGCCCAGGCTGATAGCCCGGGGCTATCTCCAGCATCCCTGGGCGGTGGGTGCGGGTTGATTATGTAAAGTGTGGTGCACATGAATATATAAATATTGGCTTTTACTGTGGAACTACAGTTCCCAGCAAGCCTCCCCCGCATGCTGGTACTTGGAGAACCACAAGTATCAGCATGCGGGGAAATACGGGCTTGCTGGTACTTTTAGTTCAACAGCAAAAGCAATATAAAAAAACACAACACACACCGTATTAAAGTACAATTTTATTAAAACATACATGCATACACTATCTCACATACTCACCTAGTATCCCTGAAGCCATTCTGTCCTCTTCTCCAGTAGATAGTCCAATGGGGAGTACCTGTAATAAAAATTCCATACTCACCTCCTCCAATGCGTGGATCAGGTCCTCTTCACACAATCCAGAGTCTTGGGGAAAAAAAAAAAAACGAGATACCCGGACACTCGCACATTAGTAGTGTTCTCTAAGAACACTACTACCCGAATGACAGCTCTACCCGGGATTTCAGTACAGAAATCCTGGTGCAGAGCGCTTATTGGCCTCTCAGCCAATGAGCTGCTCTCATCATTGACTTCACGCCTTTGTGTCTCACCTATCCACGCTGCTGTGTCTCCTCTTCCCATCCACACCACTTTTATCCTATCTGCACAGCTCTATTTTCTGCTTTGACCTCAGGGCCTAATTCAGACCCGCTCGCGAGCGCTGAGCGCTCGCAAGCGGGTCGATGGTGCCCTAGTGCGCATGCGCTCGACAGAGGGAGCTCCATCGTGCACATGCGCGAGACCCGCATAGCGACAGCCTAGCTGTCGCTATGGGTCTCGCACCAAAGGGGGCGTGCTGTTGATGGTGAGGACAGCACGCCCCCTTTGGTGGGCGTGCCGGGGGCGTTGCTGCCCAGACGGAGGCGTTCCCATGGGAACGCCTACCATCTGGGGCCGGCCCTGCTGACATCACTAGTGATGTCAGTGGGAGTGCTTTTGGCTCTGATAGAGCCAAAAGCACTCCCGGTCTTGCGGCAGCGAGACCCTACCGTAGGGTCTCGTCGCAAGCCCGATGGTCGCGATGGTCTTGACCATCGCGACCATCTTTTTGGCCTCTTGCATAAGCTGTGGGTGGTCACCCACAGCTATGCGAGCGGCCAGGAGGCCGCTCCAATTTTAGGTAGGAGGGTCCTAATTCAGAGCGAGCGCTCTGGTCAGAGCGTCCAGCTCTGAATCAGGCCCTCAGTTGCATAGACTGCATGTGTATTCCAATGAGCACACAATTCTGTGAATAAGCAGCTGCACCATTTTGTGAGTGACAGCAATCTCATTCTGTGCTTAATCTGCAGTCAACCACAGGGTATGATGGCATACCATATCTGTATTGCGCAAGGAACATGTCCATTAAGGTATCGGCCTTAATGATCGTTATTTCATTGCTTTTTGAAGTTTGAGTGGCAGATAATCAATTGATTTTGTGAATTTTCAGATCATGTCTAAGCAGCCTTAATGGGACATGTGAAACCGTAAGGTTTTTTGTCTATGGAAAAAATAAATAAATATATATATATATATATATATATATATATACACACGCACATACACAATAACAATGTTAGTGTTGAATATAATCTCTTTTCAGAATATGTAAACTTGTAAGCTAGTAAATGCTTCAAGATGTCAATACATATTGAATCATTGAATCAACATGTATTTTAGGTTTAGTGCCTTAGAAATCCATAAACAGCCTTCTTTTAACAGAATGAATTCACCTGCTTGCATCTAGTTTATAACAACCAGCATTATACCTTAGAATTGAAGACTAAAGAAGGTATTGTAGGCTACAAACATGCACATTGCTGCTGGCTTACTCCTTCAGACTAACCATGCATTCCTAATCAATGTTTTATTGGCCTGAATATAGTCTCAGATGCAGCGCCTTAAATCTAGCGTTCAGACAGACTCTTTTGATCTTATTAGTTTAAAATATGGTCTCATTGCTTTTGCTGTATAAAGTGTGGAGAGCACCTGAGCAATGCCACCATCAAGGTTAGGTTATTGTAACATGGGGTAGACATACTAACTGTTTTGCATTTTCAATAATACTCAGATTAAGGAAGGACGAGAACATGAACCAAGTCTACCAGCAGCATCACGGACTCTACTACTATAATTACTATATGGACAGCTATGCACTGAAGCTGAGTTCCTCCAATCAGGGCTTATTACATATTCCTTTGATTTTCTTGTGCTCGGCCTCACAGTAAACTGAGTGTGCATTGCTAATGAGGCCTCAGACCATCAGTGACTTTTAATAAAACTTATTTTTTAACATTGTTTAACAAAGCTTAACGAGAAGTCAGACAGTATTATACAAGCTACTGTATTGTCCTCCAGTTGTTGTGGAACTATAAATACCTTAATGTCTGGATGGCAACAAGTTGCATATTACTGGTCTTCTTCAATAGAACTGCAATATTGGCACTAGGGCTGATAATGGACAATGTACCTGATTCAGACCATCGGGTTTGCGTACATATCTGATGGTGGAAGGACTGCGCATGCCCCGTTCTGCGCATGTGCAGAACGGGGCAGAACGGGTCATTCTTGGTTGCATCAGTGCCCCCTGAGCCTCAGCCTGATGGAAAAGCTGAGACCGTTTGGGAGTGGGGAGTGGGGGGCGCAGGGCTGCATGTCAGAAGCCAGGGTTTGCACCTTCCAATGGAGATTTACCTGCCTCGTATACGATTCTGAGACAAACATCTGAGCAACCTACATGTTCTAGCTTTAATTTTTAATTGTTCTGTGGGATAATGATGGGTGTTACAGTATAAACCAGCTTTGAGCCTATGCAGTACTTTTGTTAAAAGAAGGCTCTTATTGTAACCTTAATGAGTGCGTTGTACAGATAAGCCAAAGACTTACAGAGCAGAAGCAATTGATCAAATACTTTCACTGATCAAAGATAGTCTGCAAACTGAATTCATGACACTTCCGCCTTGTCTAGCTCCATTTATGGATGCTTCTTTTGCTGAAACGGACAAGTAAAGTACAGTTTGCATGTTATGTATTCGGAGCTGCTCCTGTGATCTGTAATAGATCATTCATCGGTTCTGTGGCATAATGCTGATTATTATAAACTACCTGTTTTCCCAGTACTTATATCATAATATATCTCTTATTGTTGTGATGGAGACAAGGACGGCTCCAGGGGTCGGAACACCCTGTGCCGGCTCTCTGTAATGCGCCCCTACACTGCGCGCGGTGCAGCCGTGTGCAACCAAAAATGGGGGTGTGGTCTAATTATCATAGGCCATGCCCCCTATGTGACGTTATTTGGAGGCATGCCCGCATGGCATGCCTCCACATAGCGTCAGGCTGGGGGGAAGCCTCACTAGCTGGGCTTCCCCCAGCCCTCTCCCGTCACTGAATGGATGCCGCGCACATGCGCGCTGCAACCATTCAGACTCCGGGGTCCCCAACGTCCCGATTTGACCACCCATGGGCCACTGAAATCGGGATGTCGGGGAGGGGTGATCCCCTCTATGGGTGGTGCCCCTGTGCGACCGCACTGGTCGAATACCCCTAGAGCCGGCCCTGGATGGAGTTTTGCACTCTCCCTAGACCATCACACAATAGTCATAATTAGGGGTGAGCGGGTTCGGATTTCTGAAATCCGAACCCCCCCGAGCCCCCCCGATCCGAGTCTGATCTGAGTCAGGCTCGACTTTTCCCGCCTGACTCGGATCTGAAATCGAGGCAAAACGTCATCATCCCGCCTTCCGAGTCTCGCGGGTTTTGGATCCTATATAAGGTACCCGCGTCGGCGCCATTTTCTCACTCGGCTGTGGACAGTGAAGAGGGAGGGTGGGAGTTAGGGCTGTGTAGTGTAGTGTAGTGCTGCTGTTGTCCACTACTTCAAAGTCCATAGGGGCTGGCTGTGTTGTGCTGTGCTGCTGTTGTTAATAGGGGCTGTGTCCACTACTTCAAAGTCCATAGGGGCTGGCTGGACTGTGTTGTGCAGTCAGTTCTCCATAGGGGCTGTGTCCACTCCAAAGTCCTGTGCAGTGTCCCAGTCCTAAAGGAGTGCTGTAGTGTTGTCCAGGGGGTGCTCTGTCCATCAGGGGTGCTCCCCCCAAGTGCTAAAAAAATAATATATTTTCTGTGTTTGTGAATTGTGTGCGCAGTAGCCGCACGTGCATCAACAAAGTAGTGCCAAGCGTGCGCCTGTGTCATAAGTAAAGGGCCGGCTGGCTTGACCGTTAAAGGGTGCTGTAACCCCCGAAAGTACACTCCAGTCCAAACCAAAAAAAAATTATTTTCTGTGTTTGTGAATTGTGTGCGCAGTAGCCGCACGTGCATCAACAAAGTAGTGCCAAGCGTGCGCCTGTGTCATAAGTAAAGGGCCGGCTGGCTTGACCGTTAAGGGTGCTGTAACCCCCGAAAGTACACTCCAGTCCAAACCAAAAAAAAAATTATTTTCTGTGTTTGTGAATTGTATGCGCAGTAGCCGCACGTGCATCAACAAAGTAGTGCCAAGCGTGCGCCTGTGTCATAAGTAAAGGGCCGGCTGGCTTGACCGTTAAAGGGTGCTGTAACCCCCAAAGTACACTCCAGTCCAAACCAAAAAAAAAATTATTTTCTGTGTTTGTGAATTGTGTGCGCAGTAGCCACACGTGCATCAACAAAGTAGTGCCAAGCGTGCGCCTGTGTCATAAGTAAAGGGCCGGCTGGCTTGACCGTTAAAGGGTGCTGTAACCCCCGAAAGCACACTCCAGTCCAAACCAAAAAAAAATTATTTTCTGTGTTTGTGAATTGTGTGCGCAGTAGCCGCACGTGCATCAACAAAGTAGTGCCAAGCGTGCGCCTGTGTCATAAGTAAAGGGCCGGCTGGCTTGACCATTAAAGGGTGCTGTAACCCCCGAAAGTACACTCCAGTCCAAACCAAAAAAAAATTATTTTCTGTGTTTGTGAATTGTGTGCGCAGTAGCCGCACGTGCATCAACAAAGTAGTGCCAAGCGTGCGCCTGTGTCATAAGTAAAGGGCCGGCTGGCTTGACCGTTAAAGGGTGCTGTAACCCCCGAAAGTACACTCCAGTCCAAACCAAAAAAAAATTATTTTCTGTGTTTGTGAATTGTGTGCGCAGTAGCCGCACGTGCATCAACAAAGTAGTGCCAAGCGTGCGCCTGTGTCATAAGTAAAGGGCCGGCTGGCTTGACCGTTAAAGGGTGCTGTAACCCCCGAAAGTACACTCCAGTCCAAACCAAAAAAAAATTATTTTCTGTGTTTGTGAATTGTGTGCGCAGTAGCCGCACGTGCATCAACAAAGTAGTGCCAAGCGTGCGCCTGTGTCATAAGTAAAGGGCCGGCTGGCTTGACCGTTAAGGGTGCTGTAACCCCCGAGAGTACACTCCAGTCCAAACCAAAAAAAAAATTATTTTCTGTGTTTGTGAATTGTGTGCGCAGTAGCCGCACGTGCATCAACAAAGTAGTGCCAAGCGTGCGCCTGTGTCATAAGTAAAGGGCCGGCTGGCTTGACCGTTAAGGGTGCTGTAACCCCCGAAAGTACACTCCAGTCCAAACCAAAAAAAAAATTATTTTCTGTGTTTGTGAATTGTGTGCGCAGTAGCCGCACGTGCATCAACAAAGTAGTGCCAAGAGTGCGCCTGTGTCATAAGTAAAGGGCCGGCTGGCTTGACCGTTAAAGGGTGCTGTAACCCCCAAAGTACACTCCAGTCCAAACCAAAAAAAAAATTATTTTCTGTGTTTAGCCGCACGTATATATCAAATCGATATAACATAAATGGAGGACCAAACTTTCTCCGATAAAAATAAAATAGAGAAAGATCAAGAACCACTTCCTCCTAGTGCTGAAGCTGCTGCCACTAGTCATGACATAGACGATAACATGCCATCAACGTCGTCTGCCAAGGCCGATGCCCAATGTCATAGTAGAGGGCACATACAATCCCAAATGGCAAAGTTCAGGAAAATGACCTTGAAAAAGACATTTAAATCAGCTGAAGAGAAACGTAAACTTGCCAATATGCCATTTACGACACGGAGTGGCAAGGAACGGCTAAGGTCGATCCCTAGTATGTTCATGACTAGTGGTTCAGCTTCACATGACGATGGAAGCCCTCCTCCCACTAAAAAAATCAAAAGAGTTAAGCTGGCAAAAGCACAGCGAAGAACTGTGCTTTCTAAGAAGATATCACAAATCCCCAAGGAGAGTCCAAGTGTGGTGGTGGTTGCGATGCCTGACCTTCCCAGCACTGGACGGGAAGAGGTGGCTCTTTCCACCATTTGCACGCCCCCTGCAAGTGCTGAAAGGAGCACCCACAGTCCACTTGCTGATATGCAAATTGAAGATGTCACTGTTGAAGTACAACAGGATGAGGATACTGGTGTAGCTGGCGCTGAGGAGGAAGTTGGCGAGGAGGATTCTGATGGTGATGTGGTTTGTTTAAATCAGGCTCCGGGGGAGACAGTTGTTGTCCGTGGGATGAAAAAGCCCATCACGGTCATGCCTGGGCAGAAGACCAAACATTCCACCTCTTTGGTCTGGCAATATTTCTATCCAAATCCGGACAACAACTGTCTTGCCATATGTACCATATGTAAAGGTGAAATAAGTAGGGGTAGGGACGTCAACCACCTAGGAACATCCTCCCTTATACGGCACCTGCAGCGCGTTCATAAAAAGTTACTGTCAAGTTCAGAAACTTTGGCTAAGACCGTAAGCAGTCCAGGGACACCTAAATCCCGTTGTCCTGTTGTATCCAAGCGCCTGCAAACCACACCGTCAACTCCCTCCTCGTCAATTTCCTCCTTAGTCAGGATCGGAAGTAGTCCTGCAGGCCATGTCACTGGCATGACTGACTCTCCTATCCGGGATTCCTCTGGAGGATCCTGCATTGCTACGCCTACTGCTGCCGCTGCTGCTGTTGCTGCTGCTGGGAGTCGTTCATCATCCCAGAGAGGAAGTAGGAACACCACTACTTTTACTAAACAATTGACCCTCCAACAGTCCTTAGCGAGGAGGATGAAGTACGACAGCAGTCATCCTGAAGCAAAACGTATAACTGAGGCCTTGACTGCTATGTTGGTGTTAGACGTGCGTCCGGTATCCGCCATTAGTGCAGTGGGATTTAGACAATTGATGGAGGTAGTGTGTCCCCGGTTCCAAATCCCGTCTAGATTCCACTTCACTAGGCAGGCGATACCGAGACTGTACAGAAATGTCAGAAAAAGTGTCCTCAGTGTCCTGAAAAATGCCGTTGTACACAATGTCCACTTAACCACGGACATGTGGACAAGTGGAACAGGGCAGACTAAGGACTATATGACTGTGACAGCCCACTGGGTAGATGTATCACCTTACGCAGCAACAGCAGCAGCGTCACCAGTAGCAGCATCTCAGAAACGCCAGCTCGTTACAAGGCAGGCTACGCTGTGTATCACCGGTTTCAGTAAGAGGCACACCGCCGACAACCTCTTAGAGAAACTGAGGGAAATCATCGCCCAGTGGTTTACCCCACTTAGACTCTCCTGGGGATTTGTGATATCTGACAACGCCACCAATATTGTGCGGGCATTACATCTGGGCAAATTCCAGCACGTCCCATGTTTTGCTCACACAATAAACTTGGTGGTGCAGAATTTTCTGAAAAGCGACAGGGGCGTGCAGGAGACGCTTTGGGTGGCCCGAAAAATTTCTGCCCACTTTCGCCATTCAGCGACTGCGTGCCGAAGACTGGAGCACCAGCAAACACTCTTGAACCTGCCCCGCCATCACCTGAAGCAAGAGGTTGTGACGCGGTGGAACTCAACCCTCTATATGCTTCAGAGGATGGAGGAGCAGCAAAAGGCCATACAAGCCTATACATCCACCTATGACATAGGCAAAGGAGGGGGTATGCACCTGACTCAAGCGCAGTGGAGAATGATTTCCGTGTTGTGCAAGGTTCTCCAGCCCTTCGAACTTGCCACACGTGAAGTCAGTACAGACACAGCCAGCTTGAGTCAGGTCATTCCCCTCATCAGGCTTTTGCAGAAGCAGCTGGAGAAAGTGAAGGAGGAGCTAAGACGGAGCGATTCCGCTCGGCATGTGGGACTTGTGGATGAAGCCCTTCATTCGCTTTGCCAGGATTCCAGGGTGGTCAATCTGTTGAAATCAGACCACTACATTTTGGCCACCGTGCTTGATCCTAGGTTTAAAGCCTATGTGGTGTCTCTCTTTCCGGCCGACACAAGCCTGCAGAGGTGCAAAGACCTGCTGGTGAACACACTGTCAGCTGAAGCGGAACATGACACGTCAACGGCTCCTTCTTCATTTTCTCCCGCAACTGGGGCTGCCAGGAAAAAACTTAGGTATCCTAAGCAACCCGCTGGCAGTGATGCAGGGCAGGCAGGACCAAGTTTGGACATCTGGTCCGGACTGAAGGACCTGGCAACAATTTCTGACATGTCTACTGTCACTGCATATGATACTGTCACCATTGACAGAATGGTGGAGGATTACATCGGTGACAGCATCCAAGTAGGCATGTCAGACAGTCCATACCTGTACTGGCAGAAAAAAGAGGCAATTTGGAGGCCCCTGTACAAGCTGGCTCTATTTTACCTGAGTTGCCCCCCCTCCAGTGTGTACTCCGAAAGAGTGTTTAGTGCATCCGGGAACCTTGTCAGCGAAAGGCGTAGGAGGTTGCTTCCACAGAATGTGGAGAAGATGATGTTCATCAAAATGAATTATCAGCTCTTCCAGGGAGACCAGCCTCCAGAAGGTACAGAGGGACCTGTGGTGGTGGATTCAAGTGGGGACGAGTTAATACTTTGTGAGGATGAGGATGTACACACTGAAGAGGGTGAGGAATCGGTGGATGAGGAGGATGAGGATGACATCTTGCCTCTGTAGAGCCAGTTTGTGCAGGGACACATTAATTGCCAGCTTGTTTTGTGGGGGCCCAAACGAACCAATCATTTCAGCCACAGTTGTGTGGCAGACCCTGGCGCTGAAATGATTGATTTGTTAAAGTGTGCATGTCCTGTTTATACAACATAAGGGTGGGTGGGAGGGCCCAAGGACAATTCCATCTTGCACTTCTTTTTTTTCTTTGCATTATGTACAGTTTGGGGCCTAGTTTTTATAACTGCCATCCTGTCTGCCACTGCAGTGTCACTCCTAGATGGGTCACGTGTTTGTGCCGCCCACTCGTGTCGCTTAGCATAGTCATCCAGCTACCTCGGTGCAACCTTTTGGACATGAAAACACTATTGTGAGGTGTTCAGAATAGACTGGAAATGAGTGGAAATTAAGGTTATTGAGGTTAATAATAGCATAGGAGCAGAGAAACCAACAAATTCTGTGATTTTAGCTGTTTTTATGCTTTTTTTAAAAAAAATACAGATCCAAAACACAAAACCCAGAACCCAAAACACGGAAGGGTGGTTTTGGCAAAACCAATCCAGATCCAAAACACGAAGAAAGATCCAGATCCAAAACCAAAACACAAAACACGAAAAGTGGCCGGTGCACACCCCTAGTCATAATTAATATATTGTTTGTGACCTATAAAGTTAACCCAGAACTCCCTACTGTCATGACAGTCCCAATGTTAAGGGGCTTTGCTGCCAACCTGCCTGGTGGGTGGTGTGCCCTGATTACAGCATGCACTTGCAACTATTGTGTGCAGCAATGCGGGTGTTTTTAGGGGTGGATAGTTGATAGCGTTTCAGAATTGTTTGCCACTTCTCTGGGCAATGTGATAAGCATCAACGTTAGTCATGACCCCCAGCATGGCATTGTCACAACCCCCTTTTTAGAAGCACTTTGCACATTGAGCCTGATTCAGAGGTGGACACAGAAGAGCTTGCAGCAGCTTCTAATGGTGGTCACCCATCTGTGACTTTATACAAATGCTACTACAAGCGCCTTCTCTTGTGTACAGCTGTGCAGCTGCATGTGCAAGGACACCCAATAATAGCAATTGGTGCATGCTTAGATGCAGTGGCATAACAAGGGTATTTGAAGCCCAGGGCAAGATGAAAAACAGAGTCTCCCCTATCTGCATGTGCCGAACAGTGGGCGTGGCTACATGCAAACAGGCCACTGAAAAATGGGGGTGTGTCAACATGACACCCCCCCATTTCTTGTCACTCTGGGAACATTCCTTTCCATTCCATATGCACCTTAATGCCCCCAGTAGTGGTAGTGCCCCTCTTACAATGCCCACTGTAGTAGTGCCCCTTATGCAATGTCCCCAGTAGCAGTGCCCCATATAGTTGTGCCCCAGTAGTGCCCCTTATACAGTGCCCCCAGTAGTGCACCCTTATACAGTGTCCCCAGTAGTGCACCCTTATACAGTGCCCCTAGTAATTGTCCCTCTTATGCAGTGCCCCAGTGATGCCCCTTGTATAGTGCCCCCCTATGCAGTGCCCCTTATACAGTGCCCCCCTATGCAGTGCCCCCAATAATGGTTCCCCTTATGCAGCACCCCCAGTAGTGCCACTGATACAGTGCCCCGAGTAATGCCCATCATACAGTGCCCCCATATGAAGTGCCCCCAGTAGTGGTCCCTCTTATGCAGTGCCCCTTATACAGTGCCCCAGTAGTGTTCCCCCCCTATGCAGTGCCCCTTATACAGTGCCCCCAGTAGTATCCCTTATACAGTGCCCCCAGTATTGTATTTGTATTTATTGTTGTCATCAGCAAAACAAGTTTGGCAGACGAAATTACATTGCACTTTTTTAAAAAAAAAACAGTGAATAGCAATCCATGGTAAAGGTTATCACAAACAATTTCACGAAAATAATAAAATTAAATTAACTAAAGAGATACATTCATAGCATTCAGCATGCGCACAGCAGATGGAAGAAAACTAACCCTCAAGCGACTAGTACGTGCCCAAAGTACTCTGAACCGTTTTAAAGATGGGAGCTTATCAAAAAATTCATGAAATGGATGGCTTGGATCCGATATGATACCCTTGGTTCTCTTTAGAACCCTAAGCCCATAAACATCATGAATAGTTGGCAACTGCACGCCAATGATTTTGCTGGCGGTCCTAACAACCCGTTCCAGTGCACTTCTTTCACTCGCTGTGCAGTTGCCATACCAGATAATGATACCAAACGTCAGAATGCTCTCAATTGAGCATCTGTAAAAGTTTAGCATAGTTACTTTGCTAACTCCCGAGGCCCTCAAACGTCTTAGGAAAAACAAATGCTGTTGCGCCTTTTTAATTAGGGACAGTGTATTTAAAGACCATGTCAAATCTGCCGCAACCTGGATACCCAGAAATTTAAAAGACTCGACTGTATCAACATCCTGGTTGTTAATAGACACTGGCAATTTCTGCTCTAAACATCATCAAGAAAATCAATTACCAGTTCTTTTGTCTTGTCGCCATTTAGGAGCAAGTGATTATCACCACTCCAAGAAACCAAATTTTTGATCTCTTTCCTATAATGGGACTCATCGTTCCCGCTAATTAACCCAATGACTGCAATATCATCAGCAAATTTGATGATTTTCACAGAATCAGAGGTCGACACGCAGTCGTGGGTAAATAGCGAGTATAATAGGGGGCTGAGAGCACAACCCTGGGGAACACCAGTCTTAATCAACACTTCCCCCGACACAGCACCTCCAATTCTAACTACTTGTGGTCTATCAGTTAAAAAGTTTAAAACCCAGTTACAAATAGACCCACTTAACCCCAAGTCAAACAACTTAGATGTTAGTGAGACGGGAATGACCGTATTAAAAGCAGAACTAAAATCAACAAAGAGTATCCGAACATAAGAATCCCTCACTTCCAAATGAGCTAAAATAAAGTGAAGTGCTGCAAGTACCGCATCATCAGTGCAACGATTTTTCCTATATGCAAACTGAAAAGGATCAAAATCTGCTGGGAAAAAAGATTGAATATGTCCTAATATTCATAAGTAGTGCCCCTGATACAGTATCCCCAGTATTGGTCCCTCTTATGCAGGCCCCCAGTAGTGCCCCTTATACAGTGCCCCCCTATGCAGTGCCCACAGTAGTGGTCCCTCTTATGCAGGCCCCTAGTAGTGTTCCCCCTATGCACTGCCCCTTATACAGTGTCCCCAGTATTGCCCCTTATATAGTCCCCTTTATACAGTGCCCCCAGTAGTGGTCCTCCCTATGCAGTGCCCCCAGTAGTGGTCCCTCTTATGCATGCCCACAGCAATGCCCCTTATACAGTGCCCCCCACAGTGGTCCCTCTTATGCAGGCCTCCAGTAGTGTTCCCCTTATACAGTTCCCCCAGTAGTTTTCTCCCATATGCAGTGCCCCTTATACAGTGCCCCCATTAGTGCCCCTTATACAGTGCCCCCAGTAGAGGTCCCCACTATTCAGTGCCCCCAGTAGTGCCCCTGATACAGTACCCCCAGTAGTGGCCCCCCTATCCTTGCCCCCAGTAGTGGTCCCCCCCTTATGCAGTGCCCCCAGTAGTGGTCCCTCTTATGCAGGCCCCCAGTAGTGCCCCTTATACAGTGCCCTCATTAGTGCCCCTTATACAGTGCCCCTAGTAGAGGTCCCCCCCTATTCAGTGCCCCTGATACAGTACCCCCAGTAGTGGCCCCCCTATCCTTGCCCCCAGTAGTGGTCCCCCCTTGATACAGTACCCCCAGTAGTGATCCGCCTTATACAGTGCCCCCAGTAGTGATACAGTGCTGCTGTACAGTACCCCCAGTAGTGCCCCTTACATATATAACACACAACAAACATACACACACTAACCATTTACCTGAATCCCTGCTCCTGCTGCGCCCGCCGCTGTCCGCTCCACCGTTCTCCTGCTCGGTACTATGGGAGAGACGTCATGACGTGTCTCCCAACATCCACTGCAGGAGCCGGGAGGCGGAGCTCATAAATGAGCTCCGGTCTGTCTACGGCAGTGGGCGCAGCAGCCAATGAGAGTCTGTCTGACTCTCACTGGCTGCTGAAACACACACTGCCGCCGGGTAGTAACGCATGCACCGCCTGTCTGACGGCGCCCAGGTACAATTTTTGCGTGCATTTCTAGCCGCCTCCCAGTCACCTCCCATCACTATTCCACATTTCTGTTACTATGCATCTGGATTGCAACAGCACCTTTTTGCGTACACTCTGTAAAAAGATTTAGGAATTTTCAGTTGCAAAACATCCGCTCACCTATGTGAACATCGGAATTGCGTGCGGTTCAGAATCAAGTCCACTATGTCTTGCTTACCAAGGTTTGTCTGCTAAGATGAATGATTGACTTGTATGAAATACCAGGAGGTACACTTGTGTACAAAATTCACTATTGATCCAGCGTTGATCCAAATTGATCAAAGCAATATTAAATTATTATTTATAATGCTTTGCTCTGTATTCTCTTGTCTCTTGTATGTAACCCAAACAATGATGTGCACAGTCCTAATCAATAACAATCCTACAGTAGATCACTAGGTCACTACTTTTGGCAGTAAAGTACTGATCATTTTTTTTAAATTGCTTAATTTACACCCATTAATAAAAATTATATCCAAACACTCTTACATTGCCTTCGCCCATCTGCAAAAAAAAAAAACAACGACATCAACACAGCAGCTGCTGTCAGTCGTTTCAGTTAGCTAGGTCTCATCATTGCAGAATCACTGCAAGCAGCAATGCCAAGGTTATTCCTGATTGTAAGTAATATGATTCATAATTTCTTTATTACGTCGTAAAACACAAGTTAATTTGAAATATATAGACCATGGATTTGGTCACATCCGATTTTGGTATGAGACAGTATTTACTTTTGGCAGATATGCCATACTGTACCTCAGTTATTCCTTTATCCATAGCAAGATTGATAAAATGTTTCTACAAATGTGTGCACATGGGGAGAAAGACATTTCTCTGTAGTAACTTCCACCTCTGAGTAACACCCCATCACCTCTGCAGTAACACATGCCCCGCCAAAACTCTTTAGTATCACATTGACCAAACTCCTTAAACCTACACAGACCTCTGTAGTAACACATTCCACCTACACACCTCTAGTAACACATTCCCCCACATTTACCTCTGTAATAACACATTCACCCTACACACACCTCTGTAGCATCACATTGTCCCCATACATAATTCTTTAATAACTTCTTAACCCCACACAGACCTCTATAGCAGCACATTTATCACACACATCACTGTATCAACACATTCCCCCACAGGTACCTCTTTAGTAACACATTCCCCCTACACACCTCTGTAGTAACACATTCCCCCTACACACACCTCTGTAGTAACACATTCCCCCACATGTACCTCTGTAGTAACACTTTCCCCCTACACACACCTCTGTAGTAACACATTCCACCAACACACCTCTGTAGTAACACATTCCTCCTACATACACCTCTGTAGTAACACATTCCTCCTACATACACCTCTGTAGTAACACATTCCTCCTACATACACCTCTGTAGTAACACATTCCCCCACACATACCTCTGTAGTAACACATTCCCCCTGCACACACCTCTGTAGTAACAAATTCCTCCACATGCATCTTTCTAGTATCACATGTCCCACCCAAACACATCTATGTAGTAACACATGCCCACCACACACATGTACTGTTATTGTCTGCAGGAGCAAGGTTCGGCTTAAGGGCCTCATCGGCATGGGGTTGAAAATGTTCAAAGACCTATATTGAGAAAGAGAGGAGCTATGAACAGTGCCATGTGGGCGTGACCAGTGTTGTGTGGGTGTGACTAGTGCCATGTGGGCATGTACACCCCATACACTATCAGCCCCACTTTCTCCCTAAATACATAAAAATAGAAATTTGCATAATAGAAAACTAGATAAACAATTGTAATACTTGGTGTATGTCTTACTGTGTGACCAATAGGCAGCCGTTCATTATCATTCTGCTATGATGATGGACCTATTTATATGTGGAGGCCTGGAGCTGTAGCTCCATCCGCCTCATTGATAGTCTGGCCCTGACAAGAGTAAAAATATCCGCATATTCTGCCCTTGCGCAGCGGGATGCGTCTTGTGTAAATGGCCTGATCCACATGCCTCGCAAAATATGTTAGATGCAAATTCCATCCAACTCAGCGTGACTACCTAAATGTACTCCACTAAGAGACCAGATTATTTTACTACAGCTTCGGAATGATAAACAAAAACTTAATCTCCTAAAAATAGTACCATGGCTATTTATAGGTGATGGTTTGTAAATCAATGCCTAACCTTGTCTGACTATCTAAAGTGCTCAATATTTCTTCTGAGCTCTGTCTCCACTCTGATCTGCCAATCTGAATTAACTTGTCAACTCAACATGTTTACTTTTAATTGCCTAAAGTTTATTATTGCATTAGTGATTGTAACATTTAGAGACTCCTGATGCTGTTTTGCATCAACGGAGACTTTCAATGAGGCCAATTCATACCTTGTTTCTGCTACTGGACTGTTGCTTATTTATGTCCACTTAGAGCAGAAATGTAATTGGTTTCTAGCTGAAAGATGAGGAATAATTAACTATATATGTTTTATTCACCTTATCAGTATATCTACCAAATGTACCTTACTTGTATATTTGTTTTTAGGATTTAGGGTAAATTAAACCTGATAAGAATATACATTTATGAGATTTAGATCATAGGTATGTGGATATGCCAACAGCCGGTCTGTCTAGCCAAAGTTTTCTCCTGTTTGCTTGGAGTTTCTTAGCCTAGGTGTCCCTAGCATTTGTTGCATTATATTTTGCAATACATTAAGATAGTGTAGTTGAATCACAGTTTGAAAATGAAAATATATCAGATATGAATATATATTTGCCTAGAATTGTGCTATATATTTTATTGTGTTGCCAGGTGGCGCTGGATATACAAACAAGTGTAGAGCAAAAGAAAGAAAAGATACTCAATCTGTTTGAAGAGATGAAAGGGTCCTTGCACAAATCACTTTCTGTGGGAAATCCTTAGAATCTCCAGGAATTGGTCCAGTTGGCACATATAGAGAAAAAAATACAAAAACGGAAAAGACCGTCTTAATGGTCTAATATAGTGTCCCAGATAATAATTGTGCATCAAACATAGGGGCAGAATGGTATAACTCCGTCAGTTGATTGAATCTAATCAGTGCGTACCCCAACTCACATCAGAACATAAAGTGGGACTCCCAAAAAGGTTTCTTTATATTTCCCGCCCACTCAGTGATTCCAAACAAGTCTCCTATAATCACACGTCATAGATGAAGGTAGTAGAATAGTGCATACCCTACTTACGTATTACAGACGTAATGTTCTGCATATAAGGGTTTCTTTCAATGGTCCCCCGAGAAATTCTTGGGATTTAATCCCTAAATGGTGTATCTTTTTGGAGTGCCCTCTTGTGACAGCCAATATCTCATAATTTCCACCAATATAATGGCCACGTTTCTCCTTTCTGGCGTCAGTTCTGAGAGTGCGTCGTTCTCAGAACTGACGCCAGAAAGGAGAAACGTGGCCATTATATTGGTGGAAATTATGAGATATTGGCTGTCACAAGGGGGCACTCCAAAAAGATACACCATTTAGGGATTAAGGACCTCATTCAGAGTCGGTCGAAGCGGCCGCACGGTCGTACGCCACCGATGTTCGCTATACTGCGCATGCGTAAGGTTCGCAATGCGCGTGCGCAAACTAGCTGCTACAATCAGAAATTTCTCTCTCCTTGAACACAGCCAGGTCGGTAGTTTGAGTGACAGATGGAGGCGTTTGTGGGTGGTAACAGGGGAAGGTGCTTGAAAACGGGGGAGTGGAGATCCGAACGCAGACGTGCCTCATTATGCGAACGGCGTTTTATGGGAGTGCATATGGTTTATGGGAGTGCATAATTAACAAAGTAGCTTCATGGCACATGTGACATGGGAGGTTTTTACACTGACATGATCGTAGAGCTTAAGAGAGGGTATGGTCAACCTTAAGCTCTACGACCAGTTCCGATGGTCTCGATTAATCCTTATATGCCCGGAGATGACTTGTAATGCGTACGAGAAGGGGGCGTATTTTTTTGTCTTCCGACCGCTTCCTCCCCTTGGTAGGTCAGCTACCGATCCGAACTTAGGGACGCAACTTGCGAGGGAATCATTTGCATATCCGGCCCCTTTTCCCGTACGACCGTGCGGCCGCTTCGACCGACTCTGAATGAGGTCCTAAATCCCAAGAATTTCTCGGGGGACCATTGAAAGAAACCCTTATATGCAGAACATTACGTCTGTAATACGTAGGTAGGGTATGCACTATTCTACTACCTTCATCTAGGACATGTGATTATAGGAGACTTGTTTGGAATCACTGAGTGGGCGGGAAATATAAAGAAACCTTTTTGGGAGTCCCACTATATGTTCTGATGTGAGTTGGGGTACGCACTGATTAGATTCAATCAACTGACGGAGTTATACCATTCTGCCCCTATGTTTGATGCACAATTATTATCTGGGACACTATATTAGACCATTAAGACGGTCTTTTCCGTTTTTGTATTTTTTTCTCTATATGTGCCAACTGGACCAATTCCTGGAGATTCTAAGGATTTCCCACAGAAAGTGATTTGTGCAAGGACCCTTTCATCTCTTGAAACAGATTGAGTATCTTTTCTTTCTTTTGCTCTACACTTGTTTGTATATCCACCGCCATCTGGCAACACAATAACCTTTCTTGTTACTATTGTACAGTGGAATATAGTGAGTTTCCATTTTTTTGTGTTATACCGGAGGCAGCAGGTTTTGCGCACCATTTGTAATAGTACTTCTTTGCATTGATTTTTGTACTATATATTTTGTTGCAACATAACAGTGAGGCAAATATGTCCAAGGTTACAGCAATGAGCTTCAAGCCGGGGAGGAAGGGGGTTGATGTATTAAGTAGTGTAAAGAGTGGAGAAGTGGACCAGTGGAAGAGTTGAATAAAGCGACCAATCAGCTTCTACTTACCATTATACAGAATGTTCTTGATAAATGCTACCTCGAAGCTAATTGGTTGCCATGAGAAACTTCTCCACTAATCCACTTCTCTACTCTTTACACTGCTTGGTCAATCCTATTATGTGCGAAGGGTGCGAGTTGCCATTGCAATGGCTTTAAAATGTAGGCAATGGACTTGCACCTTGCACTCTTCATGGCCTGCTCCGAGACCGAATTTGCAGATTTTGCTCGGAGCCCTATGGGGGCCCAACCATGTGTGGGGGCCCAGGGACGACCGCCCCTGTGGCCACCCCTTTAATCCGGCCCTGTCTATATATATATATATATATATATATATATATATATATATATATATGTAGATAGAGGCAGCACCTCCACGGATTAACAACACGGGAGAACCAGCTTCACGTTCTCCTGTGTCGTTAATCCGTGAAAGTGCTGCCTTTATCTACATTGTCTTTGGGGTGCTGGCTGTAGGTCTGGCTCTTTGGAATGTGCACCCCAGTTGTTGGTCTCATTATATGGAGTGCCGATCTCATCTAACTGTGTGTATATATATATATATATATATATACTGTATAAAAGGAAGAAATCCTACTAATGCGCATGAAGTCTTTTGATTGAAATGTCCAGAAATGATCTGTTCAGGTATATATGTAGTGCAGCTGCATCCCAGCTCCAAGCCATGGAGCGATAGATTCTAGAAGTAAGCAAGTTGAAAGGCGAGCACACTCGTGATTATGTGAAAAATAACAATTTTACATATAACATTTGCTCACGTATATCAAAGTTTAAAACATTAAACTCCATCATGGATGGTCCTCCGGATCCTGGTATATTCGACAGGCCATGCTGCAGACAGCAATTCAGCGGGCCACCGCCGGTTCAGGGAATACCGGATGACGTCACACATCCACGTCACTAAGCCATGCCCAATGTGTTTCGTCACTTGATGACTTCGTCGGGGGGTACGTGAGCAAATGTTATAAGTAAAATTGTAATTTTTCACATAATCACGAGTGCGCTCTCCTTTCAGCTTGCTTACTTCTAGAAAATATATATTATATATATATATATATATACACACACACACTTCTGGATATATTTTGTCTGCAAGGATCTCTGTATGAGAGAATAAGAATTCAGAGTTCTTTGTTCCTGATCCTGCCTAGCAAGTTACTACAGAAAGAATACCCCTTGGAGAAGCTTGGAAGTGTTGTCGTTTTGGGTTAATCTGACCATTGAAAGTACCACCTGGACATCAGATAAGCTTTTAGTTGTTTAATTTTTGGTACGCACATTACCTATTTTGAGCACAAGTTTATTTTATCTTAAAATACTACACTATTAGGCGCACGTCTCATTATTTTTCTATATATATATATATATATATATATATATATATATATATATAGTTAAAGAAGATGGCACTCACCAATATAAATGCAGCTTATTTATTCCAATGTATCAATCTAGGCTTACATACAGGCAGCGATGTTTCGGTCCCCAAACGGACCTTTTTCAAGCAATCAAGCCTTTACTTGCATAGTGGCAACCGAGTACAGCTCCCCTTAGAGTGAGATCCTCTGCTGTATCACTGATTATGTATCACTTCATATTACATAGTGACATACTGCTGAAATCTGACGTCAGTTGCTAAAGGTAAAGGCGCAGCTATCGTCCACACATACCCATAGTGATTCTACCCAAAGGGGATCCGGCAAAACCTTTCCTGCCAGAAGGAAACCCTGAGAGAGAGGAAGCAGTAGAGAAATCTAGGATTTAATCCTTGGTTTACTTCTGGGATAAATTGAGAGAAGCAGAGATAATCTTAAAAACTCCGGAGAAAGGGGTTATTATCACGGCTTAAATGGGAAAATTGTTTTCTCTTTCACATAAGATTGTTTCTGTTCTCTACATAAGATTGTTTCTGTACTCTGCATAAGATTGTTTCTGTTCTCTACATAAGATTGTTTCTGTACTCTACATAAGATTGTTTCTGTACTCTGCATAAGATTGTTTCTGTACTCTGCATAAGATTGTTTCTGTACTCTACATAAGATTGTTTCTGTACTCTACATAAGATTGTTTCTGTACTCTGCATAAGATTGTTTCTGTACTCTACATAAGATTGTTTCTGTACTCTACATAAGATTGTTTCTGTACTCTGCATAAGATTGTTTCTGTACTCTACATAAGATTGTTTCTGTACTCTACATAAGATTGTTTCTTTACTCTACATAAGATTGTTTCTGTACTCTACATAAGATTGTTTCTGTACTCTACATAAGATTGTTTCTGTATTCTGCATAAGATTGTTTCTGTACTCTGCATAAGATTGTTTCTGTACTCTACATAAGATTGTTTCTGTTCTCTACATAAGATTGTTTTTGTACTCTACATAAGATTGTTTCTGTACTCTGCATAAGATTGTTTCTGTTCTCTACATAAGATTGTTTCTGTTCTCTACATAAGATTGTTTCTGTTCTCTACATAACATTGTTTCTGTACTCTACATAAGATTGTTTCTGTACTCTACATAAGATTGTTTCTATACTCTACATAAGATTGTTTCTGTTCTCTACATAAGATTGTTTCTGTACTCTACATAAGATTGTTTCTGTACTCTACATAAGATTGTTTCTGTACTCTACATAAGATTGTTTCTGTTCTCTACATTAGATTGTTTCTGTACTCTACATAAGATTGTTTCTGTACTCTGCATAAGATTGTTTCTGTACTCTGCATAAGATTGTTTCTGTACTCTGCATAAGATTGTTTCTGTACTCTATATAAGATTGTTTCTGTTCTCTACATAACATTGTTTCTGTTCTCTACATAAGATTGTTTCTGTACTCTACATAAGATTGTTTCTGTACTCTACATAAGATTGTTTCTGTTCTCTACATAAGATTGTTTCTGTACTCTACATAAGATTGTTTCTGTACTCTGCATAAGATTGTTTCTGTACTCTACATAAGATTGTTTCTGTTCTCTACATAAGATTGTTTTTGTACTCTACATAAGATTGTTTCTGTACTCTGCATAAGATTGTTTCTGTTCTCTACATAAGATTGTTTCTGTTCTCTACATAAGATTGTTTCTGTTCTCTACATAACATTGTTTCTGTACTCTACATAAGATTGTTTCTGTACTCTACATAAGATTGTTTCTGTTCTCTACATAAGATTGTTTCTGTACTCTACATAACATTGTTTCTGTACTCTACATAAGATTGTTTCTGTACTCTACATAAGATTGTTTCTGTTCTCTACATTAGATTGTTTCTGTACTCTACATAAGATTGTTTCTGTACTCTGCATAAGATTGTTTCTGTACTCTGCATAAGATTGTTTCTGTACTCTATATAAGATTGTTTCTGTTCTCTACATAACATTGTTTCTGTTCTCTACATAAGATTGTTTCTGTACTCTACATAAGATTGTTTCTGTACTCTACATAAGATTGTTTCTGTACTCTACATAAGATTGTTTCTGTTCTCTACATAAGATTGTTTCTGTACTCTACATAAGATTGTTTCTCTACTCTACATAAGATTGTTTCTGTACTCTACATAAGATTGTTTCTGTGCTCTACATAAGATTGTTTCTGTACTCTGCATAAGATTGTTTCTGTTCTCTACATAAGATTGTTTCTGTACTCTACATAAGATTGTTTCTGTACTCTGCATAAGATTGTTTCTGTACTCTGCATAAGATTGTTTCTGTACTCTGCATAAGATTGTTTCTGTACTCTGCATAAGATTGTTTCTGTACTCTACATAAGATTGTTTCTGTACTCTACATAAGATTGTTTCTGTACTCTACATAAGATTGTTTCTGTTCTCTACATAAGATTGTTTCTGTACTCTACATAAGATTGTTTCTGTACTCTACATAAGATTGTTTCTGTTCTCTACATAAGATTGTTTCTGTACTCTACATAAGATTATTTCTGTACTCTGCATAAGATTGTTTCTGTACTCTACATAAGATTGTTTCTGTACTCTGCATAAGATTGTTTCTGTACTCTACATAAGATTGTTTCTGTACTCTACATAAGATTGTTTCTGTTCTCTTACATTACCAAGTACAGAACGACACAGTCTCATGTTACACCCCCAATTACTGTAAGTGGTAAGAATTTATCTTTACTGTGTAATAATCCCAACCTGGAGCTGGGCAGCTGCTGACAACATCTTTTGTCTGGCTTGTAGGACGGTAGAGGAGGACATTGATATCGACATACTTTGCCGCAGCCATCTGATGTCATCCCACATGCTTGACAGCTGTAAAATAGATACATGAAAGTTATAGTCAAAATTCTGTAATAAGAACAAATTATAAATTCATAAAAATAAAGGTAATGTAACACACGGAGCAGATCATTAAAACAGCACAGTCTCTATCTGTAGGATCAGTTGTTATTTAAATATAAAGAGCATCGCTAACCCCAGCTTCTGTGTCTTCTATGTCAGCTGAGTCTGATGCTATAAGTAAATGTTGGTGCTGACAATCTACTCTATGCAGCGTAATAATAAATTTGTTAAACAAGCATTTGCAGAATGAAGTTTGCTGTTGCACAGTACAGTATGTTGTAAAAGCTCATTGACTTTGTAATAGCTGTAAAGCTATGACCTTGTGTGAGGGGCCCCGAATAGAACAACTTCCCTAAGGTGACATGTAACCTACTGTTAAAATGCTACACAATGAAATAGTATTTTATTCTGCCCATATAATTTGTCTTAGGCATTGTGGAAGAACCATGCCATGCAGGTAGGATATACGAGGCCCCAAGCATGATGTGATTAATATTGGACTGCCACAGACTGGCCTGCAATGCCTATGTTGACCCAAGATGCAATGGGCTAAACCTTAGGGCTGCAGCAGGGCTATAATACTTCTTGTGCCAGCCCCAGCCCCAAACATGTGACATCATAATGTCACATCGAGGGGGTGGGGCCACAGGGACAGGAAAGAAGAGGAGTTCCAGGAGCATGGCTCTGCAGCTTCCCTATAGGCTGCCATTCTAGGAGCCCTGAAAGTATTTCCTGTGTGCATGATTAACCCACTCATATTTTTCTTGTTTTGTGTATGTATCACATAACATTTAGAATAAAGGAGATTATAATACAAGTGCATAAGAACCAGAGACTCCATTGAATGACTATAAATAACATACTTAATTTAGTGCTGGATTACCCTTTATAGCATACCTTGCAAGCCAAATGCAGGTGCCATGGGGAAACTCTGGTGCCACCCCCTAGGCATTGCACCTTTGGCGGTGGCATCTTGTACACCCCTAGTTACAACCCTGCTTAACCTACAGGATCACAGCCAGATTTATATTCCTACCACAATGACTTAATGCCAGTTCTCTGGGCACATCATTATGTTAGCCTGGCTCCAGGAGAATATTTAGAAGAAGGTTTGGTAGCCAATCCTCCAACATTCTAAGGATAAGTAAGGGAGTGACATTAGAAGACTATTGAATCTATTGCCCCTGACAGCCTCTCTCCACACTAGAGCTCCACTCTTCAGATATGCCGGCCTCTTGCTTAGCTCACCTCAGATTGGATGCTGGACACTACTCTTCCTCCAATTATTTGTTTCGTGCAGCCCCTGACACCACAGAATCAGCTACAAACATAATATAATTTTAGGACACTCCCTATTTCCTTTTACGGCTTTATTGTTAAATACTGTTCAGTTTATAATCATTTATGTCTTAAATGAATAATGAGGGCAGAGGGACTGTATTTATTAAGTGTCAATATCATACAAGTAAATGCTTTTACTACATTGGTAGAAATGCATTCTTCCATATAAAGTACATCTGGAAATCACAAAACACTTCCCAATGTATAGGCTGAAGCCTGGTTTCCACCACTTGCTCTTGAAAAATTATTCTGTGGCTATCCTCAAACCTGTAAGTGTGTCCTCTCCATAATTTAAATCTCATTTACATGCCTCATCCCATAAAACATAGTCTCATATTTGCATATGGGGATGAAATGAGGGGAGTAAACGTGCCAAGCTCTTCCCGCCAGAATGTGCAAGATGTGACACTCTGCAAATTCCTTGTGTGACATATAAATTCTGGCATATCTGAGCAACAAAAGAACAATGGAGTGGCAACAGAAGTTGTTCCAGTCAAATGGACAATGCTCATTAACATCAATGTGAAATGACTACACCCAGGAGTCGCCCAAATGCCTTCATCACTCAGTCAATCACACGCATATGTCGCATGCCTGCTACTTGTGACTGACTGGCTGTTGCAGGGAAGCCTACCGGCAATCGTGCTGATGTTCAGGGCGATTTGCCTTCACCCTGGACATCGCATGATTGCCGGTACACACTTAAAAGATTTAATGAGCGATGGAACAATCACTGTTCCATCCTTCATTAATATGTACAGCCTCACATACAATATCGTGTGACTGGCCGTGCAGCACAAGATATCGCATGCGACCTTGCAAATCAGGCATAGACACTGCACGACATGTCCGATTTGTCATTCCAATTTGGCCAAATTGGGCCTATATCGTTCAGAAAAAGCAATGAGTAGAGCGCCGTAAAGAATTTAATAAATGTATTAAACAATAAAATAATTAATCACATAATTCCTAGGTAATCATAAAACTTTACGTTCATTTATACACACTTGAAATAAGTGTTGTATGCTGAAATGCACTAGTTTCATTTAATTTAAAAGCAAAAACCTGTATGATAATATTGCTAGCAGTAGATAGCCTTATAAGACATATTAAATCCAAACATCTGCAGATATTTATCCTGTATAGTAAATAAGTTTAAAGAAAATGTTATTCTAATGTCCAAGAAAAGTTACAGTCATTTAATCCCGTTATTTTGTATTGAAAACAATGTTGCAATCAGCCACACTTTTGTGGCATAAAGAGTCCGCAAATGTATTAGCAGTATAGGTGTAGAAAAGTATCACACATTTTGTTTCCAAAGTTCCATTTTTGATATTCTCTGGATAATTATATCTATAAACCGGGAGACTCATCCGCATCACAAAGGTAGTGGACAGTGAGGAATATTCACAATAATAGCAGTAAAATACGGACAACCTAATAGTTCCTTTTCAGGAATTCCATGTAAATGAATGTAGTTAATCACTGGACAGGAGGTCTAATGTATACCTTTCCTTATATCGTTCAGGTGTGTACCCAGCATTATACAAACCTCCAGCGTGGTAAAATGATTGTGACTGAATGTCCGCTGAAGTGAATCACAGTTATTTTGGCCATAGCCATTTTAAATCAATCATTGTATGCGGGTACAGCAAGTTGTTTTTTTTATGAGGGTTTATTTTCCCCATGTGGACTACTGGGGATCAAGAAAGAAGTAAATAATGTATAATTTTTTTATTTTGTAAAATGATTAGAGTATGGGGGGGAAGGGATCTGCTGGTTTTAGTATTTGTAAACTCCCTTCTCTCTACAGGCACTGCCCCTGTGTCCTCACCAGCTGGCAGAGCAGAGAAGGTGTAGCACAGCTCTGGAACATTGCTCTAAGGGTAATGGTGACTATAGCCCCAGTGTTGTAGAATAGGCACTTTGTGCAGTGATCCATCTGGCTTTAGTAAACTGTATTGTATTTATCCTTGGTTTTTCTATATATTACAATGAAGTCTATTTTGGACCCATCCAGGTATTTGGCTAAGTGAATCCAAACCCATAGTGGTACCAGTTACCAGCTACCAGCACATAAGGCTGCCTTTTGACTGGCCAATTAGTGTTGAGTTTGAAAAGATCTATAAGCACATTCGGTATCCTCACATGAGCATGCATTTCCTATGTAAGCAAACAAATGATACTGATTAATATTAGAGGAGAACGTTCTACATGGTTTCCTCTTTTGTTCGGGCACTAGGACCCCCAGATTGCCGGGGGCGCAACCTCCGACCCTGACCAAGTGTGTAACTGCACATGCGCAGTTCTCCGTGCATATGCTCTCCTTAGTCCTGTATAGAGGTGGATGTGCCCCTGAGAATCTCCTGCACGGAGACTGTATATCACCGCAAGGAGCCTACTACTACTACTAGCACTGTGTCAGCACTGCTAGCTACATATATACACCACCTATATTAACCCCATACTGTAGGATTTTGCCTGCACCTGGACATACTACATTGTGTACCTGCTGTATACTGATTATCCCTGTGCTACTCTGCACCTGCTTTCTACTAGTTAATTAACTAATCCCTGGTTAAATTATCTATCACGTGGACTAACCTCCATCGCACACCTGCTCACACCTGTCATCATCATAGGTTCTGTCAATAATAATATCTGTTAAATAGGTGATCAAATTGTGTATTCTACAAAGAATATTAGAGACTGTAGTAAGGAAAAAACAATTACCTTTGTAAACCAGAGGAAATCTTGCGTAATAGAGCTGGTGCAAGAATCATCAATTTCTACAATCGGAATGTGATCTTCATTGGTTACTAACATGTTATCTTTGTAATAAAATATCACAGCTATGTATAAACCCCTGCAAGTGAAACATCAGACAGTCATAAAATAAATATAAAACAGTTCAAATACATTTCAGGACTGAGGAGGATTACCGTTTTACCACATACGTTATTAAATAATGATCAAAATTATTTACAGAAAGAATCCATCATAATAGCAAATTAGGTTAAGCATTGCGGTCTTGATTTTGAATCACATGCAACTTGTATGGGACCACATCTAGTGTATTTTTGCATACTGCACGTGTCGCAGGCTGTACACCCATTTCTCTGTGGCTGTTAAATGAGCGTTTCTTAGTGGTAACTGGGTGACTGCAATCAGAATGTGTTGTGGGCATATAGGCAGAGTTAATCACTATACTACTGAGACGTGCATATACATTGTGGACTCCAATCTCACACAGGTCTCCTGTACTTAGCATAGGTGGGTGTAATTCCCAGTGATAATGATTGAGGGATGTTCTCGCATATAGAAGAGTGGGGTACACACACAGTGCTTGTTTTGTGGTGGTACTCAGGGGTATCACAGTACCGGCAACTTTTTTGTTGGTATCTTTTTTTAGCCATTTCCAGAATCCAATAAATAATTTCAGAAATGAATAAAATGAACGCCTGCACACTTACAGTATACAAAGTGTGGAAGCTACTATAAATCTTGCATAGTTTAGGTGAGTACTGACACTTTTTTCAATATAACAAATTCATTGCGTACAGATTAGAACATGAGTATAGTCGCATTAGCATTCTGTTTGCATTTCATTTGCATTCTGGGCCTGATTCAAACCCGCTCGCAAGCGCATTGCACTCGGAAGTGCGTCGATGGTGGCCCTGTGCGCACGCGTGGCGTGTGCGAGCCCCGGAGCGAGCGCAAAAAGCACTTGCTCCGGGACTCACTACAAAAGGGGCAGCTGTCGATGTTGATCGACAGTTCACCCCATTTTGTAGAAGTGGCAGGGGGGTGGCTTCCAAACGGAGGCGTTCCCATGCGAATGCCTGCCATTTGTGGGCGGCCCCACTGACATCACCAGTAATGTCAGTGGCAGAGCTTCCGGCTCTATTTGAGCCAGAAGCTCTCTGGGGCTTGCGGCCATGAGACCCTACCACAAGGGTCTCATCGCAAGCCCGATGGTCGCGATGGTCTTGACCATCGCGACCATCATCATGGCCGCTCGCTATAGCTGTGGGTGGTCACTCACAGCTATGCAGGAGGCCGCTCCTAAAAAAAACAGCGCCCGCCCTGATTCAGAGCGAGCGCTCGCTTTTTGCGAGCGCCTCTGAATCAGACCCTCTGTTCACAGTAGGTATCCATAGGTGCATATGTATTAAGTATGACTCAGATTTAGGGTACAGTGTTTCCCATACTCAGTTCTCAGGGCAAGCTTACAGTGCATGTTTTCCGTGTCTGGTACCGGAGCACAGGTGTATTCATTACTGACATAATATAAAGCATACACAGGTGGTACTAATATTTTCACTTATGAATAAGTGAAGAGACCTGGAAAACATTCAGTGTTACACTGCATGGAAGACTGGGTATGTTAAACACTAGTTTAAACATATACAAATACACTGAAGTCTCAAAAGTCATGGGATAGCAGTATGTAAAGGTAATGGTATGTGGCATCACCGTACTGTGACATCTTAGAAATGCCCAGACCTGCATCAGTTGTATTCTGACATCTTGTGAGTCCATTTTAACACCGGCTAGGCCATTCATGGCAAGGTAACATGAATTTTCTGAGTTTGAACGGGGCACGATAGTTGGTGCCCGATGGATGGGACATTTAATTTCTGAAGTTGTGTGGACATTCAACATTTCCCATTTTACGGTGTCACATGTGTATCGGGAATACCTTATGGAAGGCATTACCACCCATCGTGAACAGCACAGTGGCCAACCATGGGTGCTTAATGATCGTTATCAGCGGCATCTGGCCAGAATTGTTCATGATCACAGATAAGCGACACAGGCTCAAATCATATCCACATTCAATGCAGGGGGTACCAGGCACATATCCAGCAGGTCAGTGCAGCGTTCTTGGTTTCCATGGGCTATGGGTGTAGAAGACCTACCAGAGTGCCCGTTAACACTATGACACCTTCCACAGCATCTCACCTGGGCTTGTGACGTTGCTAGTTGGTACCTGGAGAAGTGGCAACATGTGACATGGTTTGATGAGTCATGGTTCCAGTTGTTATGGAATGATGCTAGGGTTTGAGTTTGGCACAGACCCCATAAGGCCATGAACCCCAGCTGTCAACAAGGCACCGTGCAGGCTGGTGGTGGTTCAAAAATGATGTGGGGTATGTTCATGTGGCATGGGTTGGGTTCACTGGTCCACCTGAACATGTCATTGACAGGTAACTGCTATGTTTTATTGCTTGAAGACCATGTGCAGCCCTTCATGAAATTCATGTACTCCCACAATGATCAAATATTCCAGCAGAAGTCATAAGGTCATTGGTCCCAAGTTATCCAGAATTAGTTTGAGGAGCATTCTGGAGAGTTCCGATCAAGGGGGTGGCCACCACATTCGCCCAACATGAACCTAAGCAAGCATTTATGGGACGTGGTGGAGAGGTCCATCTGCACCTAAGATTATGCATCTACAAATATCTGAGAGCTGTGGCATGCATCAATAGCTCTCCAGAGGTCTTCTGTCCACTGTGGAAACAAATGTCACATTGAGTTGCTGCACTTTGCCGGGGCTAGAGGGGTCCTACATTATACTAGGCTCCTTTCCATGTTGTTTGGCATTTCAGTATATATAAAATGTGTATGGAGATTTATGATATGATGATGGAAAAAATGGGTGCATGGTCAAAGTAACTCTTCTCCCTGTCCTGCCCCTACTTCTAGTATGCTGTCAGTGACAGTGCTGACTCCTGCAGGTGGTGGTTGGTGATTGGAGTGACAGGGGAAGTACAGCAAGGCATGCTGCAGGCTAGGAGGAGAGGTGAGACCCTTACATCTGCTGCCCCTCATATGGTGCTTGATGATACAAGGTCCTCACTTCATAAATGGAACAGCCCTGAGTATTTCACAAATAATAATCAATGTAAAAAACATTAAGGGGTATATTTACTAAAGTGAGAGTTTTTAGAATTGGAGATGTTGCCCATAGCAACCAATCAGATTCTACTTAACATTTAAGTAGCACCTTCTAGAAGATAATAGCTACTATCTGATTGGTTGCTATGGGCAGAATCTCCACTTCAAAAACTGTCACTTTAGTAAATTTACCCCTAAGTGTAAATGATCTTTTGGGCATTCTTACAAAATACATCTAAGTGGTCACCTTGGCAAGTGGCCAAATTATTAAGACCACCAGATTAGTACTTGGTTTGGGCCACCATTTGCCCTTAATGCGGCTTCAAAACTTCTAGACATGGATTCAGCTGTCAGTATGTTTTGTGGGGAATATTAGCCCTAATGCAATGAACTGCATCGTCAGTTCCTGAAGGTTTGATGGTAGCGGATCCAGAAGGATGCATGCTTTTGTGCTGTTGTCTCTATATCCTCACCTTACCTTCAGCATGGTGTAATTGAAAATTGGATTTTAGTCATGTGGTCTGATAAATCACATCATTTACAGTCCAATTCCTATGTTGCTGAGCAAACTGGAGGAGTTTATAGCAGATACAGTAGCAATGGCGTATGGGCAGCCGTTCTGCTTGGGTAGACCATAGGATGTAATGTGTGGCACACTGGTCATGGAGAGGACATCTGAATTGGTCCCTGATTCAGAATATCTGTAATTTGATGCACTGTTGTCCGTCTGTGGGACTGAAAAAGTCTGCCCACTCTCTGTTCCGCTCGATCATCCAGTAACTGTTTATATCCACAGGCCTTGTGCTCAGACCCAGTTTTTTGTCTAATGGTCCATTCTGTGTGCACAACTGCTGTCCTCAAACAATTCACCAGTGCAGCCATTTTGCTAACGCTTGCACCACTACTACATACGCCAACAATCATTCCACGTGCAAAGTCCATCAGATTGCGTTGTTTACCCATTATAACATGAGTGATACACTTTATTAGTTTCTGCATTTCTTTGCCTTTCCGTTCCTACTGTACATCACCATTATCTGAGGAATAGCTACTTTGAATAAAATACCCTGGGGATCATAATAATTATTATTAGTAGAGTATTTATGAGGTTCACATTTCTGAAAGGTACACAGAGTCCCATTAGATGGCAGAAAATCCCCTTTCAAGTATATTTATTAAATTAATGGTAATTTGTTCAGAAATAAAAATGTCTGGGAAAATAAATTCCCACAATACTTAGAAATAATAGTTAGAAAATGTTCCATAAAAACATTCTAGATTTTAGATGTGACCAACCTCTTTAATGTCTTGACAAATTTGTTTGATGAGTGGAAAAGATGCTTCAGACTTCTGGATACGGATTGCTTCCGACTAGGGTTTTGTAATTTCGCACTTTCTAAAATGAAGCACACAAGGGAATAATATATATTTGTAAATGTCGGCAACACATTTAGTTTTATTATATTTGTTTAATAAAGCAGCACCATAAAAAAGGATGTTGTGTAATCTAGCCATAAAACTCTTACTAGTCCAGAAACACTGTTGTGGAGAGTCCCTTAGAAACTATCACAATAGCAGGGTTGAAAGAACTCTTCAACATCAGCTCTATTAATGGGTTATTCAAAGCAAAACACCAGGTAGCATGCAGCAATCAAACCTACATGGCTTCTTTTAAAAATCATTGACCTCACAATCCCGGAACCTGAAGAAGGTTAAAGCTGGGATTAGCACCAGGCATACTCCATCAGTAATTCCTTCATTGTGCTATGCCCTTTTTTCAGCAATTTGTTTCACTTTGCTAGATATAATTAGTTTGGACTGTGTCAATTCCTATTTAAGGGATACAATGTTACCCTATTTACTTGTATGAAATATAATGTGGAACAAACTAACAAATACATTGGTTCATTTTCCTATTTGTAGAATTTGTTGACTACATTTTTTAACATAAATCAAATAATAGATTTGCCTAATTCATAAAATTCAATATAATATCATGTAGAATAAGACTACTAATACTTGTTACAGTAGATTACAGAATTGGCTATCATGCAGATATTTGTAGTCGAAAATAGAGATACTTGATTGGGCTGTTTTTATTCTCGATCTTATTAAATAAAATTGCTGTAAATTGTAAAAAGTCGATGGAGTTTCTCAAATTTTAGAACCATTAAAAATGTTGACTAGGTTTGATCATGTTCGAGTTCAAGTATCCAAATTTGCTAGTCAGGCTGGATACACACTAGACGATGTGCAACCGATGCGATTCAACTTCCAGACAGACGATATAGTGCATACACATTAGACAATTTAAAAAAATTATCAAACAATTTATCGTTGTTGTCTAAATCGTTTCAACGTTAACGATATGTCATTTGTGTTCTGATTATAAGTGTAAATTACAACTACTGCTCCCATCAGATGCTGTTTTAGTGATTGCCTCAGCACAGTTTTGAAAATTTATACTGGGTAAATTACAACTACTGCTCCCATCAGATGCTGTTTTAGTGATTGCCTCAGCACAGTTTTGAAAATGTATACTGGGTAAATTACAACTACTGCTCCCATCAGATGCTGTTTTAGTGATTGCCTCAGCACAGTTTTGAAAATGTATACTGGGTAAATTACAACTACTGCTATACTAAGAGCAATTTATCTAAAGGAAGTTAGGAATGTATTGTGAATCTGTGTTGGCCTCCCCCTTCTCACAAATTGTTTATCTTAGACTTTATTGCATCCCAATTTAGTGTGTGTTAGAGCTTTTGGGGTGGGGTCCCAATCAGTGAGCACAGAGACACATGTTTGTAACTTTAGATATTACTGCTCCCACAGGCTGCATAGCCGGAGGCTGCCATAGTCTGTGTTAAGATTCAAAGTGTTCTGATTATAAGTGTAAATACAATTTGATAACTAAGTCGGAGTTACGCTGGAGTTAAACTGGAGGAAAACGAAACTCAAAACCAGAACACTTTCTGAACAACAAGAAGCAACATACTTATGTGAATGAACAAAATCAACATCTTCTGCTGTATCCAGGCAACTACTTACTGCACTCACTGCTTGGACACTGCAAGTGCTCCCCTGTCTGTGTGCTGCTCTTGTTGATTGATCTTTGTTGATCAGAACACTTTGGACTGGATCAGCTCGGGTACATTGTAATTTTGTCCTCATTCATTTTGTATTGCCTTTTCCAATTGTGTCACATCTATCCACATTAATCATTTGTTTATAAACTAATTCCTGCACCCACTACTCACATACCTCTCCTTTATATATCACTTTTGGAGCTGCGCTCATACATTAGCAGCACTGTTCTTTACATGTATTTTTGAACATTTAACAACTTTAATCCACACTGACTCTATATCTCACTGTCTCTACATCACACAGCCTCCACATTACACTGTCTCTATATCACACTGACTCTATATCTCACAGCCTCCACTCCAGTTTACATCTCAATTATTACCTTGTCCACAGCATGAACACCCTTACTTCACACAACCCCCATATTCTATGTCCACATAATCCTCTACTTTATCCGTCCCTCTCTTCCCCCTCCTGTTTCCTTCACTTGCTGTTCTTCCTTTTTTTCTCTCATCAGTCTGCTTCCAACCCTCTGCTTCTTTCCCCCACCTCTCCTATACCTCCACTCTCAACCACCTCCCTCCATGGTCTTGTTACCCCACTACTAAGCCCCATTCCCTCCTCGTTCTGTCTGTCACCTCCAGGGCTGCCAAGAGAAATTCTGGGCCCGGGTACTGCAACATCCTGTGGGACCACATCATGTATGGCTGCACCCATTTGTGAGTGGGTCTAGCATGTGAGATGCACCCACTCACAGGAGCATGGCATAGCACCCAGCAGCTGGAACTAAAGTAGTCACTACTGTATTAGGATGGCGGGACAGTCCCATAATAGCTGCATTTCTTGTCAGGCTGTATATAGATGCTAAAATGTAACACACAAATTAAAGTGCTTCTACTTTACTTTGTACATCTCTCATGTAAATAACACAAACAATCTATTTTCTATCATAGAGATAGATGTATGAAGGACTTAATTTTTACATAACATCAGGTCGTCTTATACACACACATTCCGCAGCACATATCCTAACCCACTGCTCCATGCTCCTTCTTCACTATCTACCCCTCTGTGTCGCCCCTGTCTGTCTGCCCTTCCCCTTTAGAATGTAAGCTCTCACGAGCAGGGCCCTCATCCTCACGTGCTTCTCCTCCCCCTACTTATAGTATAATTTACTCCTAACTCCCTACAATGGCACCTACCACCTGGTTGCTCATGTCCTGCTGCTTGTGTTTTGCAGCTGAGTTTATAACCTTGTCCTTGTCCTGCATTGTTTTGTATTACTATTAACTGTTTTTCTTGTGTGCTCATTTATGTACTGTGTAAGGCGCTGCGGAACCTTTGTGGCGCCATATAAATAAAGGATAATAATAATAATAATAATTTGCTCTCCTAATATCTTAAATCCATACCACATATCGTCTGGTCATGCATACACATTCAACGATATGTTGCAATTGTTAATGATATCGTCTGACTGGGCTGCTTGTACAGACGACGAGAGATGTATCTTATGTGTTGTAAGACACATCTCTCGTCGTCTGTACAAGCGGGAGAGCGCATCGTACACGATACTCTGCGTACACACTAGACGATGTGAACGATATATCGTAAGATCCAGCCGATATTGCCCGTATTGTACGATATATTATCTAGTGCAGCGATTTTCAACCGCTTTACCATGGCACATTAGTGTGCTGCGAGCAGTTCCCAAATGTGCCGCCAGGAGATGTCCCCTACAGTTTACCTGGATCTATCTACTTTCTTTCCCTAATTTTGTATAACTTTGTGCCAGTACAGCGCTGAGCTCTTCCATCTGGCTCAGCCACTGCCCGGGCTGTACCAATGGAGACGCGGCTGCGTGACATCATAGGTCACGCACGCCGCGTCGCTGTCCCACCTTCACAGTACTTCACACTGCTGATGACCAGTGAATGTGACAGGCTGCTGCAAGCCTGCACCAACCGAGGCTGAGGGACTGAATGATCTGCCCAGTAACGCTACCGAGGGACTGGGAGATCCAGGTATGGGGTCTATATGTATTATGTTGCTGTCTGTGGGGGCCAGTGTAAATATGTTTTTTTTATCTGGAGGCAATGTGTATTATGTTGCTGTCTGTGGGGGCCAGTGTAATTGTAATTTGTATGTGGAGGCAGTCATATTATTTTGCTGTCTGTGGGGCCAATGTGTTTTTTTTATGTGGGGGCAATGTATATTATTTTGCTTTCTGAGGGGGATAGCGTGATATAGTTTTTTTAAATTTGTGGGCCAGTGTGTTTTATTTTGCTTTCTGGAGGTACCAGTGTAATTGTGTTTTTATGTGGGGACCATGTGTATTATTTTAACTTCTGTGGGGGCCAGTGTGATTGTTTTTTTAAATGGGGGCCAATGTGTTTTATTTTTGTTTTATATAGAAGCCAATGTGCTTTTTTGGTTTCCGTGGAGGCCAATATATGTTCTTTTTTCCCCCCCGTGGGAACCATTGTGCGTGTTTTTCTTCATGGGGGATAGATGGTGTGCCTTGGTATTTTTAAAAATTTGTTTGGTGTGCCGCGAGTTCAAAAAGGTTGAAAATCACTGATCTAGTGTGTACGCAACTCAGCTGTAATTGTTACAATTAGTTTTTTCTCCTTGGAATTCAATGCATCTATTTTTCTATGTTTGGTTTTAGAGTACCTATATTACTGCAGTCAGTGAGATATGTTATGTAATAATACAATAAATGTGTATTTGTTTGCTTGAACCCACAGCTCTTGGAATATTTTTTATTTTAGGTCATGTCATTAAGTGGCTGACATTACACAACTATTTTGCAGATCCCTCATAAGTGTCAGTTGCTTTTAATAACATAAGTTAACATCAGTATGCTAGTACAATTGCTTCTTTTTATGATTGATGTTCAAGTCTGTATGACAGTGTTCAAGCTGGTTTACACACATTGGCAAAATGGCTCGAACACGTTTTGGAATTATTTTGTCATTTGTTTTATTGAAAGTGGAGAACTGTGAATGATGAATGGCCAACCTGGAATAGTTAACTTCAAGTATAGTGGTCTTTACAGTTTTATTTTAACTTTAGTTTTATAATAAAGATATAGATTTTGGCCCAAATTTAATAGCCTGTGATTTGCAGTCACTGTAGTGATTTCATCAATATACCAGTAAATGCTAGCCCTCTTATATCTGCTCCTTTCCTGAACTCTGCCATGCTTGTCCTCCTACAGGTAGGTGGTGCCCAAGAGCCTCTTCTTTCTCTCTCTCTCTGTTTCTTTCCCTATTTCTCTCTTCTATTCTATGTCTCAGCTGACCACCTATATATATCTAATCTTCTGCATGTGCTGCTCTGTCTCCCATTAATTTTTTTAATACAATTATGAGTTTATTTAAATATTTGTTAAATATACCAATATGGTCTTGAAAGCATAACAGTGTTAATTTGATAGTGATCCTAACTTTTTTAAAATTTATTTATGAATTCTGTGACATTTTTCTTTCTTTAAAAATGACTATTATTGTGTTTATGCATCTCTAGATAGATACTGTATTATTTAAAATCAAGAGATCAAACACGGAAAACGGCTGATCAGTTACCTGATAGCTATGAAATCCAGGCGCTTCTTTGTATAATACACTAATACTTCAGCAAGTCTAATAACACCAGTAGCTACTCTGGCAAATTAGAAAAATCCATAGGAAAGAAGAAAAATAAGCAGTCTGCGCAATTTGGTAGATGTCAATAATTTATATGTAATATTATGCTTGATTGATATAAAAAGACAGGTTTTTCTTACTAAAATAACAGTTATCACAACAAACCTCCAAATCTGCCGTGGATAGATACAAAATGTACCACAACATTAATATAGTTAAAAATGTATCCAATTAGCTGAGCTGTAATAAAATATAAACAATGCTACGATATCCAACCTGTATATTGTACCCAAGTTCCAGTTCAAATTGGTATCAGGAAATGTATCCTCCAATTCAGCACAATATTTCTCTATTAACTGTGCTGTTACTTGGCTGAAACTAATGCTCACCGAGAGAGACTGCAATGGTAAGTCTCCTTATAGTTAATTTGCATCTCGATGGTGCAGATGCCAGCGAAGTATAAATCAACACTGGTGATGTCACAGCAGCAGTATGGCACTAATAAGATGGCTGTCCCCCGGTGCACACGTAGACAATGGCGTTCCCTCCTCTAATGTACCAGCTGGGTCCTCTCCTCTGAAGATTGATGCTGTTTAAATCAAGTCACTTTCCTCAACAGTGAAGGGCACTCACTGTAGCTTGTGGTGAAGCAAGAGATAAAAGTTCCATCCACAACAAAAGTTAAAAGCTTTGGCAGGTTAGGATGAAAATAGAGAGCAGCTCCAACTGCAAATAACCCTTTGGTCGACTACTTTCGCTCCTCACTCAGGGCCTAATTCAGATGAATGCTAAGCCGCGAACCACGCCATGGCCGATAATCACCCGTTTGCACATGAGTCAAAATGCGCCTGCGTATGCGCGAGTCACTCACTGTGCTCGTAGTACACAGACTGGACGCTAATTTGAGTGACAGATAGCGCCGTTTGTGGGTGGTGAACGGGGGAGTGAATGTGCGAACACAGGCGTGTCTGGGCATCTAAACGGCATTTTATGGGTGTGCATAATTAGCAAAGATGCGTCAGTGTATATGGCACTTGGTTGTATTTCAGCTAGCACTAATCGCAGTGCTTGTGGTGGGGTAGCGTCTACCTCAAGTGCTGCGTGCAGCTCTGATGGCTCTCATAACTGATTAATCACACACTTCCTGGAGAAGTGTGCTAAGAAAGAAAGGTGGGCGTCTTTATACCGGCGTGCGCTCACTGCCGTCGCTCTCTAAGACATAGAGGGCATCCTTAAGCCATTCAGTGCGATCATGGCATTTGCATACCTGGCCCCTTTTGGCAACGAGAGAGCACAGCTTAGCGTCCAGGTCTGAATCGAGCCCTCAGAGCTTTATCAAGACTAGGGTTACCTGTCTCAGGTCCTTATTCATCAACGAGTTTTATCATTCACAACGAGTGATAAAACTCGCTGCATATGATAAATGGTGCTCCAGATGGACAGATGGTGAGTCATTATCATATTTTCACAATTGCGATCCGTCAGCTGCCATGGCATTTGCGCCCACATCTAATTTAGGCTCCTAGCTCCCTTTCTAGACAATATACAGTATATGCCACCAAATATACAAATACAGGGCCTGATTCAGCAAGTATCGCAGTCGCTAATACGCACGCAATCGACTGATTGTTGCATACTGCGCATGCATCGCAGTGCGCATGCGTGAACTAGGCACTGTGAACGGGACACACAGTGATTGACAGGAAGTGCCATTTGTGGGTGGTAACAGGGGGTTGGTCGGGCAAACGCAGGCATGCCAGTGTGTTTCAACATAAATTAGCCACTGCGATACCATACACAGACTGAGGCCTCATAGCGTGCCCTGAAGTTTCAGTTCCTGAGCGAGGTCTGATCTGCCTTAACTGTGCGTATGGGTCCGATGTTACCAATTATTTTGCTATATTGCTAAAGTATACTGATGTAAGTGGGCGTCCTTCTCTTAGGCTGCGATCGCAATGCAAACATTTGCATAACGCCGCTGATATTAGCAACTGCGTTGCGTTCGTATTAGCGGAATAGTGATCCTTGCTGAATCAGGCCAACAGTTTTTAATGTCAAACTGGAACTTCATGGTTTTAGAAAACACCCTGTGCAAATTTGATGGTTATGATATAAAAAGTTATTTTTATTGGTTATTATTAAAAAGGTTGACAGTGTTAGATAGACACCTGATATTAGACAGTCAATAGGTGAGCAGGGACAAAAGGTCGACCGGTACAAAAGGTCGACACGGTAGATGTCGACATGGAAGAAGACCGAAATGTACAAATGGTCGACATGGTCAAAAGGTTGACGTGCAATGGTCATCGCACAAAAGGTCTACACTTTTTTTTTTTTTTTCTAACCCTAATCTTCAACCTAACCCTAACCCTCCCTCCTAATGCCTAACGCAAACCGTCAGGGTAGATACCTGAACCTAACCATCCCTTCTAGTGCCTAACCTTAACCCTACCTCCTGGTACCTAACCCTAACCATTGGTAAGTGCCTAACCGTGGGGGTACGTGCGTAACCCTAACCCTCCGGTAAGTGCCTGACCATTAGAAAACAAACAAAAAAGTGTGTCGACAACCTGTGCGTCCACCATTTTTGTGTCGACCATTTGTACCTGTCAACCTTCTTCCATGTCGACCTTTACTGTGTCAACATTTAGGCCCTGTCGTCATTTTGTCTGTCCACCTATTGACTGTCTAACATCTGGTGTCTATCTAGACACAGCCAAACTTTTTTATAAAGTCTGGATACAAAATTTGATATGCTAGAAATTACCATGCAACTATGCTTATCTCTAATAATAACATAAAAAAGTCTTATATCAGTCATTCCTTTCAATGGAAAAAGGTATAAATTAGTGACCCAGGTACTGTAGGCTTATTTCTGCAATAAGACCCAGGGCCATTGAGACATCCACCGGGCCCAGGTATTAAGGAGACATGGCCAAACCCTTAGAAAAAAAATAAATGCAATTAAAATACTCTGCGCCGCAGACTGCTTGGCAATTAGTACCCACAACCCCCCCCCTCCTTTAGCACCCCTGATAAAGCCATCTATGTTTGTTTAACTACAAAATGAATCCTTAGAACAGAGATTAAATTTAAATGAACAATTATTCTCTTTCAGAGCTGCAGGAAAGTGTAAGTCACCCACTTGATGATACTTCATCACATTACCACACGTATTCTCTATATCTGCATAATTGTCAGAGATCAGTCATTAAATAATGTTCAGGATATTATATGTAATATCATCATAAAAGCCTTGGAAACATTGGGCCTGATTCAGACCCGTTCACTAGGCTGCGTTTGCACGTAACCTGCCGAAGTTTGCAATATGCGCATGTGTATAAGACGCAGTGCGCGAAGCAGTTCATGCGATTGCAATTTTTTTTTTCAATTTTTCTTTTATTACATATCAACAATCTTGCTTCAACAACAGAAAACAACATTTTCACATTACTGTACACCATAAGTGGCCTGTTAGAGGAACGGGGATAGTATATGAAACATGTAAATGGGGGCTGTCATGCCTCATCTGGTCATATGTGACATGCAGGTGTGAAAGTTGTCTTATAAATTACTAAACATTACCCAATATTATATCTCACACTCACTATTAAATACTCAGGACCTGATTCAGGATGGATCGCAATAGTGATTACGCACGCAGTCTCACTGTGAAGATATGCTAAAGATTGCAATCGCAATGCCGTCGCAGCCTATCACAAGAACGCCCCCTTTACCCTACACACATCCGTAATACTTAGCAAGACTGCAAAACCATCGGTAACATCGAATACAATCGGAGCCTTGCGCACACTTGCACAAGCTCTGACCTTACTCAGAAATTGCTAACCTCATTGCACGCAGTGAAAGCCCAAGCTGCGTATGGCTTGCAGTGGATAATTTATGCACGCCGCTGAAGCTGCGTTCAAACTCACTGACATGCCTGCGTTTCGCCAACCACCCCCCCGTCACCACCCCCAAGTGGTACTTCCTGACAATCACTCTGCGATGGGTCTGCATAGTCACTTCGATTGCAATCCCAATCACAGTGGAGTGTTCGCACACGCACACTATGATGCATACGCATGCGCAGACTGCAACTATCGACCGATTGCATGCGTAATCGCAGTTGTGATCCTTACTGAATCAGGCCCACAGTTCTACTACAAAGAAATATTTGATTCCAGAGCTGGCACTCTTTAGCCTTCAGTTACTCCCTGACTTATACCAAAATGCAATCACAACTTGTTGTAATCAGAATTGCTATTGATGAAACAATTATCTGCCTGTGTTATAAAAATCAAGTCTATCTGGCAAATTAATTTCTAAGAACACAAAGAAGAAACATTATTAAATGGAGTTTAATAGAAGAAAAAAATTCAGCAATGCTTATTGAATAAAAAAAACATACAATAGAAATCCAAAACTGTTTTTTTATTGAATACAAACAGAAACATTCATAGAACAACCAAATCATTTTGGACAAGCCAGTAAAAAAGATTGAGCCCAAGGAAGTGACCAATTTCTAACATGGGGGCTTATATAATAGGGTGCAATCTGGTCCCGCTGTGGGAACTCCTGCGAGTCTTCCTGTATTTTTAAGGTGTATTTTAAAGGCAAAACAAGTTTGGTGTTGCTTTTAATATGATTGCAACTTTAAAAATGGGGGAAGACTTGCAGGAGTTCCCCCAGTGGCACCAGATCGCACCCTATTACATAAGCCCCATCCTTTTAGCCATACCTCCCCACTTTTAGACACACGAATCAGAAACCAAACCTGCGCCTATTTTCTCGGAAATACCCACATTTTGCCAAAAACTTGGCCTTTCTAAAGTCTGCAATCAATTCTGACCTATTAAACTAGGGACAGATGAATTGTATGTTTTACCACTTTTTAAACAATTTTCTTTCAAGCTAAACTTCCCTTTCCTTATTTTATGGCCCTTACTCAGTAAACACACTTCTAGCCATAAGTTTTTTAACGATAACATCTCTCTTTGGGAACATATCAGTGACATAATATTACACACTTTGAATAAGTTATAATACCCCTTAGGGAACCTATTTTGCATATAAAGATTCCTTAGGAAGTTATGTTATTTCCTTGCTCTCTGATGGGGTTGTTATCTGTTATCTGTTGATGAGGCATATCATGTGACTAGGACCCTGATTCACTATGGACCGCAATATTGCGTATGCACGCAGTTCATCTACGATAACAAGCCACTCCACTGAGATCGCAATGCAAACTCAGCAAAACATAAGAACGCCCATATCCGTAATGTTTAGCAGAGTAGCAAAACCATCGGTACAATCGAGTACCATCGCAGCGTCAAGCACACTTGCACAAGCCCTGACCTTACTCAGGAATTGCTAACAACCACACACACTATCAAGCCTCAGGCTGCGTAGGCTATTGTAGTGGCTAATTTATGCACGCCCCTGCAACAGCGTGCAAATGCACTGGCACACCTGCGTTTCTCCGACCACCCCCAAGTCACCACCCACAAATGGTGCTTCCATTCAATCACACTGTGAAGGGTCTGCATAGCCTCTGCAACCGCAGTCCCCATCGCAATAGCTAGTTTGCGAACTGTGATGCATACACATGCGCAGAACCAACAATCAGCTGATTGCATGCGTATTAGCAACTGCGTTCCTGCTGAATCAGGCCCTAAGTTCCACTATCTGCAAATAGATAGAGGTCTCCCAAAATATGGTTCATGAAAGGTATATATTGATTTATCATATGAATATATAATGCACAGCCTGGGAATAGTGTAATAGGGGCCTATTCATCATCGAAGAACGCATGGCCTCCGATGATGAAGTATTGAACTTGCTGTGAGGGATACTTAAGTATCCAACTCGCATTGGGGGAAATGTGACACCGGAGCAATTCATCATTGCTCCGGTGAGGGGACAGCTGCTCCGAAAAGCAGTTGTCCCCATGGTTACTTACGTGCTTCCCATCGTCCCGGCTACGCATGCGTGACCTCGGGAGGTAGTGAGGAGGTGGCGGAGGGATCCGCTAAGATCCCTCTTCACATCCCCAGAACTCCTTCCCATAGGAAGTAGCGGGGATCCGAGAACTAGCTCCGTCTGAAGATGGCGCTTGTTCTCGGAAGCAAACTCAGAAAACTTTCAGTTGAATATCAGGGGGTCCATTTGGGACCCCAGATGATGAATAGCCCGGTAACCTAAATATATGGTTACTTTCCGCATGGTTACCAGGCCATTTATCATATGATGAATAGGCCCCACAGTCTAGCAATGGGGAAGTGGTTTGTTTGTGCAAAGGATGGATGACAGTTGTTGTTTTTTTCTCTGCAATACCTGCCAAGTGAGAGGTATCTATGTGGTATACTGTATGCCTGATAATTCAATAGTATCTATTCAAAGTAAGTATACTGTAGCTGGGAATTTTTTATGTCTTTGTAGGATATTGCTGGTAACTAACAGGTATCTGTGCACGATATAGTTAACAATAGGGTTATGTTTTGTAATATGTGGTTTGCAATGATGGTGATTTTTCTGTAAGATGTGGCTTTCAGTGTGTAATATTCATTTTAATTTAAAATGCTTCTTATTGTACCACCATCTTGACATCTGGTGTGTTGTTCCACAATCCCAGAAGCCAACATTATGCCATCACACTTACTTGGAGGTACTCGAGCCAATGTGATGCCATCATTCGTTTGATACCATATGCCAACACTATTATGATTTTTAATCCAACAGCCAATGCTATGACATCATGCTTACAGTGAAAGGGCCAACGCAATGACATGTTTCACACTCACCCATAAGCCAATACTATGACATCATGTTACTCATGAGCCAGCTCCCTGATACCCTTTACACTGTTCTGACCTCTAGTAGATACATTGCAGACCTTAATGTACAACTCATTTTACCCTTTAACCTTCGATGTTGTGAGCAGTAAATCCAAAAACTATTTTTACAGTATCTGTGGTAGACCTATACAGTTTGACCATTGTGATTTTCTATTAAGTGTTATTATTTACGTGATGTAGTATTTAACAAGATTACAACATAAAACAAAATGTCAGTGTATTAAATGCTAGTAAAATAAAATTTGTCAAATTGTAGTCCACTAACATGAGAAACTGAGGTACCAGCATTGTTAAACGGGTTAATGCAGTTCAGACTAACTGATGAATATATTCCCCACTGATAATTGCAGCTTCTCTAAATGATTTGCTCAATTACTATAGTCGGTAAGATGATTTCCTCATGTCTCATATCTCTGAATCATTCAGACAACACTTTGTTGTATTCTAGAAAATCGGAAACATGCAAGGTCAATGCTTTGATTAAAATCTGGGCCCAGCTTCAATTGCTACAGTGAGTGGCAGACACATCTTAAATGGCCCGTTACATATGTAATCTACCAGCAATAGGTCTCAAAACTGCTTCAAGCAAACCTGTCACCATTAATTATCATTTTCTTATTAAACTACTATTCTATTTGTTCCAGAAAGGCTTATTTTGCATTAGGATTCCAAATTTAGCTTGAAATTTTCACCACTGTCTGCCTCGTTGGCAACTCCTACCTAATTTTCTATATATACACAGTGTTTGTGTCAATATATATATATATATATATATAATATGTAAGCTCTCACAAGCAGGGCCCTCTTCTCTCACATGCTTCTCCTTCCCTTACTCATACTGGGGGAGAGGTACTAAGCCTTGAAAAGTGATAAAGTGGAGAGTGATAAAGGACCAACCAATCAGCTGCTAACTGCCATGTTACAGGTCGTGTTTGAAAAATGTCAGAAGGTAGCTGATTGGTTGGTAATTTATTACGCTCCAATTTATCACTTTTCAAGGCTTAGTATATCTCCCCCACTATCATTTACTCCTAACACCCCACAATGGCACCTAACACTTGTTTGCTGACACCCTGCTGTTTATTTAAGTTTTATTATCGCTAATGGTGCAATGTTTATAATTCATGTCCTTGTCCTGCATTGTTTTTTACTGCTTATAACTGCTTTCTTGTGTGGTCATTTGTTTATGTATTTTTTAAGGCACTGCAGAATCCTTATGGCGCCATATATTTAAAAATTGACCAAAATAGAACCAAATCCCCACAAAATCGACCACAGTGTTTCTATTCAAAATAAATCATTTATTAACAATCGATTTTGGGCTCCATTCTGATTTTGATGGTACATTGGTTTCTATTTGAAGTTCTAAATGTGTTCTATTCACTCTCAATAGAACCCCAAAATATACACAAAATAATTCCTATTCACCAAAACATGTCACATGCACTGTATTACCCACAAACACGTTCATCCCAGTGCTAATTTGCATATCAACGATTTTTAAAAAGTCATTGCTATGCCTTTAAATGCCTGATTTATACAGCCAGAGTGCCCCACATGCTTCTCTCCATTGTTTTTTTCCATCAGTTTACAGACAATTCTACATGATTTAAAATCAAATAGAACTGTTTAGAACATGGTGATTTTAGGTCGATTTTTGGTTTATTTTCAAATCGACTGTTCATAAATACGCTTTTTTTTACTGTTGGCTATGGTCTATTTGAAATTCTATTTGTGTGTGAATTCGAATTTCTGAGGATTTTGAGACGGTTTTGCCTTTAGTAAATAACTGATTGTTAATATCACTACTAATTCACTTCAAAATCACCATAAAATAGAATGGAAATCAAAATAAAACATAAGTAAATGTACCCCCAAAACTCTGTATTGTCTTGGTATAATGAGAACTGTTGTTAAATATGGTGTAGAGTTGGCGCTCATCTACATAATGTGCATGTACCCTCTGCCCAACTGACCCTATACCATTACTTTTGCTGAGTGAAAAAACGAAAGTTGGTAAAAATTAATAAATAAATAAATAAGATGTTTATAAAACAATTTCTCTGCTATATAAAGTCTGCTGTCTATTAAAAGCTCTGGGCAGGGGTGACTTTTCTGCTTCTTTAAAATAGAGATGAGCAAATGAATGCTCATATTGTGGGATTCAGCCAGACTGTTTCAAATCAATATATGTGACACAATATGGTTAATCTGTAGCCTGGATGTCCAGATGGTTACAGTACAGCACTGATACCACAAGATGTCACTCTTAGATGGACACTATTTACCATAAATTTAATAGGAAACAAGCAAATTATAAGGAAAGTACCAGACATGACATATTTAATGTGGGGAACAACTTTAAAATCATATGCTAACCAAATACTAAACATTTTCAGGATAAATGTAGCCATACAGAATGGTGAACCCAATTGTGAACTTAAGTCCCTTGCCTATATTTGCTACAGTATGTAGGCTTAAAATCGGTACACACTAGACAATATTTCGACCAATCCGGCCGGTTCGGAGGACATATCGGGCACATTGTCTAGTGTGTACCCTCAATGTCACTGATGAAGTGAGCTTCCGCGTGTCATCAGTGACATCGCCCTTCGGAGCTGCATGCAGGTCCGACAGGTGACATAGTCAGCGAGGGCCATGCAGCCAAATGCACTTGCCGAGTGCCAGCACCCCACCGGGGTGCCGTAACTTATGAGGTCGGTACACACTAGACAAAGTACATAAACAGGAACAGTATGAACAAAGCAAGAACAAAGTGACACAGTACAAAACACCCCACCCCGCACCCTAAACATAACCCTCCTGTTAAATGCCTAACCCTAACCTCCTCCTGGTGGTGCCTAAACCTAAACCCCCCTTTCTGGACCATAACCCTAACCTCCCCCCTCCCACAGCTTAAGCCTAAATACCCCTGGGATGCCTAATCCTACCACCCCCCTCCCCTGCAGGAAAACTACTACCCAGTCCTGCTATACTTACGTTTGGGATGCCGGTAGTTGGGATTCCGGCGTCGGCATCTCCAGCCGTGTCGGAGTTCCATGCCCAGCCCTCCGACGGTGGTCGGGATTCCGGCGCTGGGATCCCGGGTATTGGTATATTAATCGCAGCCCATTTTCCATATGTGGAGTCACTTGTTTATCTTGTCAACAGATATAATGCTTAATTCTTTATATTCATATTATTTGTTCGTTTAAGAAGAAACAACTGTCAATAAATAATGTTGAGCTATGTTTAAATTATATTTAATTTCTCATTCAATTTTTCTTCAAATGTCAAATACTGTATTTATTCACAATGTCATGCAATTAAGGGTATTGGGAGCTGTAAATTTATTTTCTATATTTTTTTAATTTAAGGCAAACCTTGGCACTCACAATTTAGTAGCTCCCATCTGGCCTGATATATATATATATATATATATATATATATATATATATATATATATGTATATATATATAATATATATATATATATATATATATATATATATATATATACATACACACACACACACAAACTTTTGTAAAAAGAGCGCACTTACCAGAACTTGTAAAAAGATCAAAAAAGAGGGATTAATTCAAATAGTTACATCATATGAAGATACGATGTCTCGGTCTAGAGAAGACCTTCTTCAGGCAAAGACAACCAGTCCACTGACTGTATAACCACCCCTGTGACAATCCACTGTTATGTATACCCTACCCACTTACCAGAAGCACCCACAGCTTTTTACAAGCTCTGGTGAGTGCGCTTTTTTTCCAAAAGCTTGTATTTGTGGCACTCCTGGATGGGGGGATCGCTGAGGAGCACCCCAGCTATTGGAATATAAGTGGGAGTGCAGGTCTTACCAAAGACATATTATATATATACAGAGCCGTAACTAAACTTTTTGGTGCCCTGTGCCAGAAAGTGCATTGGCGCCCCCTCATTTTTCAAATGGACATAATGCACCCAAAAAAGGGCCATGGCTTCATGGGGAAGGGCCAGGGAAGAGATAGGAGAGGCCAGGAGATGCTGGGGATCAAATAAGAGGAAGCTACAAGCAAGAATGATAATAGAAATTTGATAGGCCCAAACAGCGCCCCCTGACCAGTGGCGCCCTGTGCGATGGCACCGGCCGCACTACCCTAGCTACGGCCCTGTGTGTGTATATATATATATATATACACACATACACACACAAAATTCTCATAAGCCGGCACTCCAACAACAAAAAAGAAAATGGCCGCGGTGCTTCACTTGGAGGAGAAATATGTAGGCAGAGTAAGTGGCACTCGAACGGACTTGAAGCAAAATATGAGAAGGCAACAATCCCAGTCAACGTTTCAGAGTTTAATCCGAAACGTTGACTGGGATTGTTGCCTTCTCACATTTTGTTTCAAGTCCGTTCGAGTGCCACTTACTCTGTATATATATATATATATATATATATATATATATATATGTGTGTATGTATGTATGTATGTATGTGTGTGTGTGTGTGTGTCTAGCTGTTTCATAGTATTATCTCAACAACAAATCAGTAAATAGGGGAGCATAATATCAGTGCTCTCATAAAAAATAATTTGTTTATATAGCAAAACATCCAGGTGATTTCTTATCAGTAAAAAGCAGATAACCAAACCACTTAGTGTGACTGGCAGCATAAAAAACGGCTGTTAATATTTTGAATGAATATATTTTGTGGGTAATAGCAAATCTGGGAAAGGAATTCATGACATGAATCTACACTTTTAGGCTTCTTTAATGAAGGAACAGAAAACCCAGTTGTGTTAAATGTTCATCATTGCTATTAGCAAACAGAAAAATTCAGGAACAATATATTTTCAGCACCTACAGTATTTCCTATTTCAAATAACTTTAATCACTTTCAGTTGATGTTATTGCTATTTACACAAACTCTATTTTTACATCATAGCATGATTTGCTGTTCACATACAGTTTCATACATTTTCTTTATACTGTCTTTTTTATACAAATAAACCTTTTGGTATGTAATTTGTCCAACTTTCTCCATGAATACAGTATATCTAGATTCCTAGCACTAGTGAAAATAAACAGTATTCTGTCTTTCTTTGTGAAGTGTAGAAATAATTTGATGTCATTGTTAAAGTCACTGAACAATGTGCATATACTAAGAGGAGACAGCTAAAAATATGGGACACAGCTGTAGCCCATACACCAGTTTCAGATCCCCAATCCCAAATGAGCTGCAATAATCCAACATGTTGAAAATCTTTAATTCACCAATTCTAATAATATTTTGGTTGGATTCGGCAAATCGAGCATTTACCAATTTATTTATTTTTACACAATCACTGGCAATACGCAGAATTGGGCCGATTGATTGTTGATGTATAGGCTCCTTTAGGTATGGATTGAAGCAGCAGAGACAGCTACACAGCTTCCAATCTAAAGACATCACAAATGATCACAAATCATGGGAGTGTTATTTCTATGTATAGATTTTTTCGTGCTTATTTTTTATATGCTGTTTCTCCTTATGAAGTGCTATTGTATACCTTCTAGCTCTGGTACGACATAGTTTACCATTTTCTATGTACACAGGCCCTCATTCAGAGCCGTACGCTCTGAGCAGAGCGCACGCTCTGAATGAGGGCCGGGCTCCATTTTCATGGAGCGTCCTCCTGGACGCTCGTATAGCTGTGGGTCACCACCCACAGGCTATACGAGCGTGCTTTGTGATGGCCGCGATGGTCGAGACCATCGCGACCATCGAATTTGCGAGCCGGAGCCTGCGGTTGAGGTTTTCAACCGCAAGCTCCGGAGTGATTTTGGCTCTATCAGAGCCAAAATCACTCCCACTGACATCACTAGTGATGTCAGTGGGCCGGCTTCTGACGGGAGGCGTTCCCGTGGGAACGCCCCCGTCAGGGAGGCACGCCCCCGGCACGCCCACCAAAGGGGGCGTGCTGTCAATCAACATTGACAGCACGCCCCCTTTGATCGGACACAACGAGCGAAGGACTTTCCTTCGCTCGTCGCGTCTGGCGCATGCGCACGACGGAGCTCCCTCCGTCGTGCGCATGCTCAGTGCATAACATCGACCCACTTGCGAGCGGACAGCCGCTCGCGAGTGGGTCTGAATTAGGCCCACAGTTACAAATTTATACTTTTATTACTGGATTTTCTTTTATCGTCATTTATTCTCCAGTCTGCGAAGTATTTTTATATTTGTCATTTTTACATATCTCAGATTTAATGTGGATGTAATAAACAACCTAATATACAAACAGAGATTCTTATATGTCATTTTCCTCATTGGTTTACACTGAGTAGCGCCATCTATTTGACACCACTAAGTCACTTCTCCTATATTTTGAGTTTCACTAGGGAAACTTGAGTCAATAGCGGCTTGCTCACACTCAGAGGAAGCGCCCAGTTGAACCACAATACACCTTTCTATAAGCTTTACATCACAAATTTAAACTCAAGAACATTGCACAATGCTTGGGAAATAAAAGTTGTGAGATAAATTTAATATCAGGTGAATGCAACAATAATTTGGTTAGGACTAGTTGCTGTAACTAGTAATTTAAAGCAAAAAAAAAATCTATTAAAATCAAACTTTCAGTTTTACAGTACCTGTAGTCATTCATGTTAATTTTAGCAAACATTTGATTTTATTTGACATTTAAATTACTGTTTGCAAATGTGTTTTACTTTCTTAATATAAAGTGAATGTAGGCATATATTTATTATTATTATTATTATTATTATTATTTAAATTTTATCTTTACTTTAGCTATAGAAATGAGCATAACACTTTTTCTCAGTCCACTAACATGTTGAACTTTTGTGGTATGTTTTCTGCACACCAAATAAGTCATAAAATATCATTAAATGAATAATAAAAAAAAATCTAATCCAAAAAAATGAAATAAACATATTTAATGATGTACCATAAAAAGAAATATGATCTTCTGTATAATAAAACTGAGGGATGTGTTATTATTTTTTCTAAAGTAATAAGTAACACATTTATGTGTGATATTAAGACGTTCCTCTTCCTGGAAGGCAGTGTACACAAACAGAAACCGCAACAGAAGAAGAGAAAAAAAGAAAAAGACTTTAAGGAATTATTCGGATAATCCCGGGACATAAAGGTCACTCTGTAACTTGCAAAGCCTTTGACAACAGGACTGTTTTAGCAATGTATGAAAGGAGCTGTCAATGGCCTGTTAATACATTCATTCCAATAAACCCCACAGAATGGAAGGGATTGCGAGAGGGGGACAGAGGTCAGACGGCTACAAGTATTTGTTTGGTGCACTTCTATAAAAGGTGAAGCCATAGGGCAGCTCGTGTGCCACAGGAATGAGCCTGTTGAAATGTGTTGCCAAATACGTGAATGCTACAAACATACCAGTAACAGGATACAGAATTAGCAGATTAAAAAGCAGCTATTGTATGCTCCAGAGGAATGCGGTGTGATGAGAAAATAAAGCAAGATAAAAGTACAGAGATTTGCAATGTGTATCGTTTATATCTTCCATCCATTGATCTCAGCTTATCTGCATATGTCTATTTATCTAGAGTACAGCTATATAAACACACGTACAGAATATAGTTGAATGTGTATCAGCAGCTGTAAGACTGTGTGTTAGTATCCTTATGTTACTCAATATATATGTCTGATTTCTATCTTAACGTAGAATGGTCTCTCCAAGTTACACCAAAAAAAGGTAGGACCGGATCGGCCAAGGGCACATGTGCCTCTACAAGGAATATATTCCAACAAAGAAAGCCCAAGTGGATGGTAAGTGGGGCTAAATAGTTATATTATTTTAGGTCCACATGTTTGTGGCCCATCATATGAAGAGCTACTGTACATGACCAATGTGTTCTTTAAAGAAGAACTTCCAGCAAAATTTTATTTATTTTTTCACCCATCAACCCAACATGCAGTACCTTTGGCATGCCATGTTTTGGCAAACTATGCATTTAGCACTGCCTCTGCAGCTAGTGGTTAGTTCTCCAAGACTTGAATACAGCAACCAGAGCAAATTTACAGATGCTGATGACACTAAAGATACATTTATATTGAGTAGTGGAGTGATTAAAAGTTCTCCAGGGTGGCAAGATGTATGACACCTGTGGAATAACGGGTGAGCTTATCAATAACTGTGGGTATATAGGACATGGGAGTCCTGTGGTCTGTCAGTAGGGGTAATTGATGGAGTTCACAATTATATAATATAATTATTTAGCTACTCATACCTTCTCTTCGGCCTCTTCTTATTTCTTACCCTTGTCTTTCATTTTCAATCCACTAAGATGACTGCAATATTATCTACTAACAATCCTTTGCAATAATCAGTCCTCTTGTTTATTATACATTAACTTCCAAACCAATACAATGAGATATACACTGCTCAAAAAAATAAAGGGAAGACTAAAATAACACATCCTAGATCTGAATGAATGAAATATTATTATTAAATACTTTGGGCCTGATTCAGACCCACTCGCGAGCGGCTGTCTGCTCGCAAGTGGGTCGATGTTGTGCACTGCGCATGCGCACGACGGCGGGAGCTCCGTCGTGCGCATGCGCCAGACGCGACACGCGAAGGACTTTCCTTCGCTCGTTGTGTCTGATCAAAGGGGGCGTGCTGTCGATGTTGATTGACAGCACGCCCCCTTTGGTGGGCGTGCCGGGGGCGTGCCTCCCTGACGGGGGCGTACCCAAGGGAACGCCTACCATCAGAAGCCGGCCCACTGACATCACTAGTGATGTCAGTGGGAGTGATTTTGGCTCTGATAGAGCCAAAATCACCCCGGGCCTTGCGGTGGAAAAACTCAACCGCAGGCTCCGGCTTGCAGTGGCGATGGTCGCGATGGTCAAGACCATCGCGGCCATCAGACTGCACGCTCGTATAGGCTGTGGGTGGTGACCCACAGCTATACGAGCGTCCAGGAGGACGCTCCATAATTATGGAGGACGGCCCTCATTCAGAGCGTGCGCTCTGCTCAGAGCGTACGGCTCTGAATGAGGGCCTTTGTTCTTTACATAGTTGAATGTGCTGACACCAAAATCACACAAAAATTATGATTGGAAATCAAATTTATTAACCCATGGAGGTCTGGTTTTGGACCAACACTCAAAATTAAAGTGGAAAAACACACTACAGGCAGCTCCAACTTTGATATAATGTCCTTAAAACAAGTCAAACTGAGGCTCAGTAGTGTGTGTGGCCTCCACGTGCCTGTATGACCTCCCTACAATGCCTGGGCATGCTCCTGATGAGGTGGCAGATGGACTCCTGAGGGATCTCCTCCCAGACCTGGACTAAAGCATCTGCCAACTCCTGGACAGTCTGTGGTGCAACGTGGCGTTGGTGGATGGAGCGAGACATGACGTCCCAGATGTGCTCAATTGGATTCAGGTCTGGGGAATGGGCGGGCCAGTCCATAGCATCAATGCCTTTGTCTTGCAGGAACTGCTCACACACTCGAGCCACATGAGGTCTAGCATTGTCTTGCATTAGGAGGAACCCAGGGCCAACCGCACCAGCATATGGTCTCACAAGGGGTCTGAGGATCTCATCTCGGTACCTAATGGCAGTCAGGCTACCTCTAGCGAGCACATGGAGGGCTGTGCGGCCCCCCAAAGAAATGCCGCCCCACACCATTAATGACCCACTGCCAAACCGGTCATGCTGGAGGATATTGCAGGCAGCAGAACGTTCTCCTTGACATCTCCAGACTCTGTCACGTCTGTCACATGTGCTCAGCGTGAACCTGCTTTCATCTGTGAAGAGCACAGGGCACCAGTGGCGAATTTGCCAATCTTGGTGTTTTCTGACAAATGCCAAACGTCCTGCACGGTGTTGGGCTGTAAGCACAACTCCCACCTGTGGACGTCGGGCCCTCATACCACCCTCATGGAGTCTGTTTCTGACTGTTTGATCATGCACATTTGTGGCCTGCTGGAGGTCATTTTGCAGGGCTCTGGCAGTGCTCCTCCTGTTCCTCCTTGTACAAAGGCAGAGGTAGCGGGCCTGCTGCTGGGTTGTTGCCCTCCTACGGCCTCTCCACGTCTCCTGATGTACTGGCCTGTCTCTTGGTAGCGCCTCCATGCTCTGGACACTACGCTGACAGACACAGCAAACCTTCTTGCCACAACTCCCATTGATGTGCCATCCTGGATGAGTTGCACTATCTGAGCCACTTGTGTGGGTTGTAGACTCCGTCTCATGCTACCACTAGAGTGAAAGCACCGCCAACATTCAAAAGTGACGAAAACATCAGCCAAAAAGCATAGGAACTGAGAAGTGGTCTGTGGTCACCACCTGGAGAACCACTCCATTATTGGGGGTGTCTTGCTAATTGCCTATAATTTCCACCTGTTGTCTATTTGTCACGCTCGCTCACAAAGCCCTCACCCAATATTCTCCCATATACATCTCTGATCTCATCTCCCTTCACGCTCCTCTCCGCCCTCTTCGCTCAACTAATGCACGCCGCCTTTCATGCCAGCTGATTACTTCCTCCCACTCCCGCCTCCAAGATTTTGCCCGCACTGCTCCCCACCTCTGGAACTCTCTCCCACTCCGCATCAGACTCTCCACCTGTTTGCAATCCTTCAAACGGGCTCTCAAGACCCACTACTTCATCAAAGCCTTCCAGCTATCATTCTAACTCCTTGCTACATGCTCATTCGTCCCCATCTACCCCATCTGTGTCAACCCAGTTTGTCTTCCCCCACCTTTTTAGAATGTAAGCTCTTACGAGTAGGGCCATCTACCCTCTTGTGCTTCTCCTTACTATAGTGTCATTTACTTCTTACTCACCACTAGGGCACCTAACACTTGGTTGCTTATGCTCTGTTGCTTATCTGGGTGATATGGTCACTAATGTAGCAATATATATTATCCATGTCCTGTATTGTATTGTTCTGTAAGTCACTTGTATACAATTTGTTTTTGTACTTTGTAAGGCGCTGCGGAACACTTGTGGCGCCATATAAACAAATGCTAATAATAATAATAATAATAATAATATTCAATTTGCACAACAGCATGTGAAATTGATTGTCAATCAATGTTGCTTCCTAAATGGACAGTTTGATCTCACAGACGTGTGAATGACTTGGAACATTGTGTTGTTTAAGTGTTCCCTGTATTTTTTGAGCAGTGTATATTGTCCTGTATTGCTATACTTTTTACACTGTACATAATCTTTCATCTATCAGTGTCTACCTGTTTTATATAAACATCCATCCAAAATCTAGACATTACAAATGTACCAGTCATCCGTTCATCTTGTTATATCACCCCTATATTACTGTTGCTCTTTTTTTATCCAGTATGATGTGTGAAATCTACAAATAGCTGTTACTTATCAATATTTTCAAAATGTGCTCAGAGAAAGTAATCTATCCCATATTTCATTTTAGGGCCCTAATAAGATAAAACATTTATGGGATCATGTACAAATTTGTAATTTTAATTTGGGTACAAAATACAAATGAAGATTAATTATGGTAAACTATGAATTGAGAATTAAAGACATTGGGTGGAAAATAAGAAGACTGTCCTCGAATAGAACATGATACCTGGAGCCTACATTCTTCAATATACCTGGATTCAGGGATTTTTTTCTCTTTTAAAACACTTTGCATATTTATCCTGAAGCAGGGGATTATGGCCCTGATTCAGAGCCGGACGCTCTGACCAGAGCGCTCGCTCTGAATCAGGGCCCACCTCCATAAATATGGAGCGTCCTCCTGGACGCTCGTATAGCTGTGGGTCACCACCCACAGTCTATACGAGCGTGCAGGATGATGGTCGCGATGGTCTTGACCATCGCGACCATCGCCAGTGCGAGCAGAAGCCTGCGGTTGAGTTTCTCAACCGCAAGGCCAGGAGTGATTTTGGCTCTATCAGAGCCAAAATCACTCCCACTGACATCACTAGTGATGTCAGTGGGGCTGGCTTCTGACGGTAGGCGTTCCCTTGGGAACGCCTCCATCTGGCAGGCACGCCCCCGGCACGCCCACCAAAGGGGGCGTGCTGTCAATCAACATCAACAGCACGCCCCCTTTGATCAGTCACAACGAGTGAAGGAAAGTCCTTCGTTCGTCACGTCTCGCGCATGCGCACCATCGACCCACTTGCGAGCGGACAGCCGCTCGCGAGTGGGTCTGAATCAGGCCCTATGTGTGGTGCCTCGCAGCTCTGAGGTCATGAGTCCAATTCCAAGGCACTATGGGGTATATACAATTAGCCGCGGGGTTTACTCCGCGACTAATTGTTGCGCTGGTGGTGAGTCTATTAATGGGGACTCCACGCACGGGTGTCCACGAGACCCCGCGCGCGAGTCCCCCGCTGTCGTGCTTTACCTCGCACCTCATGTAGGTGCGAGGTAACAGCTGCACAAAGCCGCCCTTGTCAGCCTCGCGCACATCAGAAAAACACACTGTTTCCGCACTTCGAGGGCACATTTACCGGCGTGGGGAAAAAGCTATTTTATTGAATAGCTTAACCCTGCGCCACGGGACTTTCAAGCCCCAATTACTCGCGGGAGAAGTCCCGCGGGCAATTGTATATACCCCTTTTATGTGCAGAATTTGTATGTTCTCCCCAGACACCCCAGTTTCCTCCAACACTCCAAAAACATACTAGTAGGTTAAATGGCTCCTGACAAGAAAATAGCCACTGCAACATGTACTGATGCAAATGGCTGAAATATTCTCAGTTCTCAGTTCAGTGCTGCGTAATATGTGTGTGCTATATATACATACGTGTGTGCTATATACATAATTGTTAATAAATAAAATAAATATGTCCTCTCTCACCATAGTGAGTATGTGTCATGTGTACAAGCCAACGGTATGCACAGCAATACAATGGTATTTTCAAGGGAGGAAAGGGGAGCTGGGCATAATCCACTTAGCCCCAAATCTGTAGTGCACACAAATGATCCTGATTCTAATAACACCAATGTAAGGAGGTGCACCTAAAGCATATCTGTCACTTACACACAGCTGCATATTATTAATCATACAGCATGTAAGTAAACATATGCTATATTTACTGTGCGTTACAGCCATGGCCGGATTAAGGTCTGTGGGGGCCTCTGGGCAACAAACATGTGGGGTTCCCTATTAAATATGGACAAAATGGGGGTATGTGCAATGCGGACTGTATCGCTTGTAGGCGGTACATTGACAAACAGCGAAAAGCTAAGCTTAGCGCGGTTTGTCAAATACTGAAAGGAGGACATAACCCTTTTAGCGAGTGCTAAAGGGGTTATGTCTCATTGTCTAATGTGGCCCATGGGCTCCACATGAAAAAAAAAAAAACACGGACACACACAAGAAAAAAACACAACATACACCCACAGGAAAAAAACACACATATAGGCACCCACATGAAATCTTACTCACCAGTTGCACAATTTTAGCCACATTACACCGCACATAGTGCCCCTGATTCACATTACACCACATAGTAGTGTCCCTTATTCATGTTATGACACGCAGTAGTGCTCCCTTTACACAATGCCCACAGTAGTGCCCCTTATACATAATACACGCTAGTAGTAGTACCCCTAATACACATAATGCCCACAGTAGTAGTGCCTCTTATACAATGCCTACACCAGTAGTGCCCCTTATGCAATGCCCCCAGTAGTGGTAGTGCCCATTATGCATTGCCCCCAGTAGTGGTGCCCCTTATGCGGTGCCCCCAGTAGTGGCAGTGCCCACAGTGGTAGTGCCCCTTATGCAGAGCCTACAGTAGTGATGCCCCTTATGCAGTGCCCCCAGTAGTGGCAGTGCCCACAGTGGTAGTGCACCTTATGCAGAGCCCACAGTAGTGGTGCCCTTTATGCAGTGGCCCCACTAGTAGTGCCCCCAGGAGCGGTGCCCCTTATGCAGTGCCCCCTATGCAATGCCCCCAATAGTCATGCCCCAGTAGTAGTGCCCCCTAGTAATGCTCCCAGTAGTAATGACCCCTGTAGTAGTGCCCCCAGTAGAAATGCCCCCTGTAGTGAAGCCACTTACACGGAAAAAAACAAAACAAAACTTACTTTGAGCCCCGCTCCTGTATCCGCATCCGTCCGAAAGGCTACTCCTTGGAACCATGGGAGAAACATCATGATGTCATGATGTCTCTCCCATAGTGCACTGCACACTGTGGGAGCTGGAAGCCAGAACTCAGGAGTGAGCTCCAGCCTCCGGCTGCCGCTGGCGCTGCAAGGAGGGAGCCGGGTGCTCGCTGGTAACAAAATCTGAGTGGTCGCCTGGCAAATGGAGCCTCGCTGCTGCGCCGGAACTGATTCCATCTCCCATAAATCCAGCCCTAGTTACAGCTGTATCATTTATTCTAAATTCAACATTTTACTGCCAGCAAGAATTCAGCCATTGTCTGTGCATTGTGCTCCTGAGACACATGTGACATCTCCAAGCTGCCAACAAATCATGATGGCTCTTTATAATCTATAAACTATGATTGTTCCTGTGTCAACCATGAGGGTGACACAGGAACACCGTTAGGTAATTTAAATAATGATGCAGGCATTAATGATACACAGAGGTAATATTTTAAAGCTGATATTTCCAAAAAATGGTATGTGCATTATTCACTCTATATTGCAATAAAACTCTTACTCAGGCTATAATTTATACAGTATATTCTGTGCTAATTATCAAGCTCCATATCCCCTCCTCATCTTACCATTTTCATGAACAATGAGCTTCTTAACCCAAACTCACTCTAGGGCATGATTCAATGCTTATGGGGTATATCATCATGACGTATTGTGGGATATCCTCCAAAAACACCCATTTTCAGGAAGTACCCGCAAATATTAAGTATCACCTGGAGTTATGCAAGGGAACTCTGATATCTGCTGTGGTCCACAGTTTTCCATTGAAAAAGCAGCCCCCCCATAGATTTCTCCTGCTAAAATGCAGAATTTTCCAAGCTCCAGAATGGGAAACTAGCGAAGCTGCCATTAGCCATTGTAGTCTATGGGCTACAGATCACAACATTTACTGGGAGAGGGATTCATAGACTCCCTTCCAGTAATTGCCACTGGCACAAGAGCTGTCTGATGACCATGTATGTGAGGTAAGTGGCCAAGTTCCACACGAGGAAGTAAAGTGATCACATTAGCCATCACTTCTAACACATAGCAAGGATGGCTCATAACAGAGCCCCTGTCCCTGGATGTGAACATTGGTAAATCCCTGCGCTACTTACATTACGATAAGAAATTACAATTATCAGGAGCCAGTCTTGATTAATAGATATGATGTGCCATGAAGTGCCTCCAAAATGGCTGTGAAGGCAATATCCTGTAATGTTTCATCTAATTTTCCAGGAACTTCACATTATGTAACATTTAATTTCTCTCTATGTTTTGGCAATGACATACTGTACAGAACTTATAACACTGAGGACCTCATTTACAGCCGCTCGCAAAATGCGAGCGCTCGCTCTGAATGAGGGCGGCTGCTTCTAAGTTCTGAGCCGGCCTCCTGGCCACTCGCTAGGCTGTGGATGACTACCCACAGTTTTAGCGAGCGGCCAGGTTGATGGTCGCGATGGTCAAGACCATCGCGACCGTCGGGGCTTGCGACGAGACCCTTGTGGTACGGTCTCTTCTACTGCAAGCCCCAGTGAGCTTTCGGGTCTATTAGAGCCGGAAGCTCACCACTGACATCACGAGTGATGTCAGTGGGGCCGCCCCCAAACGGCAGGCATTCCGCCCCTTTTTGTGTAGCCAGCCCCCCCGCCCCGCCTACAAAACGGACAGCCGCCCCTTTTGTAGCGAGTCCCAGAGCGAAAGAATTTCTTTCTCGCTCTGGGGCTTCTGCGCACGCGCAGTGCGGCTGCTGCGCGTGCGCATGGCCTCAACATCGACCCGCTTGCGAGCACATAGGCGCTTGCAAGCGAGTCTGAATGAGACCCTGAGTGTGACTGGAAAAATAATGGATTCCCTTACAGCAATGGGCTCTGGCATACTGTTTGCAGCAACAATAACTGTTACATCACTCATCAAAAGCATTTTTGAATGAATTAACACAACTGCAAAAAGAGAAAACCTGGCATGGGTCCTATGCAATACCATCAACATGGATGTTTGCTTTTAGGGCAATGGGATCTGAATTGATAAATAAGGAAGAGATCATTCTTTAAAAAAGATTAAAATAAATAAGCCTCTATTAGTTTGCATACTTCTCAACCATCTTGGGACATTCTCTTTGTTGACCTCATCCTTAGAGCAACCCTACATAATAAACTGGATGCTCTTTTCAAAGAGCAACATTCTTAAAAAATTGAGGCTCTGAGATTATCGGGCACTACTAAGTAAAAACAAAGGAATAATATTAGGAAATTTCAATATTGTTATTAACTTGTAATAATTACAGTGTTTGCAATTTATGGCCATATTCAATTAGAAGCGAAAAGTCAGTTGCCGGACTTTTCACCATCATCGCTGGTTTTGTGTGCAAAACAGTATTGTGTTCATCCCCGCTTATCCCTGTATTCAATTCCAAATCGGCAAAAACGGGACACGGCGAAACTGAAATCCGCGAAAAGTTCTGTCAGTTTTGGGGAAGTCAGCCTGTCACCCCCGAAAAGATGCACTGACATGGGTGATCACTATGGGTACCCCCGAATAGCACTGTTAAAGGTATTTGGGGTTTTTAAATGGTTTCAATAGGTGCTATTTAGCATCTGTCAACAAGTGGAGAAGAATAGCATTTTGCTACTTTTTTGGGGGAAAATAAGTATTCCCCTCAAATTTGGGGTACATGAAAATGGGTGCGAGCATATTTTTAAGTTGCTAAAGTCAAGCACTAAAAACGCCAAAAACGCACCTTCAGCAAGCACCTGCAATCAGCAATACACCTCCCCTATACTTCCAGCCCCCCCCCAAAGGCTATTTCACTAGTTTTAGAATTTGTATCCCCACTTTGATTTTTTCGCCCATTTTCTCAAAATGCTTTTTTGGGGTGTCCTTTGTGGGGGGTTTTGCATTTTTTTTATGCAGTTAGCGTCAGGGGGGTGTCCAAAGCGTGAAGGATGGTTCCAACAGCATTGCACCCCAAAACACCAATTTTGTACCTTTTTCCACTGGGTATTCATAGGCGAAACTTTTTCACCTATTACATTGCATTGCGTTATCGCACCAGCGAAAAGACGCTACAATTGAATACTGGGATAAATAAAATCGGCGAAAAAGTATCGCCGAAACTGACTTTTCGCTTCTAATTGAGTACGGTCCTTAGACTCCCCTCACAAAAAAAAAAATAATAAGTTTCTGATTCCAATAATTTGACCACAAACAATCCTAAAATCTCTAATGATCTGTTTAAGAACTTCAGCTGTTTATTAATTAGAATGTACATTAAATACAGTGGTAAAACTAAAAAGTGTCACAAAAAAGTATCACAAAAACATATCAGGATTACTTTATAAAAAGTATTATCCCTTATCTAAAAACTCCCTGACTCACCATAATTCAGATCCAAGTGGCTTTACATTTAAAGCTTTTAAACGTGTGTACAGGAGAAAGAAGCAGGGCGTGGAGGATTTGGAGAAAGAGCTATCCCAAAGGGAGATGTCATGTATCTTCACACATAATACAATGACACCATAAGGACTTCCATGATTATTTTACAATTGCTCCTCTTAATGGATTTGTTTCTCAGTTAACTTTTTGCCTAATGACTGTTACCAAACATTTTTAGCATTAAGCAATCCATATTTGTTATTTTTAATCTCCTGTTGTTATTGTTAATTTACATCCTTTTTTAGTTTACATTTTAATTTTTTTCCCCTAAATCAATATGGAGTAGTCACAATGATTTTATATCTGTCCCCATAGTAAACACGACTCATACATACTGTCTTTTAGTAATGAGAGAGCCAGTGTTGCGTGATTATGACCTAATATCATGTCTTCTCATTGGTGCCAAAATGTTGTGTGCACTGCACATTCATTAAATTCTTAACCTTAGTGATGAGGGTCAAGGCGCAGTATGACAGAGATGCATGTGCAGTACTCTCAGAAAGACAAGCACAACAATTCTTGGTGGAATACTTTTATCTATATATATATAAAATCAAATATCCTGACTGACAGACTGACTCACTGACTCATCAACACCCAGCTCAAACCCCTGGACCTGGAACCATTAAAATCGGGGAGTATATTCCTTCCATGACATAGGTGCCCACTAAGAAGGGATTTTTTGAAATTTGTCAACCAAAAGAAACCCAAGCGCTGTCAGAGAGCAGCTGGAAAAAGGGGGTGTCAGCCCCTAAATATATACACAAGAGAAAATATATAAAGATCCAGCGCTAAACCTAAAAAACATCAATGGACAGTTTGAAGATAAATACACAAATTTAATACAATAACCTTATAGGCACATAAACATATAACACAATCAAGGAATAAACTAATCTCTTGATTGTGTTATATGTTTATGTGCCTATAAGGTTAGTGTATTAAATTTGTGTATTTATCTTCAAACTGTCCATTGATCTTTTTTAGGTTTAGCGCTGGATCTTTATATATTTTTTGAAATTTGACTGGATGAAAAGAGCTAAAATGTTTCAATCCTCTGTGCAATGTCCTGACTGACTGACTCATCGTGATTGAAGACAGTTTAATATGCAAACACCAACTGTCCCCCTAAGTGCTGCCAAACATCACTGGCAGTTAGTGTGATTCCCCTATTTGAATAGTGAGGGAGGGGAATCTGTTACTACACAAATGAGGTAGGGGAATGTGTTACTACACAGGTATGGGAGGAGAATGTGTTACTACAGCGGTGAAAGAGGAAATGTGTTACTATAAAGGTGAGGGAGGGGAATGTGTTAATGCACAGATGAGGGAGGGTAATGTGTTATTATAGAGGTGAGGGAAGGAAAGTTTTACTATACAGGTATGGGAGGAGAATGTGTTACTACACAGGTGAGGGAGGGGAATGTGAAATGTGCTACTATGGGGAGAGTGAGGAGAATGTGTCACTACAGGGATTAGCAGGGGTAATGTGTTACTACATAAGTGAGGGAGGGGAATTTGTTACTAAAGGGGTGAGCAGGGGTAATGTGTTACTACAAAGGTGAGGGAAGAGAATGTATTACTCCAGAGGTGAGGGAGGGAATAAGTTACTACAGGTGTGACTGAGGGTAATCTGTTACTACATGTGTTAGGGAGGGATTGTATTTCTACACAGGTGAGGGAGAGGAATGTCAAATGTGTTACAACATGGATGAGGGAGGTAAATGTGTTACTACAGAGGTGAGCGAGGATAATGTGTTACTACTGAGGTGAGGAACTGGAATATGTTAGTATACAGATGAGGGAAGATAATGTCTTACAATAACAGTGAGGGAAGGGATGCATTACTCTAGAGGTGAAGGATTAATGTGTTACTGGAGTGGTGAGATGGAAATGGAAACAGTAAATGTCTAAGGTCTACCCGGGTGAAACTGGGCACATCAGCTAGTACTATATATATGTGAAGGCTATTTTGAAGAGCATTAGTCATGCACCATGAATGTCATAATTGTGACTTACTATCATCAGAATATATATATATATATACATATATATATATATATATAAATATATATATAGTTCCCGGTTTAGGAGTCTGTTCGTTCAGACTAATCTCTTGAACCACTGGATGGATTTTGATGGGGTTTTCACTATTCTATACAGCATTGGTTGAGGAAGGTTTGGTGTATGAAACATATATGACAAAAAGGAGCCAAGCAGTGACGATTTTAGTAAGGCAAGTCAATGAAAAAAACGGACGTCCGAGCGCTTTCTTGGCTTAGACTGCCTAAACCGTTAAAGATATATCACAATGATGGATATTATTTTATACCATATAGACAGTGATACATATTATTCAGTTTCTCCAGAAAAAATTGATGTGAGCCCTGTTTACTGACACATGATTTCAGTTTTTCCCTTTTTTTACTGTTCCTATTACATTAATGTGAAAAACGATGTATTAATTTATAACGAGTCCAATTCCCGGTAAGAGTCTGCTTTGGCATGACAATAAATAAAGCACAGGGACAGACGCTTAAAGTTGACTTAAGTGGAGACTGTTTTGGTCACGGACAAAGTTAAGTGGCCCTTTTGCATGTCACTTCAAAACTAAATATTTTCGTGTTGACGTCAGGAGGAAAAACGACTAATACGACTAAAAAGATCTTGGTTAAAAAAGACTGCCGCCGTACATTCAAAATGGCTCCCGTGTGAAGCGGGGGTGGGTAGGTTTCCTATAAAGATGTTTTTTTAAGAACACAATGGACTTCAATATGGCATTTTCTTTTAATATTGAGCATGTACAGTACAAAGATCCACCCAACAGAAGTGGTATTTAAGTTTGCTGTCAATCCCAATCTTTTTTCTCCCGATTAATGGCATATTTTCCTTGTACTACATTATTGTGAACAACATTAGTGATCAATTTAGACATCAATATTAATTTTTCAGTCTTAAAGAGACTCAGATAATAGACATTTATATGTTACAGGAATGTTTTCTGTCTTTCTCTAACTCTTACACCATGGTGTGCCTGAGTGGTGAACCTGGAGAAGGTCATGTATCTCAGTATTTTTCAGGAAAATATAAACTAAGCTGTGAAATGAGACCAGTATCCCAGGAAGCGCGAAATGAGGGCATCTTGGAAGTCAAGATAGATGTGTGGAAATTAAATTTTGACTCACCTGAAATGTAACTTCCCATATATTTAAAAATATAAATGAGTTGAAACACTGTTCAAGGAGGAATACACTTCCAGACATTGCTTAGATGTTATACAAACATTCCAGACATAATTGATTAAAGTCATTGCTGCTCATGGATTTGTCACCAGTTACTAAATGTAAATATTCACAAACTTACATATAATACTGTACAAAGACAGTGAACACTTTTGTGCTAAAAAAAAACAAAAACGGTAAAACTACATTTTGTTATATCTTTGCATTATAATTCTAACTAAGTTGCACATATTTGGCCAGATTTGGACAGATATGTTAAATTAGGTCAGATAACATACCATAGTTTCGCAACAATACACCTGTATGGTCCATGCAGTACACTTGAAGCTAGACACCTAACATCTGTTCTCATGACACAGTTGGAACATGTGCCTCAAGAGACATTTATAAAGGTGTGGAAACAGGAATAACTCCAATATCATCACACATCGGGGTCTGGATCCCTGATACTGGCCCGGTAGTATCACCTTACTGCCATCTATTTCCCTGCATCCCTGAGATCTGTGGGCACTTATCTGTAAATGTGCAGTTCCTGCTGTATAATCTAGAATGATTCATCCAGCCTATCAGTTCTAAGGGCACATTTAAACCAGGAACTGCTGACTACTCATTGCCAGATTAGCATCTCTATCTCTGAGGATCTGCACACTGGTTACTGGTTCAGTATCTGTCTCACTGCTATACAGAAAGCACATTCTGGTATTGCTTCACGGCATTTTATCCAGAAACCTGTTCCAGCATTGCTTCTCAGCATTCAATTCACTGCTATCTAGAAAACATGTTCTAGCATTGCTTCACAGCATTTTGTTCTAGTGCTATTCAGACAACCTGCTCTGTTATTGCTCCACAGTATATTTTATTATAGTCTGTCTTAATTGTGCTTCCGACACCCAGTTCTAATGCATTGCGGTCTTCCTTTGAACATTACACATTCTGTTGCAGCCGCAGGTAATCCTGCTAGCCTGAATCTATTCTACATAAACTTCTCTACCATCAGTCTTCTGCTACTTGTAAATCTGCATGAGGAACAGCATTATTAAACCACCGAGCCTCATTCACTCTGCAGCCCTACAGGTATCCGAAGGGTCCCCTACCCGAATCAACAAACCTCTAGTGCAGTGACAAACTTCTCCCATCACATATTAATAAAACTGCTCCATAAACGCGGGGACACACAGGTTCAAAGCTGGTTTTGCACTGCTGCTGTTAATGTTTTGTGCTTTAGGAATGTTCTCCTTTATGTTTTCACCTATTTAAATTGTATTTATATTACTTCAAGAAAAAGTTTTATTTACTTTCCTTTAGCCCTCTATGATAGTGGGATGTGCTCTCTCATGGGATTAGATTACATTCTATAGTGATTCATCCATTATCACATTTTAGTAAGCTTTGTCTTTCATTGCAGAAGTGTTTGCAATAAAACCACAGATGCCATAGTCAGGACTCACCGTTACTACATTTGGATGTGCAGTTAACCATACTGTACTTACTATGCTCAATAAACTGTTAAATGGATATAAACTTCAATTTTGTGTCTCAATTTAAAATTGATAATGTTTCCATTTGGATCTGTAGTTTATACATGTTTTTATATGTGTGTACTAGAAACTACTAGACCATATTTAGATATTATTAGGAAACAATGTATACATTATGCAATTCAAAGTACTATCAAACAAAGCAATCAAGATAGTTTAGTCATGCACGATTCTATGGTATTATAAAGATAAATGAATGACTTTATTTCCATAAGAAGTTTTCCAGAAGATTAGACGTATGAAAACAAGATAGTCCCTGGATGATTTAGTCATAATATGCTGCATCCAAGAACCACTGACGGATCCAACCCGTACAGACACGGCATGGTTTCAATTACTTTTATTTTAGTACCCGGCTATTTAGTGAGGTTTGTTTTCTTTCTTCAAAGATCAGCCATTTACTCCCAGTCCCCAGTATTAAATAACATTTTTATATATTAACCGAGTAATGATTAGTCTTTTTTTTAGAGGATTACCTCTTTTTTAATATATGGGGAGCTCGTTTTGTGTGACAGCACCATTTATCAGACCGTCTATACTATTGCTTTTGTTCATCAATCTTCTTCTCATTTGTGGTTTTAAGAAGAACTTAGTTATATAGTTGCACTAGAAAAAACTGTTACAGAAATAGAGAATGTTGACATAATGGTACCAAGGTTTCATACAGAAAGGAGAATATATATTTCCCAAATAATAAAATATCTTGCAGAGAGGTGTAGATATAAGATGACTCTAATATTGTTTTAATATTTGTACAAAATTCCCATACTCCAAGTCAATAAAACAATGATAACAATATGAGCAGTGTCTTAGGAGCTAACAGTTGTCCATCCAACTCACCCAAGTTCTTAATAATGGTCACTGAAATTGAATAATGGAGTGCTTTGTTTGATCCAGAGGTATGAAATGTGTGCTTGGAGCCCATTGCCACTGATACCTCTAAGGTCCAGTACAGCAAGTACAGCAGCATTCCAGTGAATACAGTATACAGAGTTTAAGGGTAATTTACATACCTGTCCCACAATGTATATGGTCTATGTGACACCACACATTTATTTTTGTACAAGGAAGCGCAGAGATCTGCGTGTTAAATTGTTGGTGTGGGGGGTGGATGCATTGTACATCTCTTGTTGGGAGGAGATTGGGACATTTACCACCTTATTGCAGGCTGGGCACCAACATGCAAAAAAAATAGGTTTACAGTAGTTTTGCTGAACAAGATGTTTAAATTAGATTCTCAAAATTGAGATTTATGTGAGAAGTTCTTATTTAATGGGAAGCCACAGAGCCATTTTCTCTACAAAATAAAATAGTAAATCATGGGTGTCTAAGACATGCTGTAATATTAGGTCTTATTTGGTGATGGAAGCTAATGCGATCACAGCTGCGATTTCATATGGTACGCAGTTGCGAAAACATGCTCATAGTTCCAAAGATCACCCGAGCATAGGAACATCCACTGTTACCTTCTCATCTGCATACGTCGCTGCTTACCTGCGGAAACACTACTTCTTACTCCCCACTAAGGCACCTAACACTTAGTCGTTTATGCTCTGCTGCTTATGCGGGTGTTATGGTCGCTAATGTAGCAATGTATATTATCCATGTCCTTGTCCTGCATTGTGTTGTATTGTACTGTAAGTCACTGGTCACCTATTTGTTTATGTACTTGGTAAAGTGCTGCGGAACACTTGTGGCGCCATATAACCACCCCCCGTTACCTCACCCAAACGCAGACTACCTGTCAATCACTTTGCGTATGGATCCTCTGTGTGCGCAATCGCAAAACAATCGTAGCATGTGCACAGTGGGGCTTACAAATATGCACAAACAATTGCCCGATCTACATAAAAATCGCATAAGTGGCCATCTCTGAATCAGGACCATAGAGCGCAGTTATAGGCGCACACAAGTACGCCATAAGGACATAGGCCTTCATTCAGAGGCGGCCGTATGGTCTATGACTGCACGGCCGCCTCGATGTTTGTCAAGTGCGCATGCACACGAGGGAGCCGGCTCCTTCGTGCGCATGCATGAGACCCGCTACGACCGACAGGGTGATTGACAGCTCGCCCCGTTTGGAAGGCGGGCCGGGGGGGTGGCAGCCCAAATGGAGGCGTTCCCATGGGAACGCCTACCATTTGGGGGAGGCCCCACTGACATCACAAGTGATGTCAGTGGAGAGCTTCCGGCTCTGACAGAGCCAGAAGCTCTCCGGGGCTTACGACAAGTGAGACCCTACCCTAGGGTCTCGTCGTAAGCTCCGTTGGTCGCGATGGTCTCTGACCATCACGACCATCACCCTAGCGGTCGATAGAGCTGTGGGTGTAAACCCACAGCCTAATGACCGAAACAGAGGCGGGCGGTCAGGATGCAAGCGGTCACCCAGTTTCTGAGCGACCGCTTGCATCCTCCGACCGCCTCTGAATGAGGCCCATAGTCTTAAAGTCAAGGTAAGCTAGACTTTGGCATAACATTTTTATACTTTCCACCATGTACAGTACTTTTCTAGCCAGATCCTCAATCTTGCACTAGTAGCCACAAAGTACTTCTGGTGTAGATATGAACACCAAAATGATGAGGGCATACAGCTTGCCATAGAATATGTGCGTCTGCATAGCAAAAAGATGGAAATATGCACCAAACCTCCCCAACCACTCCACTCCATATCTGACCTCCCGCCCTCTTACTTCTGCCTTCCCTTCTATTGTGTGCTCCCCTACTCTAAACTTTTACCCTCTATCTATGCTCCACTGTCTTCACTCTTCTTGATGTACTTGTATCATTGCCTTTAACTGACTCTACACCTTCCAAATACCCACTGCCCTTTTCCTCTTAATCATCCTGCTACTACTCATGGACATTGGCAATATCAGTCTTAAACTGTTGGATGAAGTGCCCTCTTGCGCTGCCTCAATCCATAGGCAAGCAGACAGGCTGATGTAGTGGTCTCTAGGTCCTGTCAGAGTTCAGCCAGCAACCCAAACCTCTGACATTTGCTACTGCGCATGCGCAGTGTTTCCGCACGTTTTTCTCCTTGGCCTCCATACTGAGTGGATGGAACCTTGAGACTCTCCTGCAAGCAGTATCAGCACGGTAGGCTGTCGCAAGTATATTATACTACCACTGCTATATTAGTGGGCATTAATGCTACAACCCACTGGCATTCATTACACCCAAAGCCTGGCGCACTACAGTGCCCAGCAATACCCCAAAAGGCTTTAGGCTGCTTCTACTCTATTGCAGCTGTACCTGTTACATCCCTCTGTTATTGGCTACCTGCTGTTTTTACCAGGTTCAATAAGCCAAAGAACTGGTTAAGTTACAGATGTGTCCACGTACATCTAGCCTCCTTGTGTGTAAAACAGCCCTTTTAGTGGTACGACTCGGTAGCGCCGAGTGTCTTTTCATGCAACTTTTTGGATTCAAATGCATCTTATTCGCAAAGCATGTTGCTTATGTGTTATGTGTAATGCGACTTGTAATGCATCGAGGATAGATGTACGTGGGCACATCTGTATATCATGTGTGCACTTACCACCACCAGCACCAAACATCTGCGCAACATATATGATCAGATATGAATCACCAACCTGGTTTTCCAATATGGGACAAACAATTATCCACCAAAGGGGGGAATTCAATTCAATGTGAAGTGAATAGCGGTGGGAGAAAGCTCCCAGAGCTATTCAGTTCAGTGCGCTGTTATGTCAGAGAATTCCGGTTCTCACGACTTAACAAGGGTATTAAGGCGCAAGAACCTGCATTCTCTGACTAAAGTTCCGGGTGCGCGGCTGTCAGCGCCGCCCTAAGCAGTAAAACAGCTGCGTGCCCAGCACTTTTGTTGGCTCTCTCCTCGCATACCCAGGGGGGTGCGAGAAGAGATCCTTTGCCCGCCCAAGCAGCGTGGTGTATCGAATAGCTTTGGGAGCACCCTCCGGCGACTATTCAACATCGCACTGAATTGAATCCCCCCCATAGTCTGAACACTCTGCTACTCATTACATCGCATGGCTGCTCTGCTAACACACTCTGCTAATAGGTTATGGGCCAAATGTAATAGGGTGACAGTTTTAGTAACAGTACAAACTTTTTAAAAAGTGCGAGTTTGTACTGAAAATCGCAAATTTAATAGCCTGCGAACTTTTCAGCTCGAGGCTACTGCATTTGCGAGTTTAGGCGAGTTTAGGACTATGTAAACTGACACCTTTTAATGCGAGTAGTATTAAAAGGTGCGAGTTTTAGAGAAGCCATCACAGATCAGTGAGATCCGTGATGGCTTCTGTGTGTGTTTTAAAAAAAAAACGTGCAGCCCCTCCCCAAAAGTATAACCAGCCACGGGCTTTATAAAGCCTGTTCTGGATCTAAAAATACAGCAGCCAAAATGCGTAGGGGGCCCCTGTATATTAAGAACCAGCACAGGGCTTTGTTGAGCTGGTCCTGGTTCTGGAAAATCAGGGAACAAAACAAGTAGGGGTCCCCTGAAAATTCCAGAACCAGCACCGAACTCTTTCTAGCGGGGGGATAATGCCACAGCCAGGGAAAACCTTTCACCGGTTTCCCCGGCCAAAGCATTATCCCTGACCGCTAGTCAGTCCTGGTCGGGGATCCCTGGGGAGTTGGGTACCCCCCCAATAAAGGGGTACCCCTCTCCAGGGCACCCCAGACCTAGACTGATAGCCTGGGGCTATCCCCGGCACCCTATGTTGTTGTTGTTGTTGTATAATGTTTACGTGTTTATTACTGTCCATGTGATAATACATGATGTTGGTGATAGTGAAACAGTGGTAGCTCCCATTGAGAGTCTCTCATAATTCACACTAACCAGAAAACAAGAACCAACTCGGGATGTCCTAATTAATTTCCATAGCCACCACCAGTAGTGGCTAAGACACTTATGGGGGAGTTCATGTTATTTAGTATGGGGCATAGCACTCTTCGCTACATAAAGGGACTTTGAAATGTTACATATCGTGTCTCATTCATTTATTTGGATGCATTTTGCACAATCCAATTACATTTTTTACATTAAAGAAACAAAATTCTATTCACACTTCAACAAAGTGACACATGCAGTAAATACATTATAAATGTTTCCTCAACTTTCAATTATTTTTTTTCTGATCTGTTTTTTTAATTTCGACAATAAAAGTAATATACTGCATACACAATCATTCGGGTAACCATCAGAAATACATATTAAAATATCCAAAATACAATTGCAGAAAGTGTGGTCAATACAGTTAATGACGTTCAAACAGAACAAACAACAAAATAAAAATGTACATTGCCTGGATTAAAATAAATAAATACATATCATATGATATTGTACAGCAAGAATTTAACAATGAGGAGCTTAAATTAAGTAACATATATTAGGGGGGGGTTAACGGGAGAAAAGGGAGTAAGGATGAGGAGGGGTGCACAATCCAAAAACCATCTTCGCATTGGTATTGAACCATAATGAGAAAGTGTTACATACTAGTAGAGGTATATAATGTATGAATTAAATACCATACAGTATGTTCAAAAATTTGCATCATATGTTTTTGGACAGTAGAATCTAAAGATTCTATGTAGTGGCCCCACTTTTATAAATGTGAAGGACTTCCCTTTCCACATCAGGGACAGTGGTTTGTCTTTCTAAGCATAGCGTCTTCATTAACTTTAACTTAATGTTCCCTAAGAGCAGGGAAGATTTTGAAGTCCTGTTAATTATAATGACCTTCTTAGCAATAGTGACCAGGACTGTAATAAATGGTATGAAATGCTTGTTAGGTATTAAAGAGTGCTAGTTCTGAAAATAAGCGGACAAAAGAGCTAAGGGGTCTAGATATAGGTTAAGTGAGAATGTAATATTAAGAAAAATAAGTAATTTATTCCAGAACCAGCTTATCTTGGTACAGGCCCAAAAAGAATAAATAAATAGGCCTTCCTGAGCTGTACATTTTGGACAATGACCAGTGTTTTCTAATGCAATGTGCATGCGCTGAGAAGTGGACTTCTTTCTGGGTGGCAGAAGGTAGAAATTGTAAAGGGTGTTCTATATTATATAAAACGTTTGAGTATGGGAAAGCACAGGGGAAGTCTTTCAACCATCGAGTAAGCACTGGGGACCAAAGCTTAACAAAATCTGTAGCAAGTAAATCCCTGTATACTGTGGGTATTTTGACTTATAGGGAACCAAAGAAACTACGGACAACAAAACAGCAATAAATCATCTCCAGGTGACATAGACAAAGGTGTAGACCTAGATTGGATTAAATTACGAATTTGTAGATACATATAAAATTGCTTACTCTCCAGACCATAAACCTCTTGAAGTGCCTGAAGAGAGAAAAGAGTTCCTCCAGAATCAAATCCATCCTTCACAACTAATATACCTTTTTCTTTCCAAAGTAGAGCTGGAGTGAAACAGGGCTTACAGCAAAACTGATTATACTTAGAGGAAGTTGGGTCTCTAGATGTTTTTATTTATCATTAGCCACAATAGATAGATGTCTCCAAAAATAAGACTTGACATCACTGAGGGAGAAAGGGACTTCTGGGGGAGAATGAAGCAAAGCCCCCAGTGAGTAGGGAGACACTAATGCTTCTTCTAAATGGAAATGAGTGTATATGGAATGGGAGGGTAGTCAATTAGATATAGAGTATATTATTATTACATTTTATTTATAGGGCGCCACAAGTGGTCCGCAGCGCCATACATACAGTAAAGGGTACACAGAACATTACATTACAATACAGTAACCAAAATATAAACAGAACATGAGTAACAATTAGCAACACAATTCTCCATGCACAATACAGCTCTGAAGGTGAAGGCTGTCATAGAAGTGCTAGAGAAGAAGGCTGTGAGACATTGGGTAGGAGGACCCTGCTCCTAGGAGCTTACAATCTATAAAGAACACAGCATGTGTAAAAACCCAAATATCTGGTATTGCCAGCCCACCATGTTGCCACTGGAGGAGGAGCTTAGCCATTGGTATACAGGCTCTTTTTTCCAACAAAACTAATTTTGAAAAAATATATACAAAGTAAGACATCTCTATTAGATACTAGGATAGACAACATTTGTATTACAGAACATAACTGCGGGTGCACTACACTCTTGAGCACAGCCAAGTTTGCTATTTTTTGCAGTAAAGGTGATGAATTCACTTTATAAAGATATTTCCAATTTTGAGAGAATAAATATTCCTAGATTTAAAAAAAAAAAAAAAGCCCTCCGAACCTTACAGTGAGAGAGAAAGCGGGTGAGGAAGAAGAGCATATATCACCAATAGTAAGCAAAAGAATCTCTGACTGATCAGAATTGATTTTATATCTTGAGAAAGACTGAAAATGGGAAAAAAGTTGTGATATTTGTGGCATGGAAGCAACTGAGTTGGAAACAAAGAGTAGCAAATTATTAGCATAAAGTCCTATGTAATACCATAACACCTGGCGTGTTCCTTTGTAAATGGAAAATGGGTCAGATAAATATCCATTACATAAAACCTGGGTCTGATGTAGAATTTGAATGATGTCCTCCAAGAGACCAAAACCAAACCAATATATAAATGATAAGAGATCAAAAGCCTTTTCTGCTCTTTTTAATTTAAGACATAAATAATATTTTACTGAGCAGAATTTAGGAGAAAAGTGGAAAAGTGTATATGAAGGAAGGTGGGGTCATTAGTGTGTAAAGGTGGGACATGGAGGTGAATTTTCACTCTTCACAACTGCACATTTTTAGTTGATCAAGAACCCTGAAATTCTAGATACAGATTGTCTGAGGGCAGAAATCTGTGCCTGCACTGTGAGAAGTACTAGGCAGAGATTGTCTAAGGGCAGAAATGTGTGCCTGCACTGTGAGAAGTACTAGGCAGAGATTGTCTGAGGGCAGAAATGTGTGCCTGCACTGTGAGAAGTACTAGGCATAGATTGTCTGAGGGCAGAAATGTGTGCCTGCACTGTGAGAAGTACTAGGCAGAGATTGTCTTAGGGCAGAAATGTGTGCCTGCACTGTGAGAAGTACTAAGCAGAGATTGTCTGAGGGCAGAAATGTGTGCCTGCACTGTGAGAAGTACTAGGCAGAGATTGTCTGAGGGCAGAAATGTGTGCCTGCACTGTGAGAAGTACTAGATACAGATTGTCTGAGGGCAGAAATGTGTGCCTGAACTGTGAGAAGTACTAGATACAGATTGTCTGAGGGCAGAAATGTGTGCCTGCACTGTGAGAAGGACTAGATACAGATTGTCTGAGGGCAGAAATGTGTGCCTGCACTGTGAGAAGGACTAGGCAGAGATTGTCTGAGGGCAGAAATGTGTGCCTGCACTGTGAGAAGTACTAGATACAGATTGTCTGAGGGCAGAAATGTGTGCAGAGGGCAGAAATGTGTGCCTGCACTGTGAGAAGTACTAGGCAGAGATTGTCTGAGGGCAGAAATGTGTGCCTGCACTGTGAGAAGTACTAGATACAGATTGTCTGAGGGCAGAAATGTGTGCCTGCACTGTGAGAAGTACTAGGCAGAGATTGTCTGAGGGCAGAAATGTGTGCCTGCACTGTGAGAAGTACTAGGCAGAGATTGTCTGAGGGCAGAAATGTGTGCCTGCACTGTGAGAAATACTAGGCAGAGATTGTCTGAGGGCAGAAATGTGTGCCTGCACTGTGAGAAGTACTAGATACAGATTGTCTGAGGGCAGAAATGTGTGCCTGCACGTTGAGAAGTACTAGGCAGAGATTGTCTGAGGGCAGAAATGTGTGCCTGCACTGTGAGAAGGACTAGGCAGAGATTGTCTGAGGGCAGAAATGTGTGCCTGCACTGTGAGAAGGACTAGGCAGGGATTGTCTGAGGGCAGAAATGTGTGCCTGCACTGTGAGAAGGACTAGGCAGAGATTGTCTGATGGCAGAAATGTGTGCCTGCACCGGGAGAAGTACTAGATACAGATTGTCTGAGGGGAGAAATGTGTGCCTACACTGCGAGAAGTACTAGATACAGATTGTCTGAGGGCAGAAATGTGTGCCTGCACTGTGAGAAGTACTAGATACAGATTGTCTGAGGGCAGAAATGTGTGCCTGCACAGTGAGAAGTACTAGATACAGATTGTCTGAGGGCAGAAGTGTGTGCCTGCACTGTGAGAAGTACTAGATACAGATTGTCTGAGGGCAGAAATGTGTGCCTGCACTGTGAGAAGTACTAGGCAGAGATTGTCTGAGGGCAGAAATGTGTGCCTGCACTGTGAGAAGTACTAGGCATAGATTGTCTGAGGGCAGAAATGTGTGCCTGCACTGTGAGAAGTACTAGGCAGAGTTTGTCTGAGGGCAGAAATGTGTGCCTGCACTGTGAGAAGTACTAGATACAGATTGTCTGAGGGCAGAAATGTGTGCCTGCACTGTGAGAAGTACTAGATACAGATTGTCTGAGGGCAGAAATGTGTGCCTGCACTGTGAGAAGGACTAGATACAGATTGTCTGACGGCAGAAATGTGTGCCTGCACTGTGAGAAGTACTAGGCAGAGATTGTCTGAGGGCAGAAATGTGTGCCTGCACTGTGAGAAGTACTAGGCAGAGATTGTCTGAGGGCAGAAATGTGTGCCTGGACTGTGAGAAGTACTAGGCAGAGATTGTCTGAGGGCAGAAATGTGTGCCTGCACTGTGAGAAGGACTAGGCAGAGATTGTCTGATGGCAGAAATGTGTGTCTGCACTGTGAGAAGTACTAGATATAGATTGTCTGAGGGCAGAAATGTGTGCCTGCACTGTGAGAAGAACTAGATACAGATTGTCTGAGGGCAGAAATGTGTGCCTGCACTGTGAGAAGTACTAAGCAGAGATTGTCTGAGGGCAGAAATGTGTGCCTGGACTGTGAGAAGTACTAGGCAGAGATTGTCTGAGGGCAGAAATGTGTGCCTGCACTGTGAGAAGGACTAGGCAGAGATTGTCTGAGGGCAGAAATGTGTGCCTGCACTGTGAGAAGTACTAAATACAGATTGTTTGAGGGCAGAAATGTGTGATTGCACTGTGAGAAGTAGTAGATACAGATTGTCTGAGGGCAGAAATGTGTGCCTGCACTGTGAGAAGGACAAGATACAGATTGTCTGATGGCAGAAATGTGTGCCTGCACTGTGAGAAGTACTAGGCAGAGATTGTCTGAGGGCAGAAATGTGTGCCTGCACTGTGAAAAGGACTAGGCAGAGATTGTCTGAGGGCAGAAATGTGTGCCTGCACTGTGAGAAGTACTAGGCAGAGATTGTCTGAGGGCAGAAATGTGTGCCTGCACTGTGAGAAGTACTAGATACAGATTGTCTGAGGGCAGAAATGTGTGCCTGGACTGTGAGGAGTACTAGGCAGACATTGTCTGAGGGCAGAAATGTGTGCCTGCACTGTGAGAAGTACTAGATACAGATTGTCTGAGGGCAGAAATGTGTGCCTGCACTGTGAGAAGTACTAGATACAGATTGTCTGAGGGCAGAAATGTGTGCCTGCACTGTGAGAAGGACTAGATACAGATTGTCTGAGGGCAGAAATGTGTGCCTGCACTGTGAGAAGTACTAGGCAGAGATTGTCTGAGGGCAGAAATGTGTGCCTGCACTGTGAGAAGTACTAGGCAGAGATTGTCTGAGGGCAGAAATGTGTGCCTGCACTGTGAGAAGTACTAGGCAGAGATTGTCTGAGGGCAGAAATGTGTGCCTGCACTGTGAGAAGTACTAGGCAGAGATTGTCTGAGGGCAGAAATGTGTGCCTGCACTGTGAGAAGGACTAGGCAGAGATTGTCTGAGGGCAGAAATGTGTGCCTGCACTGTGATAAGTACTAGGCAGAGATTGCCTGAGGGCAGAAATGTCTGCCTGCACTGTGAGAAGTACTAGATACAGATTGTCTGAGGGGAGAAATGTGTGCCTGCACTGTGAGAAGTACTAGATACAGATTGTCTGAGGGCAGAAATGTGTGCCTGCACTGTGAAAAGTACTAGATACAGATTGTCTGAGGGCAGAAATGTGTGCCTGCACTGTGAGAAGGACTAGGCAGAGATTGTCTGAGGGCAGAAATGTGTGCCTGCACTGTGAGAAGGACTAGGCAGAGATTGTCTGAGGGCAGAAATGTGTGCCTGCACTGTGAGAAGTACTAGGCAGAGATTGTCTGAGGGCAGAAATGTGTGCCTGCACTGTGAGAAGTACTAGGCAGAGATTGTCTGAGGGCAGAAATGTGTGCCTGCACTGTGAGAAGTACTAGGCATAGATTGTCTGAGGGCAGAAATGTGTGCCTGCACTGTGAGAAGGACTAGGCAGAGATTTTCTGAGGGCGGAAATGTGTGCCTGCACTGTGAGAATTACTAGATACAGATTGTCTGAGGGCAGAAATGTGTGCCTGCACTGTGAGAAGTACTAGGCAGAGATTGTCTGAGGGCAGAAATGTGTGCCTGCACTGTGAGAAGTACTAGATACAGATTGTCTGAGGGCAGAAATGTGTGCCTGAACTGTGAGAAGTACTAGATACAGATTGTCTGAGGGCAGAAATGTGTGCCTGCACTGTGAGAAGGACTAGATACAGATTGTCTGAGGGCAGAAATGTGTGCCTGCACTGTGAGAAGGACTAGGCAGAGATTGTCTGAGGGCAGAAATGTGTGCCTGCACTGTGAGAAGTACTAGATACAGATTGTCTGAGGGCAGAAATGTGTGCAGAGGGCAGAAATGTGTGCCTGCACTGTGAGAAGTACTAGGCAGAGATTGTCTGAGGGCAGAAATGTGTGCCTGCACTGTGAGAAGTACTAGATACAGATTGTCTGAGGGCAGAAATGTGTGCCTGCACTGTGAGAAGTACTAGGCAGAGATTGTCTGAGGGCAGAAATGTGTGCCTGCACTGTGAGAAGTACTAGGCAGAGATTGTCTGAGGGCAGAAATGTGTGCCTGCACTGTGAGAAATACTAGGCAGAGATTGTCTGAGGGCAGAAATGTGTGCCTGCACTGTGAGAAGTACTAGATACAGATTGTCTGAGGGCAGAAATGTGTGCCTGCACGTTGAGAAGTACTAGGCAGAGATTGTCTGAGGGCAGAAATGTGTGCCTGCACTGTGAGAAGGACTAGGCAGAGATTGTCTGAGGGCAGAAATGTGTGCCTGCACTGTGAGAAGGACTAGGCAGGGATTGTCTGAGGGCAGAAATGTGTGCCTGCACTGTGAGAAGGACTAGGCAGAGATTGTCTGATGGCAGAAATGTGTGCCTGCACCGGGAGAAGTACTAGATACAGATTGTCTGAGGGGAGAAATGTGTGCCTACACTGCGAGAAGTACTAGATACAGATTGTCTGAGGGCAGAAATGTGTGCCTGCACTGTGAGAAGTACTAGATACAGATTGTCTGAGGGCAGAAATGTGTGCCTGCACAGTGAGAAGTACTAGATACAGATTGTCTGAGGGCAGAAGTGTGTGCCTGCACTGTGAGAAGTACTAGATACAGATTGTCTGAGGGCAGAAATGTGTGCCTGCACTGTGAGAAGTACTAGGCAGAGATTGTCTGAGGGCAGAAATGTGTGCCTGCACTGTGAGAAGTACTAGGCATAGATTGTCTGAGGGCAGAAATGTGTGCCTGCACTGTGAGAAGTACTAGGCAGAGTTTGTCTGAGGGCAGAAATGTGTGCCTGCACTGTGAGAAGTACTAGATACAGATTGTCTGAGGGCAGAAATGTGTGCCTGCACTGTGAGAAGTACTAGATACAGATTGTCTGAGGGCAGAAATGTGTGCCTGCACTGTGAGAAGGACTAGATACAGATTGTCTGACGGCAGAAATGTGTGCCTGCACTGTGAGAAGTACTAGGCAGAGATTGTCTGAGGGCAGAAATGTGTGCCTGCACTGTGAGAAGTACTAGGCAGAGATTGTCTGAGGGCAGAAATGTGTGCCTGGACTGTGAGAAGTACTAGGCAGAGATTGTCTGAGGGCAGAAATGTGTGCCTGCACTGTGAGAAGGACTAGGCAGAGATTGTCTGATGGCAGAAATGTGTGTCTGCACTGTGAGAAGTACTAGATATAGATTGTCTGAGGGCAGAAATGTGTGCCTGCACTGTGAGAAGAACTAGATACAGATTGTCTGAGGGCAGAAATGTGTGCCTGCACTGTGAGAAGTACTAAGCAGAGATTGTCTGAGGGCAGAAATGTGTGCCTGGACTGTGAGAAGTACTAGGCAGAGATTGTCTGAGGGCAGAAATGTGTGCCTGCACTGTGAGAAGGACTAGGCAGAGATTGTCTGAGGGCAGAAATGTGTGCCTGCACTGTGAGAAGTACTAAATACAGATTGTTTGAGGGCAGAAATGTGTGATTGCACTGTGAGAAGTAGTAGATACAGATTGTCTGAGGGCAGAAATGTGTGCCTGCACTGTGAGAAGGACAAGATACAGATTGTCTGATGGCAGAAATGTGTGCCTGCACTGTGAGAAGTACTAGGCAGAGATTGTCTGAGGGCAGAAATGTGTGCCTGCACTGTGAAAAGGACTAGGCAGAGATTGTCTGAGGGCAGAAATGTGTGCCTGCACTGTGAGAAGTACTAGGCAGAGATTGTCTGAGGGCAGAAATGTGTGCCTGCACTGTGAGAAGTACTAGATACAGATTGTCTGAGGGCAGAAATGTGTGCCTGGACTGTGAGGAGTACTAGGCAGAGATTGTCTGAGGGCAGAAATGTGTGCCTGCACTGTGAGAAGTACTAGATACAGATTGTCTGAGGGCAGAAATGTGTGCCTGCACTGTGAGAAGTACTAGATACAGATTGTCTGAGGGCAGAAATGTGTGCCTGCACTGTGAGAAGGACTAGATACAGATTGTCTGAGGGCAGAAATGTGTGCCTGCACTGTGAGAAGTACTAGGCAGAGATTGTCTGAGGGCAGAAATGTGTGCCTGCACTGTGAGAAGTACTAGGCAGAGATTGTCTGAGGGCAGAAATGTGTGCCTGCACTGTGAGAAGTACTAGGCAGAGATTGTCTGAGGGCAGAAATGTGTGCCTGCACTGTGAGAAGTACTAGGCAGAGATTGTCTGAGGGCAGAAATGTGTGCCTGCACTGTGATAAGTACTAGGCAGAGATTGTCTGAGGGCAGAAATGTGTGCCTGCACTGTGAGAAGTACTAGGCAGAGATTGTCTGAGGGCAGAAATGTGTGCCTGCACTGTGAGAAGTACTAGGCATAGATTGTCTGAGGGCAGAAATGTGTGCCTGCACTGTGAGAAGGACTAGGCAGAGATTTTCTGAGGGCGGAAATGTGTGCCTGCACTGTGAGAATTACTAGATACAGATGGTCTGAGGGCAGAAATGTGTGCCTGCACTGTGAGAAGGACTAGGCAGAGATTGTCTGAGGGTAGAAATGTGTGCCTGCACTGTGAGAAGGACTAGGCAGAGATTGTCTGAGGGCAGAAATGTGTGCCTGCACTGTGAGAAGTACTAGATACAGATGGTCTGAGGGCAGAAATGTGTGCCTGCACTGTGAGAAGTACTAGGCAGAGAATAGGTGGACAGCAGAGAATAGGTGGACAGCAGAGAATAGGGCTGGTGGAATTAAAGAAGCTGTGAGCACAGCCGTAACTAGACTTTTTGGTGCCCTTTGCCAGAGAGAGCATTAGTGCCCACCCCATTTTTTAAATAGGGACATAAGATAGTGCACCTGAAATAGGGCCATGGCCTCAAGGGGAAGGGCCAGGGAAGAGATAGGGGAGGCCAGGAGATGCTGGGGATAAAAGAAGAGGAAGCTACAAGTGAGAATGATAATAAAAAGGAACATTGACAGGCCCAAACAGCGCCCCCTGCCCTGCAGTGCCCTGTGCCATGGCACTGGTCGCACCACCCTAGTTACGGCCCTGGCTGTGAGTGTATGCTTTTTATTGCCTTATTGTTGTGCAGCACATGCACACAGCATTGTCTATAGAGACTAGATTATGACTAAAGATGAGGAGAACTAAAGAAGTTTTATAAATAATTTCGGAAATAGGAGAGTCAAGCAGACCGCTGGCATTCATCTTATTAGTTCAGATTTCAATAATCCCCCCTTTCCCCAGACATTAATATGTGTACTATGTTAGATGCAAATGTGTACTATGTTAGATGCAAATGTTGTAATGCAGTATTATTAATATTATAATTGTTTTTAATGGATTGAATTGCACAGAGCTGCACAGAGAATATGTAATCATTCGCTACAATCCATGCCTCATTGGAGTTTGAGATTACAGTCTACATTCCCTACCAAACAGTAGAGCTAATTTTATCAGAAGCCAACTAAACTACCAGTATGTTTTTGCATTGTAGAAAGAAACTGGAGTAACAAAATGAAGCCTAAGCACACACAGAGAGTAACATACAAACTCCACACTGATAGGTCCAGAACAGAATTAAACCATGACCCCATGGCTTACATTCACCTTTCTTATCATGACAAAGTTACCATACTGGTTAGAATGCATTTTAGAGCACTTTATCAAACTCAATTTTATACTCCCTTTTTTGTTTTATTATTATTATTAATCATTTATTATTATTATTATTATTATTATTATTATTATTATTATTACTATTAACAGTTACTTCTTACAGCGCCTGCACAATCCACTGCACTTTACAATTGGGAACACACAGTAATAAAACAAGACAAGGTATAGCAGTTATTAATTTGGATAGGAAGATGAGCAAATTTTTGAACCTCATTCAGCATCTTCACAGACACGTACCTCGACAGCAGAGCTACGTTCTCCTTTAAATCTCCTTTTTTGGCGGATGTCTGTTCATGATAACACTGGCTCCAAAGAGCTTTAACAGTCAAACTTTATTCTTTCGCCATCAAAGTTTCAGCTGAAAGTTGAAGAATGTCTTTCAGCTGCCTGAAAACTAATATGGAGCATTTAGGATAAGACACAGTTTATCCAAGAGTTATGTCTCAACTAATTCTCTCCCTCAGCTGTAATTTAGTCAGAAATACAAATAAACCACATTCCACTTCAAAGAACTATTTTTTTGTGTGCTTAATTATTTTTCCCACCTCGTCCAGTCCCAGATTCATCTTAATTAACTTAAAATGTGATTTATAAACAATTGGCAAAAAAATAAAAATTGCAATATTTGAAATTCTTTCAACTTGCAGCATATTATTCCTTCTAACCACAAAATAAAACCATTTCCTTTTTCTGTCTTAAAGCATGACTTTTTTTATTTAGCCTTTCCCTTAATGACATGTTTAACTAGCACTACTTAAAACAGGGCCCCTAGATAACAAATTTGGAAATAATTTAAAAGGCGGTCAGACCACAATTACACATAAGCAAATTGGCCTTAAATTGCTACACAAACATAACAACCAGAGAGGTATAGCAAACTAATTTATGAAGCCGGCAATAAAAAGACAAAAAGAAAACATTTTCCCTTATTTGACACCTAAATCCAAAATACAGGTTGTTATAACTGCTTACTAATTACATTTAAAAAAATTACAAATATATGTGTTTCGAAACTAAAAATATGTCAGGTAATGATTTAATCAGGGGACAGGTATTTCTCCTTATGGCTATCATAATTGCTGTTCTAAGGCCCACTGGGTGCAGTTTTGAGCTTTAAAGAAATAGTGTCTTATAGTAAGGCAGACAATGAGGCAGCATCATGGGTCATAATAAAGTGTCTACAATGGGACAATTCCAAGACAGGCAGGGCCCTTAGGGAACATGATTTTTTCATGTGGTAGTGGAATGCTGCCAGATACTGTGATGGGCCCTCTCAGGAAGCTTATTTAGGGGTAATATGCACCCCATCATTTTACATACCACTGTCGAATGTCATGCACTTACATGCAAAAACAAAATCATTGCATTGACATATGATGCTCATTACACATCTTTTGCCCTGCATGAGAATTTTAGTAAATGCAAAAAAACAAAAAAAAAACACTTTTACAAAAGTTATGTATGTTTTATATTCTGATCTGTAACCACTTCAGACTTTGAGTAAAGTACTCATGTTTTGTATCTATCATCAGGAAAGGCAGCTGCAATACTATATGTACAGTAGAATGTACATTCTTAGGGGCTTCAGTAGTTTGAATTTAATCACAGACAGAATCGTAGAAAAATCTATTTTTCTTCTACGTTTGATGTAAATAAAAGAGAATACTGAAGAATTCTTACATGCTATGTAGAAGAGGAGGCAGATGGTAAAATGAAAGATGCAGGAGAGGGGGGGTACAAATTGCAAATGCAAAATTTGAGGAGCACTGATAGACAAAGAAAAGAGGAAAATAGAGGGACACAAAGTAGGGGATCCATTTTATCATGGAACATGATGAGAGAGATGTAGATTTGGGCTGGATATCAGGCATACAGACATGGGCAGGTCAGCAGTGCCTAGAGGGCGCCGCTGAGGCCATCTGGTACAAAAATGATAGTGATATCCATATTCTATTCAATGCTGCCATAGGCATACAGCTGTTGGCCAGTATTGCTGGGAACTGAGCATTGATCAGCTATCCCTGTTTCTTGTTTTTTTTTTAACTGACAACCCTGAACATATACTCTAGAATGGCAATGATTTTCACCAAACCAATGGTGCTTTAAAGGTTTAATCCCATCTTACATACTTGGCAACCTCTAAAATGCTGGATAAGAAATACACCGCTTTTAAACATGACACAAAAAAAGTTGCAATATTTGAGTATGGACTAGGGCCTAGGCGCTAGGGTACAGTATCGAAGTGGCCCACTGGGACAGACAGCCATTCGCACTCTACAAAAACAATATTTGAACACCACTAGTTCTGTGCTAGTGGAGATTTGTCTTCATCTTATGCTTATAATCAGTGTGATACAAAAGGTCAACACTAAATTGGTTGACACCAAAAACTTTGACACGACAAAAGTTTGACAGTACAGAAGGTCAACTAGTAGAAAAGGTCAACAGGTTCAAATGGTTGACATGGAAATGGTCGACACATTTTTGACCCTAATCTTCACCCAAACCCTCTCCTTGCTGCCTCCTAGTGCCTATCCCTAACTAATGGGGTAAGTGCTTAATCCTAACCATCCCTCCTAGTGCCTAACCCTAACTCTCCGGTAAGGGCCTATCCACCTCCCTAAACCTAACCCTAAAAAAAAAAAAAAACAATGTGGCAACCATTTCTGTGTGGACCATGTCCATATCGACCTTTTGACCTGTGGACATTCTGTACTGCCAACCTTTTGTCATGTCGACTATCTGATGTTGTCATTCATTGTCAATCATTGTCAACCTTTTCATTCTTGACCTTTTGTATGAAACCCCTCATAATTGTACAGTAGCTTGCACCTGTCTATTGTAGTGTCAGTGAAGAAGTGACTTTTTGAATGGTACTTACCCTAATGTAGAAAAAACACACAAAATGTAGAGATGAGCTAAATTTTCCAAACTGTAGAAAAATGTATTCAATCTGCATTCGGAAGTAAAATATTGCACGTTTTTCCCTGTTCCCACACCTATCTCAATAACCACACCACACACCACTATGATAGATATTGCCTCTATTGGCAATCTGTAAAATCTGCTAAAGCAAATGTACATGTATAGAGCCAAATGGCCATTCTGCAGCATATTAATGTAAAAATGTAATTTGAAGATTGTGCTGAATTTTGCATCTCTGCGAAACAAACCGTTCTGCTGCTAAATAAAATGTGTGTGGAATTTTGACAGAGCGTCATTCATCTCTAGCAACATATACTAAAGACAGTGCCAATGGGGATTGCCCCCACTCAATATGTCAGCAGTCAGAATGCCGACGGCTTTATACCAACACGGTTGTAATGTTACTTAAAGCATTTGACCGTGTCGGCAGTACATCTTTAACTATGATGCTTTACGATAATGGTTAAAGTTATTATGCCAACACAATTAAAAGCTCTAAGCTACATTACAACCATATCAGTATTATGCCATTGGCATTCTCCAATTGGAAATTGACTGTCTACATATTGAATCTAAACGTCCCTACTCTCTCGTGATTCATGACGTAAACATGGGAGATAAAAAGCATTATATAAGCTAATGAAGGTGTTGCTTTAAACAAAGTGTTTAGAAGGTTAAACTTTTTTTTGCACAGCGCACATCTACGGATAACATAGGAGCATGACTGATAGGTAGAGAAGTAGTTGGTGCACTAGTGAATATGTAGAATTTCGGGTTGATCTTACTGTGTACATCATGAATAGATTCCTCTGTGTTTAAAAAAGGTATCCAATTGTGGGATATAATTAGGGCATATTTTATGTTCATAATTGGGATTCTGCTTTCTGATGGAGAAAAGTTAGTAACTAAAGGAAAATAAAATGTTAACAGTCTCTTTGAGTGTTCACTGGCTTAACTTGATGGATTAATGAAAGTCAATGAAGCCAATAACGAGCCAAAGACCCAGCAAAGTATTCATTTCCATATATAGAAGGTATATGTCTCAAGTTGGAAATGTCAAGTAAGTGGACAATTAGCGATGTTAAACCATTTTATTGAGCACAAATGTAAAGTTTCCTCTATAAAATAACCTTTAGCTTCCTGTTTGCATAGTTCATGTAGGTTGTACGTCTGTTTAACGACAGCATCGCTCTATAATGCTGCACAAGTAGGCTCACTCTGAGCAGACGGAAGTGGTTTAAGAGTGTAACACCCTGCAGATTAGAAGAATAACACTAAGTAGACTTTCTTTATTGTACATTTTCTGTGCAATACAAACATTTTGTATGTCCATAGCATATTCATTTAGACGTCAATAAACAAGTATTCCCAGTCAAAGGTAGGTCAATATAGGATACTTCAATGCATGTTACATGAACTTAATATGCACAAATATAGCTAACATTATTTAAAAAGTTCATCATAATAATAATAATAATAAATAAGACATCATTGTGTCACTGATGACATCACATAAAACATTTCAATCATTATTGCTTCATTCAGCACTAACATCACACAACATGCCTAATGATATCAATGATTACAGAGCATGACAGCACATCCAAGGCTATAAAAAATAAATGAGCAAAACCCACAAATGTATTCTTATATATAAACTTCATTGGTCTGTTTGTTTGTTTGTCTGTCCTCCTCCGACATCCGTGCACCGATTGGGATGAAACCAATGCGAGGTGGTCCAATTGGATCCTGGCCAGATTTTACAGGGGTTGAGGTCCCGGTCAGACCTCCCGTTGGTGTACACTGGGCAGAATGGTGGCAGGGCTTGCCGTATTGGATCCGACCTCGATGCGGCTAGTCACTGTAGGGGGGAATCTGTGTGTCAGGGGTTTCTACTCAGAACTCCCCCCCTTCATCCGCTAGTGTGGAGCTGGCCCTTCTCCTCCCTAGAAGAAAGCTGATGCTGTACCTTCACCTGGGAACAGGTGTTGCTGGACACCTGTTCTTGGCAGGGTCACATCGACCCTGTGTGGGGGCCCTTCTTTGTTTGGGGGCCCCGGGATGACCACCCTTGTCGCCCCCCCTTAATCCGGCCCTGACACTAACTAACCATAAAACTAAACTCATATACATATAGAAAACCACATGAAGGGATTTACTCCCCCAGTACCAATCGAACTCTGTTTCTAAATGAATTGGGGTAACATTCCCAATTATGAGCCAAACCCAGCTCTCTTGAGCATATAAAGACTGAACTATTTTGATAAACTTTATATTTTATAATACTATATTTATTATTAAAATAATATTTTTAATAGATAAAACATAACTATGTTGACCTGAACTCATAGACATTCTATTAGGAGTGACACATGCACTTTTCTCATACACTCCTGTCTAAATCTGGCTAGCGTTATGTTAGTACTCCACTTAAAAATACTGGTTTTAAACCAAGTAAAATTCAATAATAATATTTACACATTTGTACAGAAAGAGACAAATGGCTTTGAAAGAAAGTTAATACTTCTAGGAAAACAAACCACATTTTCCTGTTGCCTTTGAGGTTCTCTGACCACGTCTGGGTAGTATACAACGTCTTGCACTTCATAAGCTGTAAAGTACTTTTATCTAATATTTAAGACCAGCCTTTTCATCCCTGATCCCTCAATTTGTTGCTGTGCAATGAAAGTGTAAAATACTTACAGGGGTATTCAATATGAAACGTTAACTTCACTGTCGAAGTTAACGTTTCATATCGGAGTTTTTTTCTGCGTTATGATATCCTCGTATTCAATATAAAATTAACGAAAACGGGAAACTCCGAAGTTGGATTTGCATAAAGTTACAAATTTTTCCTTAAAATAATTGTAAGACCCCCCCTAAAATTGTAAAAACATGGGGGAACACTATGGGTACCCCCGTTTTAGGCTTTAATTGAAAGTCGGTGATTTAAATAGCCGCAGCAGGTGTTTTTTTTCCCGACATTGAAGAAGTGATGCAGAAGAGCATTAGGTTATTTTTTTCGTTTTTTTTAAGAGGTCCCATCAAATTTGGGGTACATGAAAATGGGTACTAGCATATTTTGGTGTCTCTAAAGTAAGTTTTAAAAAATTCTGCATTTGTGCACCTGCCGCTATAAGTCTATTCTAGAAAACACCTGCCGCATACTTGCAGAATAGCCCTTGTTAAACAATTTTTTCCCATTTTTTTTTTTATTACCCCAAAATTTGAATTTATTTTTTGGGGTGTCCCTATTTTTTTTTTTAAACTTTTTTTGACACAGTTCTTTTTTAAATGTCATTCCCAGGGGTGCAGGCTATTTTTTTAAAGCCTGCACCCCTAAACTCCAATTCTGCACTTTTTTTCGACACTTATTCAATGGTGAAAAGTTATCCCCGTTTTTTATCAAAGACTTTTCAAAACTGCGATAAGTCTTTGAAATTGAATATGGTGTAAAAGTAAAACCTGCGATAATGACGTCATACCTCCGATATTAACGCAAAAAATGATGTTATTGCACCCATATTGAATACCCCTGATAGAGTGAAAAAACAGTGCTGAGTTTTAAAATGATTAAGTATTTTTCCTGGAAAAGTGTTCTTCTCTTTGGTCACTGGTACAGCAGAAGCATTTGTACAACAGAAGATATATGCCTCTAACTAGTTATTTTAACAATCAGATTCACCCCACAGAACCAGAAAATGAGTACTTAGGGCCGTATTAAAAGTTTTCGCCGATGATGTCATTTCACCTGTCGGAAACTTTCCGCCGTTTTCAATTGCAAAGACTTTTTGCCAGTGCGAAAAGTCTGCGCCTTGTAACAAGCGGAAACGATTCGCCTCTGAATGGAGGCAGCAAAAAGTGCAGAATTAGGGGTTTGAGGTGCAAAGTTGAGGGAACAAACCTACAGCATTGGGACAGTCCCCCAAAGGTAAATTGCGTCAAGAAAAAAAAAAGTACTTTAGATCACCCCCAAAAAAGTACATTCGTTTCGGGGGTGAAGAAAAAGCAAAGTTGGGGGGCAAACTTAAAAAGTAGCGAAATAGACTCCAGGGTGTCCCCCAAGTATGCCCCATGTGTTTTTAGGATTGCAGGTGTTTGCTGAAGGTAAGTTTTTTACGTTTTTTAAAAACTCACTTTAGCATTTTTTAACAATGCTTGCACCCATTTTCATGTATCCCAGATTTCCTGGGACTGCTTATTTTTGCAAAAAAAACCTGCTAAATGCTATTTTTCACTACTTGTGCTAAGACGCTAAATAGCACCATTTGATAGCATTTAAGCACCCCAAATACCTTCAGCAGGGTTATTCAGGGGTATCCATAGTGATCCCCCATGTCAGTGCATCTTTGGTGGGTGTCAGGATGATTTCCCCAAATCTGACAGGACTTTTTGCCAATTTCAGTTTCGTCGGGATGCGTTCTCGCATCCTTTGCAATTGAATAGGGTGAAAAGCGGTGATGAGCACGATACTTTTCCGGAGGTAAAACAATCGATGACAGCTAAAACTCCAGCATGCGAAAAGTCCGGGACTTTTCGCCAGCAATTGAACACGGCCCCTAACCTTAAGCACACTGATAGATAATAGGTGGTATTGTTACAATGAACAATTGATCTTGCGTCCAACACTAAATCATCCCATAAGTGTAAAAGTCTGTACATATTTTTTTTTCAATTTGCTCAATTAAGATTTCTTATACAAAGATTTCCTCGACTAATGGGCCAATTCATCAACGGGAGCCACGTGGCCCTCTATAATTAAGTATCCAACTTGTTGCAAGTTGCGGCTGTGGATACTTAATTACCGGAGTAATTCAGTATTGCTTCGGTGTGGGGACAGCTGCTCCGAAAAGCACTGCCGAGCCAGCCTTGTGTCCATGCATGACCTGATGATGGTGTTAGCTCCTGTGATTAAAGTCTGAAAATTTTAGCTTTCAGAGTTTGCTATACACTTGGCAGCCCCAAATAATGACTGGGCCTGTTATTGAAAATCTTTGGAAACTAGCATTTCAGCATGTGTATCGGGCTTATAAGGGATCATGAATAGATCCCTAAGAGAAAAAGAAGCTGTATAATGAATTAGTTAAACTAGTTTACTGTGCGCTGTACATTTTAATGTCATGGGTACTTGTTCTGTGAATGTTAGTGTCCAGGATAAATGTGCTGTGAATGTGAGTGTTCAGGTTAGATGTGCTGTAAATGTGAGTGACTAAGATAGATATGTTATGAATGTGATTGTCCAGGTTAGATGTGCTGTAAATGTGAGTGTCCTGGTTAGATGTGCTGTGAATGTGAGTGTCCAGGTTAGATGTGCTGTGAATGTGAGTCTCCAGATGTGATGTGCTGTGAATGTGAGTATTGAGGTTAGACGTGCTGTGAATGTGAGTATTGAGGTTAGACGTGCTGTGAATGTGAGTGTCCAGGTTAGATGTGCTGTAAATGTGAGTGTCTAAGATAGATATGCTATGAATGTGAGTGTCCAGGTTAAACGTGCTGTGAATGTGAGTCTCTAGATTTGATGTGCTCTGAATGTGAGTTTTGAAGTTAGACGTGCTGTGAATGTGAGTGTCCAGGTTAGATGTGCTGTGAATGTGAGTGTCCAGGTTAGATGTGCTGTGAATGTGAGTGTCCAGGTTAGATGTGCTGTGAATGTGAGTCTCCAGATGTGATGTGCTGTGAATGTGAGTATTGAGGTTAGACGTGCTGTGAATGTGAGTTTTGAGTTTAGATGCACTGTGAATGTCAGTTTTGAGTGTAGCTGTGCTGCAAATGTGAGTGTCCAGGTTAGATGTGTACTTCTGTGAGTGGGTTTCCAGTGTAACTGTGCCCAATTATTATATATGTAATATTAATTACCTGTTTTTTTCACTTTCTTACCTTAGTTGCACTTCTATATTGATTTTAATATTTAATTTATTAGGATTCTATTTAAATTATTGGTTTTAATATTAATTATAAAGTTTAGAGCTTTTTATTTTATTGGCCCTAGTGCACCACACATAATAGTTTCAGTTCTCCTTAAATTCAAGAGAAAATAGAAATGCTATTATCATAGAACTGCCATTACAGGTTCAGTCTGTATTATCATCTTACCAGAAATAAACCCCATAAACATCACTAGTTTTTGCCTAGAATATCAATGAATAATAATTGTCATACATTAATTTAATGCAGTGACTGAGTAAACTATTAACTCTTAATGATTATTTTATTCTTACTCCATAAGGAATAATAATGGTATAGAAAACTTTTCATATAATTGCAGGTCATCCAAGTACAGGAATCTTGTACTTGAATGACCTGCAATTATCAAAATACAACTTTATATTCACCACGGTGACATGAATAAATGTTCTGAGGTCTGATGACTGTGTGGAATTTGTATTTAAAAGGTTAGTCGTCAATGTATGTATAATGCCACTGTAACAATAGTCATGTATGATGCAGTGGTGGCAAGTATCATTGATTTTCTATGACATTCTGTATGATGCAAAAGTGACAGAAGGTACACTAATGTATAACAGCCAGCATGAGAATGTACAATGTAAAAAGTTATACTAAAGGAAATATATTACAGTTTAGTGAAAAGTGCAGATACAATAGCTTTTAACTGTTTAATGTCAAATACAGTCAAATAGATATTGGAGAAGAGAGGTCTATGCTAATGGGGCAACACAGTGGGAAAGTAGTTAGCATTGCTTTTAATTCCAACTAGGGCCATATATGTGTGGAGTTTATATGTTCTTCACATGCTTGAATTGGTTTCCTCCAGGTGCTCTGGCTTCCTCCCACATTCCATATACAAATTGTTAGTTTAATTGGCACTTGCATAATCAAGTCCTAGTGTGTGTCAGTGTGATAGGGAATATAGATTACAAGCTCCACTGGGACAGGGACTGATGTGAATGATTGATGATGAAATATTCTCTGTGAAACGCTGTGTAATATTTATGCACCATATAAATAACTGCTAATAAATACTATAAGTAGGAAAATCCCACCATTAGTGATAGGATTTTCCTAAATACCACTGCTCATGTCATCTATTATTAAATTCTATTGTGCAACCTTTACAGAAAACTAATTACCACATTTCTTTCTTTAGTGCTGAAATATATCATTGCTGTATAAGCTATTGAAGATAGTCTTGGATGCTCTTCTGTCGTGAGAAAATACATTGGACTCACTTTTGTTTTTAATGAAACAAAAAACTCACTGGGGGTGATTCATTTGTCGCGTGGGAGGTGATAATTAATAAGCGCCCAATGTTGCAATTCAATTGTTCTGGGAGCTCATTAATTATCGCCCTCTTCACGCCCTATTAGAATGGGTTTAGCAGTGTAAAATGGCTAAACTGTCTAAAGTCCTGGTTAGGGCACAGATTGCCCTAACTACGGGTTTCTTGCACATTTTTACTCGCACCCTCCTGATACTTAGGGGTGACTCAAGATACTTCAGGGTTATTTACTAAGTATCAGGATGTACAATTCTGACACATTTGTTCATGTTCATGTCTGATAATTAAAAGGGCAGTGCTTTTACTAGAGATTTATTGCTAGTAAAAGCACTGCACATTTAAATATGGGACACGAACATAAACAAAAGTTTTACAACCAGACACTTCTTACCAGGGGCATTTCAAGAGAGGAGGGGGCCAGTGTGCAGTCTCCGTCACGGGCCTCCTCCTCTCAGTAAGGCAGCCGGCAGCTCACTGAGCGCAGCGCGGCCAGTGCTGCACTGATAGACTATGGGCACTAGAGTGTGCCCAGAGTCTATAGCGCATGCACAGGTCACAGGGAAAATGGCCACGGCAGCCATTTTCCCAGTACTGCACATGCGCAAAATGATGGGAAAATGGTCATGGCGGCCATTTTCCAGGTGTTTTTACAGAGCTGACACTGGTGCTGACGTGGGACTCCGGAGAGGTAAGTATAATATGGATGCAAGATGTGCATTGCGGCCCCCCTGGACCCAGGGGCCCATGTGCACCGCACACCCTGCACCCATTATAAATACCCCTCTGCTTCTAAAAAAAACCCCTTCTACAGCCAAATCAAAAAAGGGTCATTGTTATTAGTCATACCTCGACAGCTGTAATGCTGATGAACAGCACGGACCTGCTGGTGGAGACGTTCTAATGCTTCAATCTGACCCTTTTGCCTGAAACCTCGTCCGTCATAGTCTTTCCAGCCTGTTAAACAAACACAGAAAACTTGATCCATGAGACAAGATGACATTAATGACAAACAAACTGCAAGAACAACAAATATTTTAGAAACACATAGTATTTTAACATTTGTACTCACTCTAATATTGTTTATTGGTCACAATTTTACTTTTGTCTCTTAAAAATTATATAAGAACTGTTCGATTTTCCCAGAAAGTGTATCCGGGCCCGGGCTCGGGTCATCCCACCAAGTTCGAATACCATAACGAGGCAAAACGTCACCCTCCCTGCATCGGATCTTGTATGTTTTGGATTGCATATAAAAGTCCGCCCCTTGTGATTGGGCGCCATTTCGTAGAGTGGAGGGAGAGGATGTGGGACTCTGGGCTGTGTACGAAAAGTGCCATTAGGATAATGCCAATTTCACACAGGAGAGTGGAGGGAGAAGGTGTAGGACTGTTGGTCGACAGTTACAATGGCGACATTTATGTCAACATGAAAATGCTCACATTATAAATTATTTGAAAAAGCCTCAGCTAAAGAGGCGAAACTAGTCAGAGGAATGATTGACGGCACCCCTATTGTGCAACAAGTGACCTTGGAGATTCTCACTAGTACCAAGTGGACTAGATATCTTGCAGTCATATTACAACAAGATGGACTTTGTAAACTGCTCCGTCATTTGAATTACGGCCTCTACAGCTGATAAGCACGGGACACAGATAGACTGCTGGTGCAGCGTGGCCCGGATCTGGCTGCCACTGAAAGACATATTGGAGACTAAATCCATCTTCTGGCATAATTTGTCCAGGATACATTGACTACAGTTGTCCGTAGGTACTATGGGCTTTATTCAGAGGCGGCCGTATGGTCTACGACTGCACGGCCGCCTCGATGTTTGTCTAGTGCGCATGCGCACGAGGGAGCCGGCTCCTTCGTGCGCATGCGTGAGACCCGCTACGACCGACGGCGCCGGTCATAGCGGGTCTTTTTCCAAAGGGGGCGAGCTGTCGATGTTGATTGACAGCTCGCCCCGTTTGGAAGGCGGGCCGGGGGTGGCAGCCCAAACGGAGGCGTTCCCATGGGAACGCCTGCCGTTTGGGAGAGGCCTCACTGACATCACTAGTCGTAAGCCCCGATGGTCGCGATTGTCAATGACCATCGCGACCATCACCCTAGCGGTCGTTAGAGCTGTGGGTGTTAACCCACAGCCTAACGACCGAAACAGAGGCGGCCGGTCAGGATGCAAGCGGCCGCCCAGTTTCTGAGCGACCGCTTGCATCCTCCGACCGCCTCTGAATGAGGGCCTATGTGTCACCATTCTTTGTGGCTTAACATCCTGTTCTATTTACAGTATATGATACATATGGAAAGTATTGCAGTATTTTACTAAATTGGACCCAACATCACCATATTGAAATCCTTTTAGGGGATTTTTCAGAGGAATATGCATTATATTGTTTTATAAATAACTAATTACTGATATACAACAAATTATATATTATTGTATGTTATTGCTTATATATACATTGATGGTTTTTATGCGATTAAATACAAATATATATTTTTTAATGTACAAAGACGTGATTCATTTTCTGCTACCTCACAATTTACAATCAGATTATTATTGGCGCAGTTCCCTCCCTTTTTCTTATATTATATATTAATTGTTAAAATATCGACAGGCAACATGTGGATATTTCCAAAATGTCGAAATGTAAACTTTTGTTATTGTCAGAGTGTCGACATTAGGGTTAGGCAGTGAGCAGGACTGTTATGGCTAAGGACTAGGGTGTGGTTAGCGATAGGCTGTGGTGGGGGGAGGGTTAGGGATAGGCACTAGAGGGAGGATTAGGGTACGGGGTAGGGATTAGGGTTAGGAATAGGTGAAGAATACTCACCAGAATGCTGGAGCACCTGACATATGACCTGGAAGTGACAGTCACATGACCGACAGGACCCAGAAGCTGCGATGGAGTCGCTGCAGCTGTCAGGAGTAGGTAAGCGATTGCTGTGCCTTCAGGGATGATATGTCAACATTCCAACATGTGGACATTTCATCAGAGTCTACATGATGAATCTCAACAATGTCAACTCCTGAGCATGCCTGGTCTACTGCATGCAAGTGCAGCGGCAGGGGTGCCAAGAGAGGGGGGTGTGGGTACTAATTACCCAGGCTTGTTGGATGGGTTGATGCCACCCCCCTCCCTTTTACCTGCCAGCAGCCCAGCCCACGTTGCTGTGGGCTGGGCTGCAGTTGGAGACTAGGAAGACTGCTGCTGCCGCTTAACAGCGGCAGTCTCCTCTCCTCTGCCTGTGGTTGGGAGCAATCATGCTGATTGCCCCCCCCAGATTTGCTTACACCAGGCCAAGGTGCTCACAGCGCCCCACTCCCCAGTGCACAGTGCCACTTCGCGGTGCTGCAAATATGGGTCATTGCTACATCCTACGCGATTAGATCATGTCCCCTCATCAGTAATGGTGCTCTTAACAGCCCTGTGCAACGGCCATGGTTTTCTATGGCAGCATCTGCCTGAGAGTGTCCAACTGTTAGCCAATCAGCAATTCACCATTGTCTAGTGCAATGACCCACTTGGGAACTCTCAGATGTCGGGTAGTTCTGTACAAAGTGTATAGCATGTCTGTCGGCTTGGGTGTTTGCATTTTTTGCTTTGCCAATTCCCTGGATTTATGTATGTACAAGGGGACCAAGTACATCCAAGGAAAAGGTAAGTATGAAGTGTGAGTATGAGTGTGTGTAATAAAGTGTTACATCATTTGGTGTGTGTCCTGTGGTTTTGTAATATTTCCTGTACAGTGGAACTAAATGTGCCAGTGGGCCCTTACTATCTGGGCATGTGCCTTGCATGCCGGGGCAGGCTTGTTGGGACCTGTGGTTCCAATTTAAAGAACAACATTAAATGTATCTTTTACACCATTACCCTCACACACACCACCACTGGGGAGACCCCATTTTATATTTTTATTTTTGGGGTGCCCACTTTCTGCAGATTTCCAACCCTGAGGCTGATTTTACATTATTGCAGGGGGACCCCACATTGTGTGTCTCCCTGCTATAGTGTAAGCAGTCTGGTGCTGCTTTAGTGGACCCTCGTCCACCTGATTTTTCTGAACCCGGTGGGTTCCGTGGTCTGAGGATGGTCATACTTTTGGGAGAGTTAGACCCCACACACTATTTTTTTTAAATAAAATTACCCCTTTATTTAAACCTTTAAACAGCAAAGCCTGCACAGATCATACTGATCAGTGCAGTACTTTGAATCTGTTGCTGACCTACAGCGGAGTCAAAGCACAGGACAAATGGTCTGATCTTGCACATTGCAGAAATTGTTGAGTATCACCATTGAATGTATATAGTCAGTCAAATAGGCTGATTAGTATATTTGGGTTCCAGCAATTTCGTTTAGAAGTCAAACATGATTCTTAGTAGATTTACCCCCTAGTCTGTGTCTGGATATATTCTGTCTGACAAAAGTTAACACATTGTTGTGATATGGCCAGTGTTTTTTTAACCAATTATATGTTTAGAGGTGGGTTTTGTGGGTGTAGTTTTGGGTGTTATACTAGTTTTGTCTCTGGCTAGGGGAGGTCTATTGTCTTTGGACATTACTGCCCTCCCACCATGTTATTTTGTGGTATGTTGGATTTGATTGTGGGAAAAAAACAGTAGCAGTGGCTGTCTAGCTATTAGTTCATGATGTGCTTTCCCCACCAATACATGGGTTAGGCTGATTCTACCCTACCCACAAGGTGCAGTGTAAAAGGCATCTTCTGATGGGTATTGGGGACTGTACGTCATCTCTGGGTGGCGTACAGTATCACTCACAATTCCTTAAAAAAATTTTTTTTTCAGAACTTCAAGAATTCATAATTTCTACATCCCTTTACTAAAGTATGGGGACTTTGGAAATTATCGTGGGAGAATTGTAACTAAAGTATGGGGACATGTGGAAATTATCGTGGGAGAATTGTAACCAGGAGATATCAGTGATATCAGTGATATCTCCTATGTTACAATAATGATGAAAAGCCCAGAACCTTAATTTTTACAAAAGTAGGGGAAAATTTAAATTTTCACCCACTTTTGTAGAAATTAAGGGTTTATGACTAGACCCCTAATTCCCTTCCTCCACTATTAGACCTTATTTCCATCACAGTTCACTCTTCTCTTTAATCCTTCCCTTTATAAAGAAAACTCTTCTTTCTTGTTCTTCTCCTTGCACTTTCCTTATTACCAGTGATCCTTGTATTTTGTCTCCTTGTCTCCCACAGCAAACCTGACATTGTTTGCTTGCCCATATGAGGGGATACAGGATCATCGAAAGCTGTTGTGCCTTCCCTCTGTGACTCATTGCTGCCTGCTCCTAAAATGAGTTGCAGTACTCTTCCATCTGTTCTCATCACTCTCTGGGCCTGATTCAGAGATGTTGAGGGGTCTGCATCTCCACAGGACACATTATGCGCATGTGCTTTTGGAGCAGTGAAACTAGTGCACCTGTGTGAATTAGAGTTCACGTAGGTGCACAAAAGCCCCGGCGTCCGGTTAAAGGACCCATTCAGGGCTGGAGGAATCTGAAAGCCTCTTCTCAACCTGGGGCATAGGGGTGTGCGTCTCAAGAGGAAGCAAATTACATTTGAAGATGGCGAATGCTCCCGCAGTCAAGCTCCTGAAAATATTGTATTTCTGGAGCTTGAATTTCTGTCCCCATACTAGTGTATGGGGACAGTGGGCCACATCGGGAGAGGAAGGTAGGAGATATCTACGATATCTCCTGCATTACATTTTTGATGAATGGTCCAAAAACTTAATTTCTACAAAAGCAGGTAAAAAGCATTTTCACCTGCTTATGTAGAAATGAAGTGATAATGAATAGAGCCCACTGTCACTAGAACATCAAAGTATCTCTCTTTAATAAAAGATAATTTGTACACATCCAGTTGCTGTTCATTATATATGGGGTTGCTAGTCCCCAAAGGAAAAGAATAAAATAATATATATGGAATGGAGATAACATTGTAGGTGTTTAAGTCATACACTTATTTCCAAATGTTATATTATATTAAACACACAAAAAGATACACATAAAATGAAAACAAAGATTACACATAAGCAATAGATAGAATCCATTCAAACCTTGTCAATTACTAATTAGCAACTATGACAGCTGATAATATTCTGATTTATTGTTTAATTTTATGTGTGTCAGTGCACATGACCAGCAAGACTAGAATAAGGCTTGACACTATAAATGCATCATAAAAAATGCTCAACTTTCAATGACATATAAACAATGCCAATCTGTACTAAAGTGCTGATCACCCATACTGAATTTTGCTCAATGAGTAATACCGAAAAAAATGTCTCATTTACCTCCTAGCCACGCTTGTGGAATCAAGATTGCAAGACCTATATGTAACATGATTATTAAGAACCAAAATCAGAGAAAACATTGAAATACAGAAATACATTGTGGCATTATCTTAATTGACAATGTTCTCCTATTTTAGACAGCATCTTGGGGAATTCCAGTAACCCTAACTGACATTGCTAAGTATATTAAGATTGAAAATATCATATTTCATTGCATAATTAAGCTCACACATCCATCAAGGCCTCATCTGCAGCAAATCAAAGTAAAGGGTGTACATTTGCACCTGGACAAACTGTGTTATGGTGCAAAGGATGGAAACGCAAACATTTTTTATTTTATTTTTTCAAGCAGGAAAAATGCTGTTGGCTTTTACAATTAACACACAAAAACTAGGCAGCTACGTACTGTGACAGTTTATTAGATGTGCTTCACTCTCTGAACTCTATATATGTTTGCACATTTTAAATACACCATCCTTGCAATGCAGCGTAATGTTGACATGGTGCAAAATTGCACCTTCTATCTGTATTTACTTCGAACTTTAAATGTGCTTAACAAGCTGCAAAAATCCACTTTGTTTAACTGTGAAGTTGTACTTGTGGCCTTCTACGGCTGGAGAGGAGAGTTGGGGGTGTCAAAGTTTAAAGCTGGGTACACAGCAGGGATATCGGGTTGTTTTCCAACCGAATCGGAAGAACATATCAGCCGGATCGCTCAGTGTGTACAGCCAATCTGCTCGCTCCCGCAGTCATTAGAGATATCTACCCAGTGCCGGTGGCGGTGTGTTTGTTGGTGTGTAGTAGAGATGGCTACTGAGTGAGTGTCTCGACACAATGACTCGAATCATTCAGTTGTTCGAATGATTCGAATCACTCAATGATTGGTGTGTCGAGACACCCACCTCTCTAGTCTCTGTGTCAGTGGGAGCCTGAGTCAGTAGCAGCTCCGCCCCCCTACACTGCTGATCTGACCTGATCATACATCTGCACTGTCAGGGCAGGGTAGAAGTATGATCAGGTCGGATCAGCAGTGTAGGGGGCGGAGCTGTCAGCGACTAACTCGGAGTCGCGCTGCTACTGCCAGGGCTCGGGGGGAGTGCACTGACTCAGGAGAGTCAGTGTAGAAGCTTGATCTGTAGCGCTGGGCTGCAGGGGGTGGAGCTGTCAGTGACTCACTCAGAGTCGCTGGCACTCCTGCTTTCTACAGCTCTAAAGAGCCATGTCCTGAGACACTGTCTAGAGACACTCCACTGAGTTGAGCCATTTGGCTCCACTCAGTACGGTGAATCGATCTGCCCATCCCTAGTGTGCAGTGGGGACCGCACTCACTGCGGTCCGCACTACACTTAATGATCGGCGGGCAGGGGGCTTTCTGGGTACTAAGAACCCCCCCTCCGTGCATGCCTGACCAGTCACACTGTAACAGGGAAACCTACAGAGGGTTGTCTGTCATAAATTGAGCAAGCCTGGGCAGCTTGGAGTGAAATTCAAGAGAGAAAACATGCTTGCAAAATACTGTTATTACAACAGATTTTTTTTTGGGTGGGGGGTGTCCAGGCACTCTGCTAATTTGCCCTTCCAAAAAGAAAAGTCTAGATCTATGGACCTTGTGTGGGTCAACTACAATATTTCAGCTGTTTATGCTTCACAATCAGCACATAAATTCTCCACATACACATGACATGGCACGTAATGCGACATTGTAATCATGCAATCGGGCACAAATCGCACACATTAATGTCAGAAACGACCAGCGATGCGCACTCCCGCTGGTCATTTCCAACATCAATCTTCGCCCGAACATGCTGGTCAACCTGATGATTAGGTTGCCCATGTTAGGGGATGATTGATGTGCCTACACTGAATGACTGAACATTCAGTGTAGGCTCAGCACAGACTGTGAAACGACTGCACAATTACAATGTCGTAATCCTGCAGTCGTTTCACAGTCTGTAAGTGGATACGCACCTTAACTGTATCATAGAGCATGGACAAATCATAACAAATTACAATAGACATAAAAAAAAGTATAGAACCCCAATTAGGTGCCAAGTTGTATTTCTGCTTAGCTTTCTCTCATCTTGTCTTTGTTTTGCTGTCATATGACAAATATGCTTTTGGATATGTAATCTGAATGGCTTTCTGTGATATGTCATCATCACAATTACCAATCACCAACATTGGTTTCCATGAAGTCAGGTTTCTGGCAAGTCATATATCATCTTGTAAAACAGGTCAGTGCAATGCTCATGGGTGTGAATGCATTGTACAACATATTACCAACGCTCTGTATGTCATGCATAGTAACAGGAGAAATAAAACTGACAATGGGTAAAAATTCTTCTGAAAAAAATAAAGTAACTATTTAACAACACTACAGTTTCCCAATAGATTTTCAGATTTCAGGGCTTTACCTCTGACAAGTCAAAAAAGAAGTAAATGCAAATAAGCAAAGAATGCACATTGCTGTTTTACAAATGAAATATTCCTACTTAGGGAACAAAACACCACTTATAAGCAATCTAAAATATATGTTTTAGCCCAGTGAAGAGCAAAACTACTGGAATGAATTTGCACTCTCGCCATTCTACTGTATATTGGCAGGCATCAGGGTCAAAACCAGTGGAACCGCTTTCCGGCTAATACAGATTATGGAACTTCAGGGGTGGGCTGGGGCAGGGGGGAACATGAACCCCAGGCTGGTACAATTTTTGCTGACTCTGTGCTGCCATGACGTCTATGCAGAGTGCGGCCGTAGAGGTACCTGGTATGACTCTGTTATACCCATTAGACAATCCCAACAGCTAATTGGTGGATGGTGCTGGCCATGGCTGGAACCATTAACCAAACAGAGAGGAAGAAGCTCTCAGATGCCTCTTCAGCATGATGTCAGTCTGCCACCCAGGGACATTGCTCTTACTGGAGGCTGCTTAATCTTGTCATAGTAAGTAACCATGACTTGTATGTGTATAGTGACAGTAAGCTGCATAAAGCTCACTCACTGTATATAGCATTACAATTTTTTTTTTTCTTAATCTTAAATTAAGTATTTTTGCCACTAGCAGTATTTGGGGGAGATTTGCCAAATCTTGGAGTAAGATAAAGTGAAGAGAAATAAAGTACCAACCAATAAGCTCTTAACTATCACTTTACAGGCTGTGTTTGAAAAATGACAAGAGCTGATTGGCTGGTACTTTATCACTCTCCACTTGACCCCTCTCCAAGACTTAGTACATCTACCTCATAAACTGTATGACCACAATTCTGGTGTAAGCTTAAACATCTGTATCTTTTCTCTTCTAATTGTTGTTTCGCTGATGTTGGGTAATAATTCCCAGATTAAGCAATAGATAAACAGCTCTTCTTTCAAACAACAAACTCTGTTTCTTTAAATTCATTGAATAACACTTGTGTATGACTTGGGGGAATAATGTATTTACTAAGGTGCGGGTTTTTAGAAGTGGAGATGTTGCCCATAGCAACCAATCAGATTCTAGCTATTATCTTCTAGAAGGTGCTAGAAAAATGTTAAGTAAAATCTGGAGGTGGCGTTATCCAGGGTCTCCCCCGGTTACCGGACTCTAACGGGGAGAGCAGAGCCGAGAGTCGGCCCTAGTAATCAGCTGTGTGGTCTAAACAGACCGCAAGCTGAGTCACTGCAAAAAAAAAAAAAAATTGTAAAAAAAAATGTACTTACCTGACTCCAGGGACCGGTGGTCGGGGCTCCGGTGATGACTCCCCTCTGGTCAGCTGGTCTCCCATGCTGCACTGCGGCCCGGTCATCAGGTGATCGGGTCCCAGTGCAGTATGGGATATCACCTGACCGGAGGCATGAAGGACATCACCGAAGGCCCGGATCATGCAGGTAAGTGTAATTAAGGGAGGGAGGGGGGTCGCGGGGGGTCCATGATCGTGGGGGGTGGGTCTTAGCACCGGGGGGCGGGGCTCAGAACCGGGGGAGGGGTAGCAGCGGTGGCCGGTCAGCGCATGCGCGGGCACTTTGTCATCGTATTTTTTGCGAAAATACCATGACTAGTGTGCAGAGGGGATTTGCAGGGACAGAGTTTATCACAAGCTCTGTCCCTGCAAGGGATTTGAAGTAAATCCCTGTGATATTGACTGAATTCGCAATGCAAATTCAGTCGTTAATATCACACTACAATCTGCATTCAATTTGTGGATTGTAGTAAATAGAGCCCTCAGTCTGAGGGAAACAGGTGATAAGAAGCAAAAAGGGAGGTCACTGCCATAGGAAGGAGAGTTGCTGCATAGTGTGCCCATGGTGCCAGCCCTGGTTCTTTCCTTTACCTGTCATCTGGCAGCCTAACATTAATGTTACCTATATATAGAATGAGGAAATTAGACAAGCAGAAAAAGCAGTGTTAATGCAGAACAAATTAGGAGCAATAAGTGGGGACTTATACCGCAGAGGTGAGCAGAAATGGTAAGTGGGAAGCAGCTCACATGCTGAGAAAAGAGTAAACGGAGAGCAGCTCTTAAGCAAAGTGGAGCAATGTTAGTAGTACCAGCTGTGAAGCAGTGATGTGACCAATGTGCGGAATATTAGCAGGAGACCATCAGGGAGAAAAGAACAACCAGACAAGCAACAGCCAGGGAGCAATTATACTGCGTAATGTGTAACTGCTTCTAGAGAGCAATTATTACTTCGCTTTACAGCAGTTATGCTTTGGACTAATTAATCAGCTGTAACTAGCTAACAAACTCATCTAAATGACTCACTAGATAGAAGTCACATAAAGATAATATTCTTTAGTTGTATGGTTATATATTAAGGCAACACACTGCTTGGAAAAGCAATCAGGGTTATTGGTTGCAGTCAAGAGGCCTGATTTAGGGTGGTGTAAACTTATGGCAATAACATTATGGCACAGAGGTAGAGAAACCCTACAGTTATACAGAAGATATTGTGATTACAATGCAATGCATCCCGCCACTGATCACATTCATGCTTACGTTAATTAGGCCGGTATGCATGTAGAAAAACGCAAAGGACAGCTTTCCCGATCAGAGCTGTCCTTTACGAAAGAGGGACTTCTGGGTCTATGACCCAAAAGTCCCTCTGACGCCATTCTGCGCATGTGCAGTATGACGAGCTCACCGCACTTTGCCCATAGAAGCCCATAGGCTTCTAAAGGGTCCAAGCTCCAGTATATATTGCATCCTGAAACTTAGTGCATATGAGAAATGCAGTCATACCCCCGAAAATGCCATTTTCTGGGGTTTGCCCACATTTCTGAAGTTGGTGCATCCCGCTCCCCATGTAACCCTATTCTCTCTCTTTATCTCCCACTCATCTTCCCTTATTCTATCTCTCTCCTATAATCTCTCCTCCCATCTTCCCCTATTTCTCATCTCTTCCCTGTTTCACTCTACTCCTCCGTCTCATCTCCCCTATTCATTCTATCTTTCTCATCTCCCCCTATTCATTTCCAATATATCTTACTCTCTCTCTCTCATCTATCTCTATACATTCTCACTGAGTATATCCAGACCCTTACCAGAAATGGGCCTGTTTCAGATGTGGATGTATACGCCATAGCAGCTGCAATCTCTCATGGATCATATTGGAGAAATATGCTAATACCTCACCCACCGTCCAGAGCATAGAGATAGTATCTTACATCCACTGCTCACGCACAAAACCGGAAACATCAAACATAGATCAGGTGGCTATCAGCCTAATGAGTAAGTCTAAGCTGTTGCAGACATAGCGTTTCTCTAGACACACAGAGGGCTCTCCTGCTGCGAGCAAGAATGCAGTGGCTGATTTATGGATGCCCAGAAAGCAGTGTTTAAACGGTCTGACATTCGTGCGTTTTTCTAACTACCCACCCCCCGTTACCTCCTCCAAACGCTGACTACCTGTCACTTACTTTGCGAGTGTATCCTCTGCGTGAGCGTAATCACAATTCAATAACTGCACGTGTACAGTGCAGCTTACACACATGCTCAATGGCTAACAATTGCTCAATCTGCATAACTGTTGGCATAGTGTCCACATCTATATCAGGCCCAATGTTTTCTAGTGTCTATATACAGTAAGATGTTAATAAAAGTGTAATGCATCTCTTCTCTATGCAACATAAGCTCAGTGACAAATGCAGGATTTCTAGTATTTCTAGCATTTATCAAGTACATTCTATAAAATGATGGGAATAACCTATGGTCATCATCCCCACTGGCCCCATTCTGCACTGTTTTCTCTGCTTGATACATCTCACCCTAAGTGCTAAGTCAGAGCTTGCAATTTATAAATATATATTTATATAGTTGTATCATATTGTGCAGCATTGATCAAATAAAAAAGCACATAAAACAATCATAAAGCAATGTTAGAGATGGGGACAGAGAAAATAAATAAGAGATCAAAATTAGAAAACCAGAGTTGATGTTAAAAGACAGTCACTGACCCAGGATAAATGAAAATAAAAATGGGGCGGGAAGTTGTATTTGGGTATTATCTATATAATCATTATAATGGTGCTCTGATGTCACATTTAAATGTTGATTTGGGACTGTGAGTTTATGGAATTCAGATAAAGGGCTCTATTTAATACAATCTGTATTTGTAATGCAGATTGTAGAGTGATATTACTGACTGAATTCGCATTGCAAATTCAGGCAATATCACAGGGATTTACTACAAATCCCTTGCAGGAATAGAGCTTGTGATAAGCTCTATCCCTGCGAATTCCCTCCGCACACTTATCACAGTATTTTTGCAAAAAATACAGTGAAAAGTGCAGACGCATGCGCCAACCGACCATCACTAAGCCCCGCCCCATCGCTAAACCCCGCCCCCGCGATCGCGGACCCCCCGCGACACCCCCTCCCTTAATTACACTTACCTGAAGTGATCAGGGCTCTGGTGATGTCCTCCGTGGCTCTGGTCAGCTGACATCCCATACTGCACTGGGACCCGGTCAGTTGACAACCGGGTCCCAGTGCAGGCTGGGAGACCAGCTGACCGGAGGTAGGACATCACCTGGAGCCCCTATCACCGGTCCCTGGTCTCAAGTTTTTTTTTTACTATTTTTTTTTTCTTTTTTTTTTTAGCTGTAATCAGCATGTGGTCTGTTTAGATCACAGGGGCCGGCTCCAGGCTCTGCTCTGCCCGTTAGAGTGGAGCAGGAGTCCGGTAACCGGGGGAGACCCTGGATAACGCCACCTCCAGGTGTCGTTATTATCACAGGGCTTTCCCCGGTATTTTTTCACAATACATTTTTAGCAACTTTGGCCAGATCACGTTTCCCATTACAATTATGGGAAATGCGATCTGCTTACTAAAAATAAGTGATAATTAGGGCTTGGAGTAGAATTTACGAATTCTACTCCAATTGCCCTGTAGTAACTTTAGGTGAAACTAAAATTATGTGAAAAGGGTGTGAAAACACCCTTTTTCACTTTATTGTAGTAAAAATAATGTTAATAAATAGAGCCCAAAGTCTGAACTATTGTATGTGGAAGAACCTTAAAATACCATCAAAGATATTTTTGCTACATATATAGCACACTACAGTATTGCCAGAGTTAATGCTCTAAGGGCTCTATTTACTACAATCCGCATTTGTAATGCAGATTGTAGTGTGATATTACTGACTGAATTCGCATTGCGAATTCAGGCAATATCACAGGGATTTACTACAAATCCCTTGCAGGGACAGAGCTTGCAAGAAAGCTCTGTCCCTGCGAATCCCCTCCGCACTCTAGTCACGATATTTTTGCAAAGAAATACTGTGACTAGTGCCCGCGCATGCGCCGACCGGCTGCCGCTGCTACCCCCTGACACTAAGCCCTGCCCCTGATGCTAAGCCCCGCCCCTGAAATCACGGACCCCTTCCCCCGCGACTCCCCTCCCTTAATAGCACTTACCTGCAGTCATCGGTGCTCCGGTGATGTCTTCCATGCCTTCAGCTGATATCCCATACTGCACTGGGACCCGATCACCTGATGACCGGGCCGCAGTGCAGCATGGGAGACCAGCTGACCGGAGGCAAGTCATCACCAGTCCCTGGAGTCAGGTAAGTGAATTTTTTTTTGACTATTTTTTTTATTTTTTGCAGTGTATCAGCGTGTGGTCTGTTGAGACCACACAGCTGATCACTGGGACCGGCTCCGGGCTCTGTTCTGCCTTTTAGAGCACAGTAGGAGCCCGGTAACCGGGGGAGACCCTGGATAACGCCACCTCCAGGTGGCGTTATTATCACAGGGCTTTCCCTGGTATTTTTTTACAATTTATTTTTAGTAACTTTGGTCAGATCACATTTTCCATTACAATTATGGGAAATGCGATCTGATTACTAAAAGTAAGTGATACTTAGGGGTTGGAGTAGAATTTTACGAATTCTACTCCAATTGCCCTATAGTAACTGAGGTGAAACTAAATTAATGTGAAAAGGGTGTGGCAACACTCTTTTTCACATTATTTTAGTAAAAATAATGTTAATAAATAGAGCCCTAAATCTACTGAACTGTAGCAGATTATAATTCAATATCACTATTTGGATTTCTGTGGAACAATCTTTCCAAAACTAAGTGGTTCACTCATGTTCCTTAAGTGTTTTTATTCATTTTTGTATATTTTTTTATTTGTATTACTATGTGCATGTATATTGGATCTCAATATTATTGTGTGTCTTTATAGCGCCACCTTATACATATATATCTTTTAGTTTACCCAGGCAGATTGTATGAGATAAAAATAATGAGTCTGAGGAAACAGTATTGTGTTGTAAAAAACAAGACAAACAAATAAAAACACAGAATAACTGAGCCAAAGTGGTAAATACTGATGGATCCATTTGTGAAGTGGTGTAAAGCCCTTTCTTCTATGTCTATACAGAGAAGGCTTCTCCCTATCTATCAAGGGCTAATGCAAAGAGAGTCTATATAACAAGTACTCTGGCATAAGAGTAGCATTGCAGTCCTTATTTTGATATTGCCATATCAGCATGGAGATAACACAGGATATTAATATAATTTTTTTTTATACTTAATATATATTTAAAAAAAAAATACTTTATTCCCAAACTAGCTCTTGTCTGCATCTTCATCCACAATGAAATCTCTTCTGCCAACATGTTTATTATTTGAGGTGTTCTAGTTGTATTACTTTGCACAGGGGCCCTGTCGCGGGTATGGCCCACGCGACCAGCAGCGCTGTACACACTGGTGGCAACAGCGCCTTCACCCCAAAATAGTTCCAAGCAGGGACTCGGAACCCAAAAGTTCAGGTGTGTTCGGTTTTCAGGAAAACCGAAGCACACATCTCTAGTTATCAAAACTAATGTAAAAAAAAAAAAAGAGTTCAAAGTAGAAGACAGTGGGCTCTACATAACATTAAAAATGATTGCTGACAGTATAATATTCAGTTAGTATCGCTGCATATTGCTGCAATACTTACAATTAGACCTTTGATCAAGGCTGAAAAAGCTGCACACAGGACTGAGAGCCTGATTCAGCATGGAACGCACGCTAGCAGACGCACGCACCCATCCACTGCGAGAATATGCTAATCAATGCATACGCACGGAGGCCGAAGCACAAGAAGCAGACACCCAGCAAAACATATAGCCGCCCACCTATGCCGTGATTGACAGCATAAACATCGGGAACATCGAGTGGCATCGAAGCTGCGTGTAAGCTAAAGGTAGACCTGACCCTGCCGCAGGACTTGAGAGATTCCTGCATGCACAGAGGCGCCCGGCTGCGTGCGGCATCGCTGAGATTAATTTATGGACACCCCTGTAACGGCGTGCGAATGCACAAGCATGCCTGCATTCGGCCGACCACCCCCCTGTTACCACCCACAAATGGCACTTGTGGTCAATCAACTTCGAAGGTCTCTGCGGGCTCCCTGTGTACTCTGCGAGAGCCCTTACCGTACTCAGCGACCTGTTCGCGAATGCACAATGTGATGTATATGCATGCACAGATCACAAACATCAGCTCGCACCATGAGTTCTCTCACTTGCGTTGCTTGCTGAGTCAGGCCCTAAGAAAATAGATGTGGCGAACAGTTTACAACTACTGTATCTACAACTATTGTTCACTAAGTATAACTGCATCTCAGTAAACCCACTTCATTGCAAACTTTACTGTAGGGAACATTGGACCTGATTCAGACCCGCTTGCTAGGATGCGTTCGCTCGGAGCCAGACGATTGTTTGCATTCTGCGCATGCGTACGCATCGCAATGCACGTGCGCAAACCAGTGCGAGCGATCGGAAAGTGTACGCTTGCTGTCCATAGAATGAGTGACAGGAGAAGCCGTTTGTGGGTGGTGATGGGCAGGCCACTAGAATCTGGGGAGTGAAGGTGCGAACGCAGGTGTGCCTGAGCATCTTAACGCCATTTCAGAGGCGTGCATAATTAAGAGGCAGCATCATAGTACACGTTACTTGGTTGTATTTCACACTGAAGCTCTCACAGTGCTTGCGGTAGGGTATGGTCAGCCATAAGCGCTGCGTTCGCTTCCAATGGTACTCAAGGTAATGATGGCTGCATACACTTCCTGGAGATGAAGTGCACAAGTGGCCGTCTTAAGACAGGCTGGTGGGCGTCTGCATACACAATGCGATCGCACGCTAAGACATAGTGGGCGTGCTAATGCATTGCCATGCAATCGCTTGCCTTGCTGAAATTTGCATACGCATCTAGCGTGCGAACGCATCTAGTGAGCGGGTCTGAATTGAGCCCATTGTCTCAGCATCCACAAATTCTGGCCTCATAGAGGTATTTCCTTATTTTCTAAACTGTTTAACATGTACTCAAAGCTCCTTAAACAAGTTTTGAGCTCTGGTAATTTGATAAATAATCCAAGTGTATTGATATGTTCTAATACACTTTCTGATAAATACTAGGAGAAAATAACTAACATTCTGTCTTCAAATCTGCAAGAAAATGTCAAATTTAGGACCCCTTAGATCGTTGTGCTTATAAGAAGTGAATGATAATTAGTAACTTTTCCAAGGGGTTAGGAATTCATCCTAGAAAGTCTACATGGCGCCATGATGCTGATGTCATTGAGAACACTGGATATTTGATTTGCTGAGTGCAGAAAAAGGACTAATCCTTTATGTGTACTGATCTTGCAAACCATTTTAACAGGTAGTTTACATGTCAGTAGCATGTCATGGGGAGAATGAATACATGGTCTACGCTGTGATACACAGTGATAACAAGAGGATGTGTTATTTTGCATAATGCATTGAATGGAGCTAACAACCCACTAATGACTAAAGAGACATCAGCTGCGTATGTCGGTTGGCAGAAAAGGCTTTATGTGTTTTGTGAGTGCCTGAAGAAATGTTATGTCTCCAGGATATGGATTGACATGCTGTCAGGTTACCTGTCACACAGTCTTGGGAGTGCACCTCTCAAAGAAGGTGGTAGAGGATTATACAGCAATTCAAACGTTTTGTCAAGATATACAAATAGCTTTTAACGCGAACGTACCATTGAATGTGTGCAATGCTCAAAGTTTAACATGCATCTTTGAGATGTACAGGCAGGCAAAACAAAACCCCCAATGTAAGTTGTCAATTCAGGGAGGAATTCACAGGGGGGGAAACACATTTGTTCTTGACCTCCAATATTAAACCACATAGTGCATATATTATGAGTGCAGGGGTATGCTATGCAAATTTGCACATGGGTCCAGGAAGGCCCCGAGTCGCACACCACAGGAAAGGACTGAACAATCAATTATACTATACTGCTCCGGCAGCACCATATTTCTGGTGATATATTCAGAAGGATGGCTCCACACAGGAGCTACAGTAGCAGAGACTTTGACATGGGCCTGATTCAGAGATGTACAATAATGCCATCGCTGCTGCAAATTTGTATGCAGAAACTGTTTAAAAATATGCAGATATCGTACTCGTCAGGATTTGCATTGAAACAACCCACCAGCAACTATGCAAATCTAAGCGACTGCGTACAAAGATTCAGAATCGATTGTGGATCAGTCGTTCATCGGAGTTCTTACTAACCGTATGTTTTACTCAGAATGGCCAATGGGAATGAGACACTGGAGCCATTTTTACTGTGTACAGGACTGCAATCACACAACGGTCGTTACACACCAGCTTTTTCATAGCCACTCCCCTGTTACTCCCCCCTAACGCTCCATGACTGTCAATTATACTGCTACCCAAACCTCGCTGCGACCGCCGTAAGTAATGAAACTTGACTCATGCGCAGTGTGACTCATACGCATGCACAGATCACCAGTAATCGCTCAACTGCGTAATCATCAGCATTGCGTCCATCTCTGAATCAGGACCTATGTGCCAGTCTTTGCCCTCTTCTGGGCAGTGTTCATTCCACATATATCATTGGTAATATAGCTCCGATGGAACAGATAAAGGAGAACCCAAAGCACAGATCTTATAATGCCCCTTTGCAATGTCCCCCAATTCTGTGAACTTGCCATCTCCACTTTAAAATAATTTGGACATGGATCTCCACGCTACAGAAAACCCATTATCTGGAGGGATTCCCAAGTTGGAACTTAACCCCAAAGCTGCATGCTATTTGCCAGTACATGTACAATTATTAACATGAAACAACAATGTTATTATACAGCAGTAAAACTCATGTAATGACCACACTGATTAACTTACTGGAAGGAGCAGCACACTCAGGGCTGGAAAGTTCTGCAGGCCCCCATCCCTTCATGTTGCATGCAGAAACTCTGACATAATACTCTTTGCCCTGTCAATCAAATCAAAATAAATGTATTAAAGTATAATACAAAGTCTTAGTTTGATTATTCTCACACAATAACGTGGTGCTAAATCTGTACCTCATTTCAAGAGATCAATTCAAACTATTTATTCTAAATTTTGCAAACACCACCCTAATATAAATAATTATTTTGTATACCTTCCATCTCTATCATCTTTCTTATATTAATATTTGGTGTTATCAACATTAACAAGTCTTACGTCTGCGTATTATGCAGAATACAATTTGTTACTCTGGATACTTAGGACATCTTTTTATTAATACATAAGATATAGAGGGTCTGATTCAGCACTGGACGGAATTGCAAAGACGCACACAAGCAGCTGTGCAATTCTATCCTTGCTATTATGTTATTACAACAGGAGGCTTCATGCCTCCTGCATGCATTAATGATCTGAGCTGCATCCATGGACGCAGCATCGGATCAAGTGCCTGATCCTCAGGCCGGCTGAGTGACCATGGGGTCATGCAGGCTGGCATCGCAGATGAGGGAAGGAAGACAGGTATCTCCATCAGCCATCGGAAATCCTGGCCTCCTCCCTCCCCCCGTAGCCGGCCCCCTCCCCACCCACAAATGGCAGCAATCACTGACAGTCTGCTGCCGCTCTGCGTCCGATCACGCAGGACCCATTTTGCACATGCCCATCACGGGTCCTGCACACATGCAGATTCACGACTATCAGGAATCTGTGTGCTGCAACATATCTGCACAGACTCCTGAATCACCCCCAGAATATGAAAGCACTGTAATTGGCTAAATTAGATGGTAAAAAAAAGACAATACAAATAGTATAATACAGCAAATTATAAGAGTAGTTGTAATCAGGTTAATTGCCCAAAATTACAATTTTTTACATTCAGTATTGTTTTTGGCAGCCTAACAGTAAAGCAATGTCTACATTGGACTGTGGAATCCATCGACTTATCTTTGCTTAACAGTCTATTTCCATCTAGCTATAGTTCAGCTGCTACAGTATAAGTGCTTAACTACTGTAGCAGCTGTCACATTTTGCAGCATTATATACTGTACCATGATACTATAAATGTAAATATAGTTGAACTTCATGTGCTCAACAGTATTCAGACACATGTCTGGCTGAGCAATTGAATACATGATTACTCCTACCCGTGGCACACTTGTGTCTAGTTAGGCATAGCAAAACAGATATATAATCCATGCCCAATCAGACACATGGCTATTGGGGATAAATTATAGAGAAAGAACAGTGTAACAAACAATGCCAGTTTTTACTCTTTGCTTGAAAGTCTCAGCTATTACGATGTTTCTGGAGTTTCTCTTTGCCAAACCTACTTATACATGCTGCCTCCCATCCTTACCTCTGGATGTGATTATTTGATTACAATTGTTTGCTGCTTGCCCTCGGCATGTGTTCGGTTTCCCATGGCTTTTTTGTAGCCTATAGCGCTGAATTTATATTTTCTTAACCCTCACTAGTTTCCTTCGTAGGATCTTCTAAGCGTAGGAGGTGCATGAGTGTAAGAGGTGCATGGGAAGTGCTACTCTACCCTCTGGTTTTCAGATGCAATCAGAGACTATTTACATTTTAATATATTATCGAGGCATAATTAGCCAAATGGCTTTCGAACCATAATAGTAAACAAGGAATTGGGGGTATAGGGATAATAAAAATCTTTTATAGAAGGTGTTTTTTTCCTATGATATATTACAGTATAAAATTGCACATTCCAGTACAGTGCTGTAGCAGGGCACTAATGCACCCATAGCCTGTTCCACTCCAACACACTCCGCACATGTGACATCATGACATCACAGAAGGGAGGACATGGACAGGATGCTGAGCGCCAGGTGGCTCTCAGGCAGCACCCGGCTGCCTCCCTTTCTCTGTTATCCCGTGTTTCAGACTGCCTCTTTGGCATCTCCACCTGGATGTCCCAGCACTGACTCAAACTCAACATGTCCACATCCTCCTCCTAGCATCTTCTCCCTTCTTACTATCCCTCTCATAGTGGACAGCTTCACAATCTCTGCTGTTCCCAAGAACTCTGCATTGGTGTCATCTTCTACTCTGACCTCAGTTTCATTCTTTATATACAGTCATTCAATCCTGTCACCTTCACCTTTGTCTCTTTGTATGTATATGCCCCTTTCTCTCTCATGATGTTACCAAAAAACCTAATTCACCCTCTCATGAATTACCATTTTGACTACTGTGATCACCTTCTAACTGGCCTTCCCTTCACCTGTCTCTGTCCTCTTCAATCCATCCTATATGCTGCGGTAAGGATAATTTTTATCTATAGTCACTTTTGTTTCCCATTTCCTCTAGAGTTCAATCTAAGCTGATCGCCTCACCTACAAATCCCTCACTGAAGTCTCACCTTCAGATCTTGGGGCTGATTTAGCAGTGGACTGAATTGCAAAAAGCTGCACACAAGCTCTTTGTAATTCCATCCTGCTATAATTCAAATACTGAAGGAGGCGTCTATAGTGAAGAGACGCCTCCTGTCAACAACTGTTATCCAAGATTCCTGAAAACTTCTTCAGAATTAGTCCCCTTGTGTCACAACTCACGGACGGATAAAGGATGCTGGCCCATGGATGGAATCAAGTCCCAAACCAAGCCAAGGTTAGAAACGAGCAGCAGTAATCACTGGAAATGCTGGAGTATGCTTTAGGAGCCTATACTCTGGCACCTGCCTAGTGCCCAGGGACTCCCATTTATAGAGAGGAGTTTAATCCTCGAGCCAAACATGATGTCACATTTGGTGCATATGTCTCTTTAAATTTCTTTACAGGTTGGCACGTGCAACCCTAGTGGAGCAATGGCCGCCTGCACTACAGCCGCCGAGGAGGGAAGATAGCACATACCGGGCAGCAGGACACTAGCAGTGGGCATCGCGAACTCCCCACCCACTGTCCTACGCTGACCAGGACCCCAGTACTGCAGGACCCGGTAAGTGGGAGCCGGGTTAGGCCATGCTCTGACATTTTCCCCCTTTAGGGGTGGGCACCAAACACCCCACAAATGGCTTTCCAGGAAACTTCTAATGAAACTTTCAGAGAAGTTGAGGTTCATGGAGTTCTGAAGCCTTGATCCACTATCATTCCTCGGCACCATATCCTTTCCAATCTACAAGGAATTGGACTGTGCCTCGAGAAACTCTGGAGTCCAAAATCTGTTTTGCCTCTTGATGATCCACTGGAATAGCTGAAGGCAGGTCACAGGGTGTCTAGGGCTGAAAATGTGGAAGACATTCGATATTTTAAGCGTGGCACACTTAGAATATCGAATGTTGGGTTGATCACTTGGAGGATCTTGAATGGCTCAATGAACCTGGGAGCGATTTTCATCATGGGCACCTTCAGTCGTAGATGTTTTGTTGACCCTCTTCCTGTCTGCAAGCACCTAATACCTTGAAGAGACTCTGCACAAATTCTTCTTTACCTCTCTCCATATATTAAGGAACTGCCTCGCCGTGTCATGGACAATTGGCACTGATACTGACTGAAGGACTCTCCCTAACAAGATTTGAGGTTTACTCTAATCTAATGTGGGTGCATGGTTGCATAGCCAAGGAAGACCGAGAATTATAGGACTCTCGATTGTTGGAAGTGTAACCCTGGTTAAGGGTTAAAAGAAATACAGTATTTATAAACACATATTCTGAGGTAATATGTGTACATGGGTTGACAAATTTATATATGGCATATATGTATAGTTGTATATTGAGGTAAAATATGGCTGATTTATTCATTCTTTAAGAAATATCCTTTAGTAATGGAAATGTATATACAATTTATGAAAAAAAGCATATATGTTTCATGTATTTATATGACAGTTTATGTGGTACTCTTTTCTCTGAGGTAAAAGTATGCCCCAGTGTATGGGATACACATGCACTGTAGAAGAAGGGGCGGAGTGATATTGCTGGGAGTGATTTGGTTCCTGTCAGGAAAAGAGGGGCCGGTTGGAGAGAGGTATATAACAGTTGTCAGCAGAAGCTGGCAGTTAGTCTAGTGTTCCCTTCCTTGGGTGCTCAATCCCCCTGTGCCTGCCAGGCCTGCCAGGCACAGGGGGGTGGAGCCGGAGAGGAAGCCTGTCACAGCGGGAGCTGTGTGACAGCAACTGCGGCTGACAAGCGATCAGCATCTCCCAGGGAAGAAGTTAGCGGCAGTGGCTTCTAGAAGCTTTCCCTGGGGTGAGTGAGCAGCAGTGGGCAGCTGGCAGTAAGCATCAGCATGTGCTGATCGGTCAGCACTAGAAGGCAGGATATGAATTGGAGACAGTGGCGCTCAACAGTGTCTCGAGCCTTCACACAATTATCTAGCTGCACAACACATACCTACCCCAGTATCAGGGGCGGATCTAGACTGTTCTATTAGGGGGGGAGAGTTAATGATGAATTCCAACTCCTAATCTTTCCTGTACTGTCCTCCTCTTTCCTGTACTGTCCCTTTTTGGTCCCAGCTCCTTCCCTTCACATTTTTTTTGCTGGCCACATTGATTTTTTCAATCAGTATATGTTTAAGTACCCTCCCCCCAGCAGTAACCCCTTCCCCGTTACACCCTGTTGCAGCAACCCCACCTCCCCCGCGCTACACCCCCCCTCATGGCACCCGCGTGACCCCTCCCCCCCTTTTTACTTTCACTTACCTCTGCTGCTCCGGTGATGTTCTCCCTCCGAGCTTCAGTCAGCTGCTCTCCCATCCTGCACTGTGACCCGGTCAGCTGTTTAATGCAGCAGCTGACCAGGGTCACAGTGCAGGGGCCGGGAGACCAGCTGACTGGAGGGAGGACATCACCGGAGCCCCGATCTTCGGTCCCTGGACACAGGTAAGTTTTTTTTTTTCTGTTAGCAGTGATCAGCGTGTGGTCTGTTTAGACCACACAGCTGATCACTGGGGAGCCGGCTGTGATCTCTTCCTCCTCGGCTCCCGGGTGACAGCCTGTCACTGACACATCCCCCTGACTGGGAGACGTGAGCTCCGATCACAGCACAGCCTTTATTATCTCTCTCCTCTGAATGATGCAGAGGAGAGAGATGATAAAGGTAGGACAAACTGTGCTGGGGGGGGTGATCGCTCCAATCGCCCCTCCCCCTGGATCCGCCACTGCCCAGTATAGAGAACTTATTATGCCGTATACGGCTTCACATATATCTATATGAAATAAGGAGTCACAGAGGCAGAGCCCCTCCTATATTTAGAACAGCATCACTTATTTATAGGAGGGTTCAAAGGAGGAAATTGATCAGTTGATTAGGACAGGCACTACTATATGGGGATCTGCAATGGCATTTATACAGACATTATTTAAGCCTTCGCACTAAGCTGCCCAGAGACTATAATGCTACCATTGAAACCCTCTAACTATATGCCAGTCCTACAAAGTAGTGCATTACTGCTGATGAGAGAGATACTGTTAGTGTCTGAGCTCTAGTGGATACAGTATCACTAAAGAAAGGATAGTATCTGTGCATATTGCAGCTTATCCAATATTTCTAGCAGAAAGGAGAAAATAAATATATCTAAATGATACAAACCATCTCTCTAGTGGAGCAGGATTAAGAAAACTAAGCGAAGGATGTTCTAATCTATTCAGCAATAGACTCTACAGATGGCACTATAGAAGTACTGATAGCCACCTGTTCAATAAAGGATACAGGAGCCATAGTCAACTTATCCAATTCAAAGACTTTTACAATTAATCAGCTATAAGAGTCCCAGCGTGCACCAACATACTGCAGTGTTTATAAGGGACCAATACTACCTAAGTGTTACAGGGTTATTTGTTTCTCCATATTATACTTATTTTGTTGTATGGCATGCAGAAGTATATGTATAGAAGGTATATTGATATATTCTAGGTTGTGGGGCATATTGTATTGTCCAAATAATTGTTATGTTTCTTAATTGGAATAAATTAACAATTACTTGTGTATATTCCACCGGTTCATCATTATTGAAAGGACCTGGATGTTAACGAGGAGAGAAGAAAGGTATTTTATTTTTAAAAAGTGTAATTATTATACTGCATATATAATACCATCAGGTTACATAATTACATTGATTGACTTACCCAAGCAAGCCTGAATAACATAGCTATGGGTTTTCCCAAGAAGGTCCATCCATACAACCAATACCTTGGGTGGAGGCACTGATATAACTGAAGGATTTTTAATATTTAGCAGAGGAAATGAGTGAGTACTCTAAACCACAAGGAAGTTAGTAAACTGGTATCCCTGTTAGAGAGTAAAGGGGGATTACAGAAGTATGTAGAAGGATATCAACTTCCGATGGAGAGTGCCCACTTGCATGGTAACTTCTGTCATCCGGGAGTAGATGGTAGCCATGGGAAGTTTATTCCCGTCCACACCAATGATACAGAGTGGCGTTTGTAGTGGCACACAAAGAATTCCTGACTCCTGAACATTCTTCACTGTAATGAAGTTGCAGTTGGCCAATCAAAAAATGGGAAGAACTGCCCTCTTTTGGGGTGTGATTAAACGCACTTAATCTGACCACCCATTGATCTGTTAGAGACGCTTGGAACAGCTGGCAATGAGATGATCTGGTTCGCCACATTACAGACATAGTTTATTCTTAAGTCTCATTTTCCTTTCTAGGGAGGAGAGCCTTCCCAATCTGCATGGGCTTTTCTGTAGACTCAACTGGAGCATCGAGGACTCCCAGCCGGCTGCCCTACACCAACCAGGACCCCTGCGATGCTGGACCTGGTAAGTGGGTGCCGAGTTCCGCCATGCTGTGGCATCTTGCCACAAGATATACTACTGCCCATTCACTTGCTCTTCTCTGGCCTGCACCTAGCCTCACCCCTGATTACCAACTCTTACTCTCACCTCCAGGATTTATTCCATTGCTCCCATAAAACCCACTTCTTTATCTTGCCCCGTATTACCTTCCCCTGAGACCTCGCTCTCTCTCTCTCTCTCTCTGAGCTCTCTCTCTCTCTCTCTCTCTCTCTGTACCCCCTTCTTCTCACTGTTTACTAGCTCCTTATGCCCCTTCCCACTCCACTTTAGATGGTAATCTCTCAAGTGTAGGGCCCTCTTTTCCTCTTGTCTCATGTCCCACCTATCTTATCTACATTTGTATCTGTTCTATGTTGTGTACTCTTTGGGACTGATGCCTAGTTTAAACCAATTGGCCCGTTTTTTGTTACCGCATTGCGTGCATGGAAATAAATGTGTATATTCTATCATATGCGAATTTGTACACGTTTGTAGTACACCATCCCCCTAGCCATATGTTTAGTTTGATAATCACCACTATCATTAGGGTACACTTGCACTAGTCTATACTTGTTGCAAATTAAATTGAGAAAAAATATAACAACTACGAGCCATGCCACGGATTCCTTAAACATATATTGCAATATAATTGGAAAACAATTATTTTCTTTCAATAATAAATCACATTCGCATATTAAACTACTTGAATCTCCTGATTCAGAGTTGGGACTAGAGAGAGATATCTCTCTCAACTGATCATCTTGGTGAAACCATGTTGCACTGCAGGTGGGGCAGATTTAAAATGTGCAGAGAGATTTAGATTTGGGAGGAGTGTTTCCAAACTGACATCTAAATTGTAGAGTAATAATAAAGCTGTGCAGTATTTGTGGGCCACATGTAAAAGCAGCCAGTATTTACCCTACATGCAAAAAAAATTATGTATTTACACCCCTTGCATTGCAATACGGTTTGTCCAGGTACACAGTTAAGTGCTATCTCTCTCTCTATTCCCAACTCTGAATCAGGCCCATTATCTTAAGAAAAAGTGAACAACCTGCTACAAACGGTTAAAAGTGCAAAAGGCACTTAAACCTCAATGTTCCTTTCAGCAAGGAAAAACAGCACCGAGATAAACTTATGTGAGGATAAAACATTAGTCATGCTACATTTACTCATTAATATAAGCAAATCAGCCCTAAAGCAGGATATGCAGAAATACATGAAAGCATTAAGTCTAAAGGACAAAGTCATGTGGGTACAATGACTCATGATCATGGAAAAGTCTATTAATCTATAATAAAGAAATTAATACTCTTGTATATAGAACGTAGCATATATTTATGATACAGTATCTGCTACGATCCCCCATTTGGATCGCAAAAGCAGCCCCTATAGGTTTCTATGGGGACTGCAAAATTGCCGAATTTGCCAAGCATAATCCCGGTAGCTAATACCATCTTTAGATATATATAGGCTACAAATTACACTAAACGTGGGATCTGCAATGAGTGCTTGCACATGCATGGTCTGCTTAGTGCACATGCGCAGTAACATGGTAAAGTTATTGCATAAGGGATCTCTTTACTTTTACACATGCAGGGACGGGCTCCTATTAATGTCCCTGAATGTGTTTTTTAGTACATAGAGGTGAACTTAGTTTCCTACTACCACTTTGTATTCTGGAACTTGGCCCCGGTAGGTAATGCCTTCAGATGGTGTTAGCCATTGTACCCTATAAGCTACACACTGCAAAAGTTACCGGGAGAGGGATCCATACACACTAAAGAGATAGGTCACTATCTTGCCATTACTTGCCATTCTTTTGTCAAAATGTGTTCAACAGTCAACAAAATGTGTCACAATAACTTCTGGATGTAAATCATTGTGTGGACTACAGTAAAATGACCCAGTATCAGGAAGATGTAATGCTATACTTTGCCATATCTTCATTTTCTTCTATTCAGAATGTTTTTAAATAATAAAGTTTGCACATTAAGAGGTAGCATATGTACAGGAGCATGGCAAATCAGGGGCATTCATAATGAACTGCAGGCTAAGCAACTATTATAAAATGGTTAAAAAAACAACACTGAAATATGTGTTATTGTGTATATCACCGGCTAATTGATAATACAAGACTGGAGAGGTTCATGCAATTCCTGACATTAGCTATATGCTTGATACCTAGGATCATACACATAAGGAGAAATGTAATAGCTGATGAGATGCAGGCATCGGAGTGATTTTTTGAAAGTGGAAATAATTTAAAAGGCTAAACCAACCTAGTTTTGCCTTTTAAATAATTGGCACTGTAAAACAAATAAATAAAAAATTGCAGGCTCACCGGAATCGGAAGGCTATTAAATTTTCCCCATACTGTGGCCCTTTGATTATACTTGCAGACCCCCCCTAAGCCGCAGGATGATTGATATGCTGCAATGTTTGGGGGGCAGAGTGGGGGGCGGGATTTTCTGGGAGGGATGAGGCCAGGGTCTGCGGTGGCGATCGCAAAATCCTGGCCTCTGAAGTGACCAGCACCCGGCCAGGCTGCGGAAAGCTTCAGCTCCCGCAGCCTGACCAAAGGAGCAACCAGGTTGTGAAGGTGCTTGCAAATGCAATAAGGATGTGTCTGACACCTCCTTCTGCATTTGCATTAAGATGGACGGAATTGGCTTGTGTGCGGTTTTGCAATTCCATCCATGGCCTTTATTCAATTAGTTTTGCACCCACAATACTTTTCTGCCTGCTGGACTTTTCACCTACATCGCCTGTTTTAGATGCGGAAACTTATTGCGCGTGTCCCCGCGATTCGCCGTATTCAAGGCCATATCTCCAGAAGGATATTAATACATTAGAGACTGTACAAAGAAGAGCAACTAAAATGGTGCAAGGTCTACACCACAAAACGTACCAGGAAAGACTAAAATATCTTAATATGTATAGTTTGGAGCATAGAAGGGAAAGGGGGGACATGATAGAAACGTTCAAATGTATAAAGGGTTTTAACAAGGTAAAGGAAGGAAACATTTTTCAAAGAAAGAGAAGTTTTAGAACAAGAAGACATGTTCTGAAACTGAAGGGTGGTAGGTTCAGGGAAATTTGAGGAAATATTACTTCACAGAAAGGGTAGTAGATAAGTGGAATAGCCTCCCATTAGAGGTGGTAGAGTATAAGACAGTAGAACAATTTAATCATGCATGGGATAGACATATGGACATCCTTCAGAAGTAGTAAGGATCAATAAGGGTTGAGGTAACAATAGGTTTAAAAATGGGGCAGACTAGATGGGCCAAGTGGTTCTTATCTGCCGTCAAATTCTATGTTTCTATGTTTCAATTCCAACGGACACGAAAACGCAACCAGGCAATACTTAAACAGGCGGAAAGTGCTGTCAAAAATGGGGAAATCAGCCTGACCCCCCCCAAAAGAAGCATTAACATTGGGGATCAATATAGATGTCCCCGATTATCCCTACTGAAGCTATCTGGGGTACTTAAGTGGGGAAGCAATCGGGAAGCCGACTGCCTAAATACCGGCAGTCGGCTTCCCGACTGTCATATCCCGGCAAGGGTGAAATGCCGGGTGTCTAGATGTAGACGCCCGCATTTCCCCGACGCCGGGAGACTGGCGCCCGGCATCCCAATCGCAGTGATGCCAGGTGCCGCGAGGGGACAGCCGCGGGGGGGAGGGTTAGGGCTCCTGGGCGGGACTTAGGGTTAGGCACCCCCCGGGAGGGTTAGGGTTAGGCTAGGGGAAGGAGGGTTAGGGTTAGGCACCCCCGGGGGGGACTTAGGGTTAGGCACCCCCCCGGGGGACTTTGGTTTAGGCAGCGGGGAAGGGGGTGGTTAGGGTTAGGCACTTAGAGGGGGGATTAGGGTTAGGCACTTGGGGGGGAAGTTAGGGTTAGGCACCCCTAAGGAGGGTTAGGGGGTTAGGTTAGTAGATACTTACCTAACCACGATCGGGATTTCCAGCGCTGTTGGGCTTCCGCTGCTTCTAACTCTGCTCTTGTCGGGCTGCCGCATACCCATTCCACTTAAGTGATGTCATTTGCTTCCAATTAGCGTATCGGTACAAGTGGTGAAGAATAGCATTTTGCATATTTTTATGTGGAAAATAAGTAGTCCTGTTAAATTTGGGGTACTTGAAAATGGGTGCAAGCATAATTAAAAGTCACTAAATTGTTGTTTTAAAACACGTGAAAAATGCACCTTCAACATGCACAAGCAGTCAAAAAAACACCTCACCCATACTTGCAGACACCCCAAAAGACTGTTTTGCTACTTTTTAAGTTTGTACCCAAACATTGAACTTTTTCGCCTCCATTTTCGAAGTCATTTTTTGGGGTGTCCCTCACTTTTTTTTAGTTTTGTTTTTACGCAGTTATGGTTTGTGGTGATGTCCCAAGGGTGCACAGTGGTTTTCGCACCTTTGTACCCCAAAACCGCAATTCTGCACTTTTTTCCGCTAGCTATTCATAGGCAAAACTTTTCCGCCTGTTACATTGCATTGACTTTCCGTGAACGCAAAAAGTCTTTGCAATTGAATACGGCGATAAGTTTCCGCCTGGCGAAATGACACTTTTTGCGTCTAATTGAATACGGCCCCATGTCTTAATCAAGCCCTGTGTCTGTGAGCCATGGAGTATTTGATTCCTTCATTAATCTATGCACATGTGGACCACTTTACAATCAACTTTGGAACAATGGGAACTCTATTAGTGTACAAACTACATCTTTAAAGCAAGTCCAAATGGATATTTCAGCACTACAAGATACATTGCCCTAAGATTTTCAATATAATACACTTATAATGCTTTGATTACAGTGCACCTTTGAGGGCAATCTATCCTTATTAACTTCTGCAATCACCGAGCCACCACAGCTCCTATCCAGTTTTTATAGACAGCAGAGGATACAGTTAACCTCCCAACCACATATTGCATTATACAGTTCAGACTCAATTGGACTCTAATGCATTTAGCAAGGTAATGATAGTATTTTCACTTTTAGTACCATACATCATGCTCATATTTACTAAATCATATTTGATGATGCCATGACCTAGTTTTACTGTAGATTAATAAAGTTTTAATTGTTCCAAGGTTGTGTGTACATACTGTGGCTCTCATGTGCATAAACTAACTAGTAACATTAATGACACATTATATAATTAAGTATCGAGTGGTGTATCTATTGTCAGTAGTTACATTTACACCTCCTGCAATGTATTATCATTTAACACATGATATAAAAAAGACCACATATCACTGCTCAATGCAGTCAGAGCGCTTGGTGATTACATAGTGCCATGATTACATGACCTGGGATATGTTACACCTCAGCATCCATAACTCACATTAGCAGCAATGCAGAGCTTCTGCACTGCTACAATTTCTGGCTTTTATGCAAAAAAAACCCCAATATTTTATTTTAGTAGGTGAGATGTTAAACTATGTAAGTGTATTCTGGTTCCTAAGTGACCAAATAGCCCTTTTAACCAAATAAAATGACTTGGCTTTTTACACTCTCTTGGAGGTGATGGAAAATTGACCACTACCTATATATTGCAATGGGATAGTATTTGTACCTTCCAAGTGTATTTTATTTGGTAAAGTATTTTTCTAGACACATTTCTACTTCAATTTAAAAACACAAAACTAGGACATTGAAATGTAGGACAATCTCACAGATAGTAATGATGATCTCAATGTTCTCCTATAGACAAGAATGAATAAAAACATTGCCAATGAAATGAATTGTGCTACAACAAAGATATGTTCTAATCACGAGAGGGAACCTGAGAAGCAGGAGCGCAGGTAAATATGCGTCTATTATTCTATGCATCAGCTACAGCTATGTGCTTCAGAGTTGCAGGAGCTTTCATTTCTAATGTGACTTGTCCCTGATCCCCCTATTTATTCTATGCTGCAAGTTCCGAAATGGATCTGAATATATCCCAACAGTCAATGTTACCAAATAACAAAAGTATCAAGGTAAAGGATGCTGTACTGTTACCATTGAGGGGATGCATATAGAATCTTTTGGCAGGAGTTGAGTTTTGATTAAAGTAAATTGGTATTTACCATAGTCAGACCTGTAACCGTGCACTTCAAAGACTGCAGATTGTCAACAATGACGTCACCAGCCAAGGGAGAGAAGTCTGATGAGGTGCTCCATTCCACTATAAAGAAAGGAGGATACCAATTAGAGAATATCAGTAAGTCTGTTACTGTAATATCACATACACAGAATAGGTTTTGGTTCCTCATATATGTTATAAAACATAGATAGCTTTTTCAAAATAAACAGAGAAATCACAAGGAAGTGTTATGCCTATGGCAACACCTCACACCAGGAGCGTATTTATAATGAGTGCAAGGTGTACAGTGCACACGGGCCCCTGGGTCCAGGGGGACCCACGCTGCACACCCTGCACTCTTATGTTTTAATACTTACCCCTCCGAAGTCCCAGGTAGAGCTGTAGCACTGGACAAAACACCTGAAAATGGCTGCTGTGGCCATTTTTCTTGGTGTTTTGTGCATGTGTACTAGGGAAATTGGCAGGAAAATGGTGGCCACGCATGCGCAGCAGACTCTGGGCATGGACAACTGCCCAGAGTTTAATGCTCTGCGGTGACGCAGCCAGTCCCGGGGAGAGAGGAGCAGGCCCCAGACGGGGAATACACACGCTCCCCCTCCTCTCTTAAGACACCTCTGCCTCCCACAACGTATAGATCAGCACAGCTTGGCCATCTACACAGTTGAACTTTGTCTGCTTCCCTTGGCAACTCACTATTGAACAACGATATGATGGTGCATTTGCCTGAAGATGCAGGAGAATATGACAATTACTCAATCATGGGTTAGTAAATATCTCATGGCTGGTGGGTAACCCAGCTAGTATGCTAGCAACATACAAAAAATATAAATAAAAGGCTATGTATTACTGCATTTGCTTTCAAACTATAAGAATAGTCTAAAATGTAATAAACACCATTAATTTAGCTGTGGATTAGAAATTTAAACACATAAAACATATTGGTTGACAGTCATATGTGTCATATAGCAACTGTATCACCCCTGTGTAATGTGATAAATGATAAATCATGTAACGCTTTATTTTTACTGATGATGTATGATTGACAAGGTCAAAAGGCAAATACAAAATACAATCTATAATGATAGGATCATAAATACAAATACATAGTTGGCATTTTATTAAAACATACATTGCCTAATATTCCAAGGAGAAGCCATTGGTAGCAAACAAAACAGAGTTCCAAAATATACATTCTTATCCCACTGCGATTCTTGCATAGGGAATTATTGCCGATGAGACATGCCAACCTCTCTGAGGGAAAGGCACAGTTAAAGCAGAGAAATGTGTTCCAGGATTGCTTCTCACAGATATGACTCAAACACTGTTGCCAAATCTAATTTTATAACCACCAGTGACTATATAGCCATGAATGTTTTTTTTTTACCCTATGTACTATGAAAAAGGTACCAGTACTCACCTAAACTGTCCCCTGGCTTGCTGAAGGTCCTGGGCCAGTTAATGTGAGGCTGGGGGAATTGGAATATTATGTTTTTATGAAAAATAAGTTATGAGACAATTAAATGATAAATGTACATATAGGTAAATGAGAGATCCCACTGACAATATATTAGCCAATTTACAAGCCTTGGTAGTTACATATGTAATAACTGAAACTTTGATAGACACCAAGTCAAAATCCATTATTATAATAATAATTTGGTTCGGCTCTATACAGTATATACTGCTGAAAGTGCATAAGGATTCTACCAATCCCCCAGAGAGCTTATTGTCTCTGAGGTTGATTCAGTTATCGCTAACCTCTCAGCTTTTATAGATTTTTTTCTTCAGCCACTTGTCTCTCTCAATAAATACCATCTAAAGGATACAGGAGATATTATTAAACTCCCAGAGATCATCAGATGGGAGGAGGGTTTCTTTTTAGTGAACTTGGATGTGAGTTCACTCTACACCATTACGGAGCATCACCAGGGCATCAGTGCATTAACTATAAGTATACAGAGATCCAATTTAGATATTAATTTACAATCATTTTTGATTAACAGTATAACTTTTATCCTTTTTAATAACTATTTTAGATTTAAAAACACCTTTTACTTGCAAAAAATGGCACGGTGATGGATACCAAGTAATGCTAATATTTTTATGGGACATTGGGAAGAAGATATGGTGTGGAATAACAACTCATCTATAGCGAGCCTGGTGACCTGGACAATATCAATGAAATTATAGCTATGATTTATGTGGAAATGTAGCTGTACCATTTCAGATAATTTCTGTACATTTTTAATAACAGAAACATTAGTTCGCCTTTGAAATAGATGAGGAACATATACAGTTTTTGGATGTTACTATTTATTTGAAAAACCATAAATTACTGTATACACTAGAAACTTTACTAAGCCCAGTGACTCAATGTCATACATTAATGTCACCAGTTACCACCATATTAACTAGCAAATTTCCATCCCTGGTGGCCAGTTTAAGAGGTTGAGAAGGATTTGTTCAGTCATCGAAAATTTTAAAGCACAAGTCTCACACCTAAAAGGCAGATTCAAATCATGAGGGTATAATGATGAGAGGGTAGAAAGGGATATAAGGAAGCCCTAGAATGTGAACGAAAGAAATTACTAGATACCAAAATGAAGACAAAAGAACAAATGATAAATACCAATGGCCTTTTAGTACTGATTTCAATAAACAACAAAGAATATTTAACAGATTGTTAATAGACATTGGTAAATTTTACAGATACCACTAATCACTAATACCTACAGTATATACATACACAGAAAGGCACAGAATCTCAAAAATCACTTGGTGCAAAGTCCTCATATAGAGATACCAGGCAAACCAAGTAGTATTACATCAGTGGGATTTTACAGATGTGGCTTATGCCTAGGGTGTAAAAAATGAAAGGAGATGGACCCAAAATTATTGAAGTTACCATTAATAATAAGAAACTTCTAGACTGTTAAAAATCCATATTGCAGAACATTTATACAACGTTAAAATGGGATTAGACATACATGCACTATCATTGCACTTTAAAAAGATTGCTAAACTGCACGTATTAAGAATTTTATTGGCTCAAAACAAATGAAAGGAGATATCAGGTAAAGATATAGCAGGTAGACTAGCTAAAGCCAAAATGCAATATATATATATATATTTATATTAAAAACTTTTACCAAAAGGATTGAATAGCGATTTTGATTTGAAGTGGTTCCTATGAAAATTGTTGGTCCCTGCTTTTATTTGGTTTATATCCTTATCTATATGTTTGGATTTATAATTTTTTTTATAATTTATTTATATATAGTTCTATGTATCTAATTTATGGTAATTATGTATGTGGTAAACAGGGAATATTTCTGATTTATTTATTTTAGTCCTTAAAAATTGATGGACATATATTAGTTTTCACCATGATGACCTTGTATAACAAAAGGAATCCAAAGCTGCAACGTTATCCTAACAACCACAGATACAAAGGTGTGGGAGGGTTACTCACTAAGAGTGAATAACTGATGCACAACTCTTCATTATGCACAGGCTGTTATGGCAAGACACTATATATGAGAGAGGCTGTTGTAACGGGAAGCCGTCGGACTAAATACTGATGCCGCAATCCCAAACGCTGAAGTTCCTGACTGGGTCTGGTAAGTACCCTAACCCTCCCCCTCCTCCCCCCTAACCCTCCCTTAGTGGTGCCTAACCCTAATCTCCTCCCTGTGGTACCTAACCTAACCTCCCCCTGGAGGTGCCTAAACCTAACCATCCCCCCCCTCTCCGTGGCTAAGCGCTAACAGTGCCTGGCTTTCCTTCATCCGGGAAGCCATCTGTCTAGATTCCGGCATCGGGATCTAGACAGGCGTCAGGATTTTGAAGCCTGTCTTTAGTCCAGCAATCGGATTTAGACGCCGGGATTTAGTCTGACGGCTTCCTGCCCGTCTGCATTTTGACTGCATCCCGTTGTGCAGAGGTCTACACATATGTCCTGAGACACAGCAGAAAAACTCCACCATGCCGATTTTGTCTTTGTCCTTAAATAGTAAAACAACAGCATTATGTTTGGATTGGCTGTATATATGATTAATGCCAAAAAGAAAAAAAAAAGATTTATTCTTCCAACTTCCTGCACTGAACTGGTTAAGACCAAGATATTCATTGTAAATGCTATGCAAAAATATTCTTTTAATCATACCAGGAATGGCCTAATAAACTCAACAGAATGGAAAACACACAGATCAAAGACCTTTTCTAAATTTTTAGTGAATAGGAAGAGCAGATATGCAGGCATTGGATTGTTTGGAAGCCTCTATGAGAGGACTAAATGGCTCACAAGAGATGAGCATAATGACAAGAGCAGAGAGCAATTCAATGCTAACAAGAATTAATGCCTTCATGTCCCACATGTTGAGAGGATGCTGAAGAACCCAATTCTCATTGCAGTTGTAGAGGCTACAAATAAGTGAAATTAACTGCAAATGACAGCGGCAAAGTACATATGTATCATATCATACAAAATACATTTGCTGTATCTATCATAATATCACATGTGCCTGAAATGTTATAAAGGGGTAAAACCTGTAGCCAATAGTAAAACCCAAGTTGCATGTTTGCTATAATAAATAATGTTATAATGTGGACTGGCCAGTCCTAGGTGTGCTTTGGCAAAGTAATAAATGCTTATTCTGCTTGCCTGATACATCTGCCACTCCACACAGTCCTTGCCCTGTACCTGTATGTGACATTATTTATATATTATTTCAGAATGGCCCTTGTGACACAACCTTCGTGATGGAATGTATTTCAGTAAAGGCTAATCATGAAAGATACAAGGAGCACTTCAAAATAAAATGTTATTCATTACACACTGACATAAAAAGAAATGTATTAGCATTATATTTAAACCACCAATATCTCCTGCAGCGTATTTCTGCAAATACTGTATGCAGAGCCAGTGCCAGATTAATGTCCACATGGGCCCGGAACTGAAATTTATGAAGGGCCTATTCTGTGCCGCTGCAGGGGGGATGATGAGCACCACAATGGTGTGCCTAGTGATGTGTGGGCATGACCAGTGTTATGTGGGTGTGGCTTGTGCTGTGGGTGTGGCTATCATAGCATAGATGGCATAGCTAGCACCTACCTTCAACCACTCTATAATGGAGCTATAACAAGAAAAAAGGGTGAGAACTGTCTGCCTTTTCTTGACTGCTAGAATAGTTTAGATAATAATAGGTTAAAAATAATTGTTCACTGATCGCCGTATTTCTAAAAGTGTTAACACATTCCTGGCCACTGAAGTAAAGTAATAAATTAACTGCCTTCTTAGCTGTAGCCCTTAAAAATGGCTGCAATGGCAATACTGGACCAGGGCAGTAAGGGTTAACTTATTGCTTTACAGATGTGTATTGTGCATGTGTGAGCTGGTTTAGTTGTACATGCTAATAAAAAAATACTAATAAAGTTTTAAAAAAATGAAAGATGATAAAAAAAATAAAATCTCAAAAGCCTTTACCTAAAAACAAATTTTATCTGTTATTGCCATCCTTAGATAGCGCTAGCAGAACAGGTAATACAATGGTGCAAGTACCGCTACAATATAGCGGCGATAAGAAATTCTAATTATTGGGTCTGAAAACTGATATTTAGTGAATATTCCCCATAGAAATATTTGTAGATCTTACAGGGAAATGAAAATTATAAATGTATGTTGTGGGAATATATCCTGCAAATGCACGGACTCATAAACAATGGAGATGTACGCAAACCAACGGGATTATGTACTTCTCTGACTCAAGCCCTTGCTCTGACTATATGATGCCTGCATTGCAGACAACTCAAAGGAACACAACCAACTAGGTAACAATCGGATGCACCACTCACCCATCCTGGGTTGTAGATTTCCAATGCTGTACTTGGTCCAGGCTCCAGGGTAGCCAGGTACTGAGATGTCTGCTGCATCCAGATGAGTGTTAGGAGGGTTTTTGCCAGCAAAAAAGGTCTGCCTGCACCTATGGCTTGGTGTGTCCTGTCCTGGTGTAAGTGCTTTGGATGCCCGTGGGGGTGGAACTTAATATGACCTGGGACTCCTACACTGGTGACACATTTCTGGGTAACCGGGGGAGGAGCTTAGTGCAACTGAGGACACAGTTTAGGGAGACCAGGGGACTCCCACACTGGGGCACAGCTTTGGGTGGCCGAGGCGGAGTTTAGTGTGACCTGGGGCGGAGCTTATCATGACAAGGGGCTCACAGTGAGAACACAGCTTTGGAAGACTGGGGGCAGAGCTTAGCACAACCATGGGCAGAGTTTACTGCAACTATGGGGCTCCCACACTGGTGACATAGGTTTGACTGGCAGGGAGTGGAGCTTAATGTGAGTAGGGGGTGGTGCTTCAGTTGACCTCGATGGTCAGCAGGGGTGGTGATTGGATGATCGGGAGGATAATGTGCTGGGGCTGTTTTTAGTGAGTGAGTAGTGACAGGAACACTGGCAACACTGCACTGCAGGGGATCCAGTGGGCCTATTCATCCATCCATCCATCCATCCATCCTATCATACAATAGATATGCCTCCTAAAAAGCATATGTGTGCATGATTGCTGGTCTTAATAAGACATATTTGTCTGGACATGCCCTTACTGAACTTTGGCTAAATGAGAACACCACGTTCACTCCTGTTCCAGATCTCCAGTTGTAAGGTGCAAAGCATTCATATTGCATCCCTCTGTGACATGACAGGTTTTCATGGTGTACTAGTGTACTGCTTACTATGTACCAGCTCATGAATTAACAAACTACTGTCACTTATTCACTGTCTGTATTTTCCCCTAGTGCTAATCCTACTCTCTAGTGCTAATCCAGACTCAATATTTGCAAAATGTAGCTAATAATCTTTTCACCAGTTAAAAGAAGCTACCTACCTGACATCTCTATTTTTGTTGACAACTTGGCAATAATATTCTAATGCCAGTCCCTAAATTGGCATATTTATCACAATCCACATTTTTAATACGGTTGTGATAGGATAATATTGAGTAAATTTGCACAGCGAAAAGGAATTTTTTTGCTTTGATTTACCAAATTTCTATTGCTGGGACATAGGCAACAAGAGCCCATCCCAGTGAAGAGTTTGAAGCAAAGTGATAGCTTATACTAATTCTATGAACACTTTGTTTCCAGGTACAGACCCAAGGAGCTTAGGGCCTGATTCAGACCCACTCACGAGCGGCTGTCCGCTCGCAAGTGGGTCGATGTTGTGCACAGCGCATGCGCACGACGGCGGGAGCTCCGTCGTGCGTATGCGCCAGACGCGACGAGCGAAGGAAAGTCCTTCGCTCATTGTGTCTGATCAAAGGGGGCGTGCTGTTGATGTTGATTGACAGCACGCCCCCTTTGGTGGGTGTGCCGGAGGCGTGCCTCCCTGACGGGGGCATTCCCAAGGGAACGCCTACCGTCAGAAGCCGGCCCACTGACATCACTAGTGATGTCAGTGGGAGTGATTTTGGCTCTGATAGAGCCAAAATCACTCCGGGCCTTGCGGTTGAAAACCTCAACCGCAGGCTCCGGCTCACAGTGGCGATGGTCGCGATGGTCAAGACCATTGCGGCCATCAAACTGCACGCTCGTATAGGCTGTGGGTGGTGACCCACAGCTATACGAGCGTCCAGGAGGACGCTCCATAATTATGGAGGGCGGCCCTCATTCAGAGCGTGCGCTCTGCTCAGAGCGTACGGCTCTGAATGAGGGCCTTAATCTGCAGCCATAAAAGAGCGTCAGAATAGCACATAGGCTATTATGGGCTAATGCCAAATTAAGATGGTATTAGAGTTTTCTGGAGCTTGGTAAATTTGACAATTTAGCAGCCCCAAAGAAACCTATGGTATTTGCTTTTGTGTAAATAAATATGCCACAAAGCCATTAATGCAACTGCACCAACATACATATTTGTTTCAAAATATCTCTCATCCACTCTAAATTTCCCCTAGCCTTCCTGTCCTGACAACTTACCTCTAGGAAAACTTATGAAATTCCCAAACCACCCCATTCATCTTCTGAAGATATACAATTCGGTAACCTCCCCTCTACACAGTTTCACACAAATTTTCATTATTATTATATACTCGAACACCCTACTGACACTGTATCCCTAATATGTACTTTTTCCCTCTGCAATATGACTAGGCCAATATGCTATATGTGGTATTTAGCCACTTATCAAACTTATTTTCCTTGCTTGTGAGTTAAGCTGGGTACACACTATGCTATCCCTCGCACGATATATCATTCAGATGCAGCAGAATGATATATCGTGCGGATCACATAGTGTGTATACCCTTGAGTCATTCACTGTATCGTCCTGTCTTCTGTGCTGCTAAATGCAGCATGCAACCACACATCATGCCATTGTACACCCGCTTCCCCAATTATAATGCATTGCAGACTATGCTGACTATGTAAATAAATCTGTTTTTCATTGATTTTCATTATATCTTGTGAACCCCAGTGAATCCTATAACTGGCGGAGATCACCATTGGCAGTATGTGGCGAAAGTTTTTAGTCTACAATAAATATATCCCTCCACATGTCAGGGCCTCTGTGAACTCTTTTAGTCTTCACCTTTCCAGCCCCCTTCAGCAAAGCTCACTGATGAGGGAAACGCACATATTTGGTATGTACAGTATATTAATATTCACTTATTTAATGCCATTACATTTAAATTTAACAAAATTTAACAAATCACTGAATTTACTTAAAACCCTAAAACCCAAGGCCCAATGTAGGTTAATATCTGTCAGGTTCTGCACAACCACTCATCCCCCCCTTAGAAAAATAAGCCCTAATGCTGGCCATACTCTAATACAACCAGCATAAGGTGAGATCATCTTACAATTTCCCTTGAACCCCCTGGCAGTCCCGGCAGCACGATTGACACATGATGTACATACGGTCTCACGGTATGATCGATCTGCAGTTTAGGAGGGAAGGTCATTGAAAGAACACACACTTCTTCAAAATATAACTGAAATGACGCCTGCCAGACGCACGATGCATCGCTTGCACAAATACACGGCACGATCTGCATACGATTACGATAGATAGTATATGATCATACGGCACATCTGATCATACGATATGTTTTAAGAGTGGTGGGAGCGCACATCGGATCGTATCCTACCTAAATATACATGATTTTGACACAATTCATCGTACGATGCATCTAAAATCGTGCAATCGGCCCAAAATCTCGCTAGTGTATGGCCAGCATTAGTCATTGACTGTTATCCTACTGCAACATTTAGTTTAAGATTTTAGTTGAATATTTCACTGTGTTAATATGAAATATCTATAAAATCAACAAAAAAAAACCTAAATATTCCTGCACCAGTTATATCGTGTTATATTATTTCCAGTCTCATCTCATATTCATAAATATATCTCTATATGTAATGAAGATATTTAAATTGTTTTTGAATAATTATTTAAATATGTGTTGAAGTGCTACCTTTGACTCTTAAAGAAATATGCAATAACACACAGAAAAAAAAGAAGAGTCAAACACAGGATGCACTTGAGATCTGGTATAAATAAAATATTAAAATATACTGAATGTATTAATATACATTAAAACATCATTATTGGAAAGCTCATATATTGGCAAAGTAATAAAATAAAGAATGTATAAAGATATGAAAGAATGTGTAATAAAATATTATTTAAAAACTGTGGTCACTGTCTTTGCAATGTGTTGTACACTATAAAGAGGGTTAACCAGCGCTATAGATATATGCTTCCAATTACTAGTATAACCATTCCTAGATCTTATATAGGTCTCATAGGAGTTTGAGCTCCAGATGTAATTCCTAGATTATTGTTCCTTCAGGTGTAGGGTATTGTTTCTGTAGGGGCAAAATTGCTGCAATAATCTATCTAGACTGACATCATACTTATTGGTTAGATTTGTGAATTAATACAGTTTAGTAGTGATAAGTACATACTGTATCTCACTGTATTTAACAACCAATACATAATGAAGTTGTTACAGTATAGTATTAAATCTCTCATACACCAAAAATGCCACAATATATAATTTATGTTCCTGTGGTTGTACAGCCAAAATGTAATGTAATGTGTGATAAACAGTAATTAGGTAATATTCTTTACCAAAAGTTTGAATGCAGTTTCCTGTATATTGCAACCAGAATATAATTAGGTTGTTACAGGATTAAAATAGTTCAATAAGTATTTTATATTATGACAATAGTTTGAATTACTACAGAAAGCATTTCTTGCCCTGATATCTATAGTTTAACTATTGTAGTAATGAACTGCCACTTATCTGTGTAACATAGCTCATAGTCACAAAATAATACCCCACACTTAAAAATGGTAACTGTATTTCATATATGATACATTTCATATAAGTAACAAACAATGTGCTGTTTATGAATGTAATTATGTATCTAGTATACTCGCTGCTGGAAAGTGAGTTCAATATGTCCACCTAAATTAGAGTCTCAGCTCCATGACTAATTCTTAATTCCAGCTGCTCGTTTATACACTGCGTTGCCATATCAGCTGCTTGCTGGGTTCACTGCCATTCAAAGAGAGCATTGCTTTTACACATTACATAAGTATTGGGAAGAGTCTCTTATGATGCTCCTAGCCCCTAATAAGAATGCTTATACTGTAGCTCCTTCATTCTGTAGCTTAATTCACAATATACATAGGAAACAATTACAACATTTAAATAGTGGCCACAGTAATGCCGACATGCGTTTCGCCTGAGCTGCTTTATCCAGGCATGCAAACAAGAAATAATAGATAGGTCCCTATGTTTGTTATGACTATCACTGCAATTCCATCTCTGCTTGCTGTACCCCTGTAGTTAAGCAATGCTAAGTTGTTTTCTTAATTTTTTGATTATCTGTGACTACAAAACAAAAAAAACTCTATTTAAAAAAATATTAATAATCCCCATCTTAATGAAATGATTAAATTTAGTGACACTATGTTTTCTCCTATTTTATTCAAGCCCTACACGTCATTCATAATTTATAACTAAAGTAACAACAACTGTATATGTTATTGATATGTTGCATTACAGGGTATATATATGTTTTTTTATTACCAGTTATTTATATAGCGCACACATATTCCACAGCGCTTTACAAAGAATACTTGTCCATTCACATCAGTCCCTGCCTCAGTGGAGCTTACAATCTATATCCCCTATCACATGCACACACATACACACTAGGGTTAATTTTTGTTGGGGCCAATTAACCTATCAGTATATTTTTTGGAGTGTGGGAGGAAACCAGAGCTCCCAGAGGAAACCTATGCAAGCACAGAGAGAATATACAAACTCCACACAGGGCCATAGTGGGAATCAAACCCACAATCTCACTGCTGTGAATCAGTACTGCTAACCATTACACCGTCTGTGTTTATAAATCTATAGGTGGAAGCATAATAGCCTGTGAGATGCAGGCATCGATGGAATTCCAGTAAGTAAGAGGATAAGTCTCCTGACATATTTAGCATAAGGACTCAGAACCTATGGGCAGTAACTTGGTGAAAAGTTAATAGTGTACACGTTTCTCTGATATACATAGCTGAAAAGGTGAAGAGCAATGCAATCACAAGATGCTAAATGTTCAGTAATGGAGATAGTAAGAAAAACATTATTTGAACAATAATGATCAGCAGTGCTATGTAAAAAGACAACATGATATGGCAATATTTCAGTGCAGTAGACATAGATGATAATCAATACAACAAATGGATGAACAGTCATAATGATTGGAAAACACAGAATCACGCACAAGACATTATAAAAAATCTGTTAAGCAGGATATTGTGTGGCTCTGAACATGAAGAATGTGATGGTATACTGTAACTAGATCAGGTTAACAAAGAACCATAAAAAACCTTGATTTCAACAATGAAAGTGGTAGATAGTATAACAATATTGCAAAAGATAATTTGAAGAAGATAATGAAAATTATAGTTGTAATTCCAACACTAGTAGATATTGAAGAAGATAACACGGTGGGTAATACACCTGGATACAACTGGATATTTATTACACATAATGAAATGCTGTTGCTTCGATGAACATCAATAAGTATAATGTGAAAGGGATAGAGTACAGTACTTTCTCATAATCACTATTAGACATAAAGGATGACAGAAAGTAGTTCCAGTACTTTAGAGTAATGCAAGTCTGTAATACCAGATAATGGCTCCAGGTGTGGTGCAGGTTACTCACACAGGCAGTGGGCACTGACCATTCTTTAAAAACACATATTAAATGCTTGGAAGATCCTCCAATGACTCTTTTCCATTATCCAATTTAGATGGTATATTGGCAATAGCAGCAGCAAGAACTAAAACAAAACAGTACAAGCAGAATAACTCTGGACACTCCCTAAATCACTGGATTGGGTCTGGAATCCCTTCTGTTCTTCTTGGCTGGACCTGGATTACCACTGTTCCTCTTGCAGTTTATACAGGAGTCTGGCCCCTACTCTGTGGCAATGACAGACATACCTATGGGATTGCCAATTCCCTCAGATATTCCAGCATGTAGCTATAGCTATAGTAATGCAATCTAGCAGTTGTTCTTGATAGATGGTCAGATCCTTGGATTAGACCTTCTCTGTATGGTTGTCAGTTTTCACCATTAAAAGACCAGAATACTTTGTGAGACTTTGTCGGTTTGTAAAACCTGACACATCTGTTTGTGTTTATTCCCGATATTTAAAATGGCAGTGCTTTTACTAGCCGTGTCTTGCTAATAAATACATTGCCCTTTTAAATATCAGTCATCAACACAAACAGATGTGTCGGGTTTTACAAACCAACACATCATCAATAAACCCAGAGATGACAGCAACCAGTTACTCACCAAGGCACATTATGATTATTATTATTATCCTTTATTTATATGGCGCCACAAGTGTTCCGCAGCGCCTTACATAGTACATAAAACTAATAAGTGAACAAGAAGCAAGTAACTTACAGTACATTATAGTGCAGGACAAGGACATGATTTATATACATTGCTGCAATAGCAATTAAGGCACTCACAATAAGCAGCCGGGAGTTGGCAGTCATGTGTTAGGTGCCCTTATGGGGAGTAAAGAGTAGAAGAAAATGTAAAGAGAAGCACATGAGAGAAGAGGTCCCTGCTCACGAGAGCTTACATTCTAAACATTACTGAATTTACAGCCTTCTCGGTGCCACAACAGCATTTTCCAGCAACAATATTAAGATACAACAACAGGGATAGGATTCAGGGGGAGAGACATACTTTCTGCTTCCTGGTAGGTGTGAGTCTTTGGGAGACAGTGTCCGTATATTTAATTATGCAGAAAAGACCTTATTTAAACTTAATTACAGAAATGTGTTAAACTAAAAAAAAAAAAATCTGACAAATCACTCAACCCACCAATTTTCATCCTAAAAGACAACCAATAACATACTCTAGACAACGAACATAAGTTAGAAAGTATGTGTGGTATAATTATTGCTGCTTATACAGGACATTGGGTTAGACAGGAAGCTTTACCCAGGAGACCATCTCCGTTTATGCAGCCAGCCGTTAATATATGTATAGCTAACACATTCTACATGATGCTAAAGATATTTTCCATGTTTGCTAGCGTTGTCACGGTATGTTTTAATGAAGGTACTCTGTGTTTCAAAAGTTAGCAAACAGACGATGTGTTGCTGCGGTTGGCAGCGTAAGTACTGATTTTTCAATAAACAGCCGTGTAAATAAGTATATAAAACAGTGTAAGTTGCTGGCACAGAGGCAAGCTTAAATTATGTACTGTACCCTCATTTCTGCCAAGGAGTTTTTTTTTTTCTCTAAATGTTTTAACAGATGCCGGCTTTCAGGTGCTCAGATGATTAAGTGGCAATACAAATAAAATATTCTGTTTTTTTGGGGGTTAAATTAGCAATATATTATTTAGTTACAACTTTGATTTCCAAGCAAAATGTCAGGATGCATGTGCATGTTACAAGACAAGAGGGGTCACAGGAATCTAAGGATCAGATATGGTCTTAAAAATTGTAATCAAATTTACAGGATTTTTGTAAGGTTTACCTGTTTTTTATAGTTAAATAGTTCAACCCACTGTATTCTTATATAAACTAGATGTTTTAATCAAGAGAGAGGCAACACATAACACAAGGAAGACAGTAGCTAATTTATGGTCCTTTCTAACTCCCTTAAGAAACAAATTGATTATTTCCCTGGTTCAACTTGTCGAATATTGCATTGAGCATTCTTATAAGCAAGCTATGGATGCTGCTTCTAAGAAAAGCAACCAATTAATTTTTGCATGTGATGTATTGTAGTCCTCACCCTCCGGACGGCACTGCACAAGCGATCCTGGCTGCGCACCCTGCTAGTCAGAAGCAAGGGCCACTGGGTTGGTGACGGTGCGGTGGCACCTGTTGCACACCCCTAGTTACGGCTCTGAATACACCTGTGCTCCAGCAAGGAGATGTGGAAAAATGCACTGTTAGTGTGTTCTGGGGACTGGTTTCAGAAGCACCACCATAGTCTGACTTCCCTTAGGGTGAAGGGTTTCTGTGCTTACACCAAGATGTAATGCTTATCAGACAAATTATAGTGCTGACCTCAGATACATTTACACATAATTATTAGGTCACATCTAAGGCCTTCTTCCAATACTCCAGTTTGTCAGTGTTTCTTTGTAATATAACCCCTCCACCGCCTTAATTATTCAGGCTGTTGGCTACTGAATGTGTTGAAGTTCTACGACAGTATGTATTTATTGAAGACAGGAGGCCATAACTGTACCCCATATTCAAGATGTGGTCTCAAAAGTGACTTTCACAGTGGTAAATTTCTGTTTGCATTCAGGTACTTTTTATGCATCCCCAATTTTACTAGCTTTAAAAGCCAATTCCTGACACTGGAATGCAGTTAGGATCCCGGTGGTCAGAATACTGGCTACGGAATCCTGACAGTCATTAGAATAATGGTTCTGGAATCCTGATGGTCACAATCCCGATGGTGACTATTAGGGTTAGGTTTAGGATTAGAGTAAGGCAGTGGGAGGGGTGGGTTAGGGTTACTCTGCAGGAGAGGTTGGTTAGGGGGAGGGTTAGGGTAAGAGTAAGAATACTAACCAGGGCCGGGATTTTGACTGTTGGTATTCCAGAGCCGACATTGTCACCGTCGGCTTCTGACCACTGGGATCCTGAACCCAACCCCCTGACACTTACTACTGTTATTCCATTTACTGATTACTAGTATGCCTAAATTATTTTTCATCTCAGATTTAGTGGTTTTGGTATCACCAATGTGTAACGCAACACCAATGTGTTACCAGCCTCATAGATTTCTGGATAATGGTATATATGCTGTGCATATTTTAAATACTGTAAACTGTATTTGTAGCCAACATTATATTCATCATTATATATTCATTATGTTCTGGAAAAGATTCAAATAGACACATTTGCACTCTGAACGTACATAGGATAAGACGCATGTAAAAAAGCATACAGTATGTGGAGATAGATGCATCTCAAGATGTTAATACAAATAGGGTTAAGGCGTAAACTTCTAGGAAATAAGTTATAGTACAATATTATTACAGTCACTAACTTGAAGAACAGTGTACAGTCCTGAATTTAGAGAAACAATTGATTTTCCGTTATGTAGTCTCTTAATAGAATCCACTTTATGCGGTTTTGTCTGTTTACTTTCAGCTCCCAGTAGATATAAACCATACTCAATGCACAAGGGAGAGAAGAACAGAATCAAATAATAGTGATGGTACTGTTGACTGGTGTATCTAGCTGTTGGAGGATACAGCTGGTAGGGGATGTGTGCTGCAGTATATCAGGGAGAGCGCTTGTAAGCCCTCGACCCGATTTCCCGATGTAGTTGTTTTGCAGGTTAGGGTCTCCACTTTTGCTGACAAGGAGGTGTGTGGCCTTTGTCCTGTCCTGTAGTCAGCTGAGGCCTATGGCCAATAGACCCCTGTCTGCGTATCTTTGGGAGAATGCAGGGCACTTCTGGGTTCAGGCTACTGCGGGTCCCGTCTTGACTGGTGGATGTTTGGTGGATGTTTCTCAAGGATGTTCAGTGGAAACAGGATGCACCTGAGCTCAGTTTTGAGCTTCATGGCAAAGGCCGTGAATACTTATGTACATGGGATTTCTTAGTGGTTTTTTTACTAAATTTGCAAACATCGCAAAAAAACTTTTTACACGTTGTCATTATGGGATATTGTGTGTAGAATTTTGAGGACAAAAATGAATTTATTCCATTTTGGAATAAGGCTGTAACATAACAAAATGTGGAAAAAGTGAAGCGTTGTGAATACTTTCCGGATGCACTGTAACGGTTGAGAAGATCACTTGAGAATTTGGTAACCTTGCCGAAAGAGGTGAAAGAGGTGAATTTCCAGAAAAAGCTTTAAAATCAAATGGAAATCTTTTATCCTGTAGTATCCTGCAGTAGCCGGTATGGCAAACTGAAATAATAGGTGTAAACAGCTGCAATTTTATATAATTTAGCAATGATTTAGCTAATGATTACAGAGGTCAATATGCAATCAGCCAATTAGAAATTGCTAAATAAACCCACTGATAGTCATCATCATTACTGTATATCATTGCAGCAGCACTCCAGCACCCAAAAGTGATACGCCTCCTAAAATGGCATCCATTTCTAACTATTCTTAAAGCTATGTGAGCTCCAACGCATTGTCATCATCTTACACACCAATGTTATATTCTCCAGGACACATAGATCAAATATGTCAGGGCATTATAATTGGCTGAACTCAGTTCAGGGACCGTAGGGTTTGCTCGGGTGTGTGTAGAGCAGTGGTGTCAAACTCGGCCCCTCCAGCTGCTGTGGGACTACATATCCCAGCATGCCTTGTCACAGTTTTAGCTTACCCGAATAGCAAAACTCTTGCAGGGCATGTTGGGATGTGTAGTTCCACTGCAGCTGATGGGACCGAGTTTGACACCACTGGTGTAGAGTGATAGAAGCTTGGGGGCTTTATGAAGCTCTTCATCAGGAGAGACAGAACAGAGCTGCTGCTGGTACTGATGTACTGATGAGACGGGTCACAAGTGGAAGTTGTCCTTCATGGTAGGCAGCAGATGGAAGAGTTTACAGAACAGGTTACACTGTGCTTTACAGTGAGCTGATATAGCAAGAATACCTGCAGTCAAGGCTGGATATGACAGGCAGTGCTGGAGGCTGTAGCAGTGATGAGACCTGGAGACTGTGCTGGGTATTGAGGACAGCACTGATAGCTGTACAGCAGAGAATTATAATGTCTGGGCTGGTAGTTGAGGACAGCACTGTTTAGCTGCAACAGCAGAGAGTACTGGTGTCTGCTCTGGTAGTTGGGAATAGTGCTGATGACTGAACAGCAGAGAATACTGATGTCTGAGCTGGTACTTGAAAACAGCGCTGATGACTGCTGCTGTGGTGATTTTCAAAAGTCTCAGGTACAGAGCTGTCTCAGCTACAGAGCTGTACTGGAGACTGCCCATGTGAGTTGAGTAGAACAGGACTGCAAGGTTGATGATGACTGCACTGGTGAACTGAACAGGACTGCAATGCTGAGGATAACTGCACAGGTGGACTGAAGAGGAACAGAACTGCAATGCTGTGGATGACTGCACAGGTGGACTGAAGAGGAACAGAACTGCAATGCTGAGGATGACCGCACAGGTGGACTGAAGAGGAACAGAACTGCAATGCTGAGGATGACCGCACAGGTGGACTGAAGAGAAACAGAACTGCAATGCTGAGGATGACCGCACAAGTGGACTGAAGAGGAACAGAACTGCAATGCTGATGAAGAGCGCACAGGTGAGCTGAATAGGAAAAGAACTGCAATGCTAAGGATAACCGCACAGGTGGACTGAAGAGGAACAGAACTGCAATGCTGAGGATGACCGCACAGGTGGACTGAAGAGGAACAGAACTGCAATGCTGAGGATGACCGCACAGGTGGACTGAAGAGGAACAGAACTGCAATGCTGAGGATGACCGCACAGGTGGACTGAAGAGGAACAGAACTGCAATGCTGAGGATGACTGCACAGGTGGACTGAAGAGGAACAGAACTGCAATGCTGAGGATGACCGCACAGGTGGACTGAAGAGGAACAGAACTGCAATGCTGAGGATGACCGCACAGGTGGACTGAAGAGAACCAGAACTGCAGGGCTGATGAAGAGCGCACAGGTGAGCTGAATAGGAAAAGAACTGCAGGGCAAATATAGCCTGGAGCCAGGAAATGGACACTAGAGTAATGTGGTTTTTGCAAAGGTCAGAAACAGAAGCTGACTTTTTATGGTGCCCTATTCCCCTATAGGCTGTACAAGTCAGGTGGCAAATACTGCAGACCTAATTGGTGGAAATGATAGGATGTGATATGGCCAAGATGGCGGCTCTCATGCTAAGGTGTGAGAATATATGCAGCAGGAACACTACCTAAATGGCTGACTAAAGGGACTGATAGCAGGGATGAGTTGTGCTGACCCACAAGGCACTCAATGACAGCATAGTGGCAACGCCGTGCCAGGTACCTGAGTCTAACAGGGCGACTGTGACAAAATATATGCAATGAAATACGGATGAATGCGTATGCAATTTATGATGGCCAATTTAACACAAGCCCCTCCTGGTTTGTTAGTTGATTTCGGAGAGTTGAACATCAACATTTGATTTATTTGAATGGTGTTTGTTATTTTGTTGTTATGTCATCCTTTCTTGGGGAGTGATTCAGCATCGAGTGGAATTGCAAAGCTGCATGCAGGAAGCTGTGTAATTCCATCCTTGCTAATATGCAAATACAGCAGAAGGTGTATGACACCCTCTGCTGCATTTGTGATGCCAGCACTGTGACTGAGGTCACATGCCCCCGTTTCCGGGAACGCCGGCCGCCACTATACCGCCCCTGAAATGCATGTTCCTGTCAATCAGGCAGAGGCATTGAATGGGCTGCGTGCGATTATGCAGGACCCATTCTCGCAGAATGGGTCCTACGCACACGGGACAATGTGTGCACTGCTGAATCAGACCCTTGGTTCGTCACCATACTAAAATTATTCATCAATCTATATAATTTTAAAAATAATGTAAATCAATTTGTAAAATAAATCTGACCTAAGTGGAAATGCCGACTCCTGTATTTGTGTTGTTATTTTAGAATAAGTTAGAGATGTTATGATATTAAAAGGTGGGGACCAATGCAAAGGACTGATGAGGAGTTTAATGAGTCTGGCACTCGAAACCATTATCTCTAATGTAACCATATCCACACACATATTTTAACAAGGTTTACAGCAGTGTTCCACTTGAGTTCTGAACTTCACACACTGGGCCTGATTCAGCAAGGAACGCAGTTACAAAGACGCACGCAATCGGTCAATTCTTACGTTCTGCGCATGCATATGCATCGCAGTGCGTTGCACAAACTAACAATTGCGATGGGAACTGCGTCTGCAGAGGCTACGCAGACCTAGAGCAGAGTGACTGACAGGAAGTACCATTTGTGGTTGGTGACAGGGGTGGTGGTCGGGCGAATGCAGGCGTGCCAATGCGTTTCAACGCCGTTGCAGGGGTGTGCATAAATTAAACAAAAAAGTAATGGGAGCACTAGTATACGGCTGCTGATTTGAAAAATAATTATAATTTATTGCACACATTACAATTATTTTGTTTGGTTTTTACATTTTCTGGTGGAGATCCAGGTCCACTTTGTGGTGGCAGCTGAAATAGCTGCATATTAATTAATTAACTATATTACATTCTATCAATAAATAGCGCCCACTTTTTCTCTTTTTCTTTTGTGTGCAAAAATTATCCTCTGCATGGCCATAAGCGGCCATAGCACTGATAGTGTGCGTGGCTGTTAGCAATTTCTCAGTAAGGTCGGGGCTTGGGCAAGTGTGAATATGGGTCCAATGTTACTCGATGTTACCGATGGTTTCGCTATGTTCCCCTAGTATACGGATGTGAGTAAGGGGAAGTGGGCATCCTTATGTCTGGCTGTGTTCGCAATGTGATTGCACACATTTAAATAGCACCGCTGATATTAGCAACTGCGGGGCGTGCATATAAGCAGAATTGCATTCCGTAGTGAATAAGGTCCACAAACTGATCTATTTTTCGTATTTATAATAGGTAAATGCATTGGGGAGTAAAATGTTACACTGTGCATGTTATAGGCTATATATGATTAGTAAAAAATAGTCTCCCTTAGACATGAAAGAATAGGAGGCTCCTACTGTGCTCCTACTGTATATCAATAAAATGATATTTAATGAAATATACATATATGAGCAAATGTGTATGTTACATACATAAAACACAAAAATAAAATCAAACCACAAACTTAAAAAGATTGAAAAAATCGATATAAATAAATTAAAATGTAGTAACAGTAATGCAATGCGCTACTGTGTAGCCTCCATGATGCTCCTTTAGGGAGGCATCGATCTTTTACCAAAATGGTCGCAATTTGGTCTTCTGCCCATGCGTGGCGCCATCTTGTCACTGTGTTAGGTTGCCACAGTGGGACATGGACTCAGGGTCTGATTCAGATCCGCTCGCGAGTGCATAGCGCTCGCAAGCAGGTCGATGGTGGGGTACAGTGCATGAGCAAGCCCCGGAGCGAGAGAGAAATTCTCTCGTTCCGGGACTCACTACAAAAGGGGCGGCTGTCGATGTTGATTGACAGCTCGCCCCATTTTGTAGGCGGGGCGGGGGTGGTGGCTACACAAACGGAGACGCCTGCCGTTTGTGGGAGGCACCACTAACATCACCAGTGATGTCAGTGGAGAGCTTCCTGCTCTGTTAGAGTAGGAAGCTCCCTGGGGCTTGCGACGGACCATCGCGACCATCACCTGGCCTCCTGCTTAAGCTGTGGGTGGTCACCCACAGCTTAGCGAGCAGCCAGAAGGCCACAACAACAAAAAAAAAAAAAGCCCTGATTCAGAGCGAGTGCTCTTAAATAGCGTCCGGCTCTGAATCAGGCCCTCAGTTCACACTACTGGTTAGGCATCTGGGGTGTTTGGTGACTTTTGAGGAAGGTGTATACTATTACGCTGCTTATATAAAATAGTACACACATATTCAACACCAAGTGTCCCTGTAAGAGATTTTCCACTGATGTCCTGCTGATGGACCAGATAGCTGGCCAGGGGTAGTGCGCACTGGTGTTCATCTTCCCTGAAAAAAAAAGTGACAACAGTTCTGCTACTTTTCTTCTCACTTTTCTACCCCTGTATATAAACTCATTGGGGAGGCCTATAGAAATTGTTTACACTAGTAACAATGATAGCAAAAAAAATGCATGAATTTTCATTTCACATGCTATTCTTCCAGCATTTTTAAATACTAAAACAAATAGTGGATGTGAGTGCTTAAGGAGCAGTTATTTGCCATCTGCCACTGTGAAGACCATTCTGATACAAGAGAAAGGTATGCAATGGATGGCTTGTGATTAGTGAATTGTGTAAACGCCTTGTCTACTCCTGTATCAGTATGAAGAATCTTCTGAAGGGAGGGGCAATTCAGGACGACACTGGAGTGGGAATCAAATATTACGAGAAACCAGAGTTAAACATATTAGAGAGTATAGTAAGGAGAGGAAGCACATAGTTCAACATAGGTGTGTGGGAGAATGTGGGAGGGAGAATGGCCTGCAGGTATGGCACTTAAATATGAAAAAAATATATATTAATTTTAATACAAATGGAACATGGTAAAGACTGAGGGCATATGAATACTGAGGGTGAAATCTGGGTTTGTGTGGATGAAAAGTCACAGCCAGTAGGCACATCTAATGAACCACTTAATGGATGCTGCTCTATGGGGTATGCAATCAGGTTGCCGACATTGATAGTGTTGACAGCAAAATATTAACAGTTATGATTTCGACATGGTTAAAATAATAAATCTCAACACCTGGAAAATGTCGACATGGACAGAATGTCAACATATGAAATCTCTACATGACATCTAAATGTCAACATTAGCATTAGGGTTAGGCTTAGGTTTAGGGGTTATAGTTAGGAATAGACTTACCTTAAAAACACTTTGTCAACATTCTTACAATGTCGCATTTCACCACTATCGACATGTTACATTTCATCATGTTGGACGTATCAGTATGTTAGTTGTCAACATCATGACCATGCACATATGTCATTGCTCTTGGGTGCACTGAACCCAATCTATATATTGCGGCAGTATCACCAGAGGTGGCACTGGTGAGCAGCAGATTCTGTGTGGGGCAGGGGAGATCCACCCACACAGACTAGAAAAGCATTGTGGGAAGATGCCTAATTGTTGCCTTGTGGATAGAGCTCAGGTGTGGGCTGATGTGAAGGCAGACCAGTCAGACTGCTGTGGGAAACAGTCCATGTGGGATTGTGGCGGCAGAGAGCCCAGTGAAGCTGAGCGAGCCATTGGGGGCCAGGAGGCCGGTGTCTGGACCTTGCTTATTTTCACTTGAAAGCTGTGTGTGGACCCTCTTTAAGCACCTAAACACTGCACCCCTTCACCCTCTGCCGAGCTAATTAACCCCAAGACATCACAATATATATTATTATTTTGTTTGAACGTAGGATAGGTAGAATAAGTATACAGTTCATCGGGGAATTAAGTATGTTACTGTTTGGGTGGTTGTAGAGTGTTACTTTTGCCCAGCCTTTCTGATCATTTTCTTTCCATATGTATCATACGTTGGGAAATGAAAAAAAAACTATGCAGAAATCTGCTTTAAAATAATTAGAACAAGCCTTTTAGAACGTCTTAAGTATGCTCTGGAGTCTACAAAAATCTGAAACTCAATTAGTCTACAAGGCAGAATTGACAAAATCCTTTTCATGTAGATGTAATTGCAATTTGAGTATATATTATTGTCTTCAATGACTAAAGCTTGCCTTGATTACTGTTTTGTACTTCACTTCCCTGTGGGCTAACATCAGGAATATCCAGCACTTGTATATAGTTAATTCCATATGTGTCCAGCATGTTTCATTGTTGATAAGAATTGCTAGTGACATTCTCTTGGTGCATAGATGAATTGTTTACTGTAGGGTCTCCCTTTAAAATGCTGCCAATAAACAGGAATATTTGGTTTACGGCGTCTTTGCTCCGCGAAAAGTAATTATTAAATTCAGACATGTTTCAAAAATACACAAGGGATAATGTCATATCCAAAATAACTTAACTTGCAAACTTTTCTTTTTTTATATTTTCTTTTAGATGTAATGCCAGAGGATGGCTTTACTAAACTATCCCAAATTTATGATTTCTAATAAAGAGCTTTTTAGTGTGGCGATATTGGCTTTCCTAAGGTCCTGGAGCAAAACCTCCTTTAGGCCTAGTGAGAGTGAGGCCTGCGAACATGTCTTAGGAAAAGGAGCCCTGTGGGGAGTGTTAGAACTCAATATAATTGTGCAAGGATTTGGCAACAGACAGCAATTACTACAGAAAAGTTGCCTGTTGCCTGTTATAATCTCTTTCTAATGAGATACCTCTGGTTTGAGACTTCGGAAGGTCATCTTATACTTCAGTGTGCTGAGACTTGTGTTCCAAACTCTACTTGCCATATTCATGGGAAGATTTATCAAAGCTTTTAAATATTACAAATTAAGGTGTTAAATATAGCAGCCAATCAGATTCTATGGGGTAAATTGACAAAGATGGGAGTTCTATTAAGAAGTGATGTTGCCCATAGCAACCAATCAGATTCCAGGTATTATCTTCTAGAAGGTGCTAGATAAATGAGAAGTACTGTAGAATCTGATTGGTTGCTATGGGCAACATCACATCTTAAATAGAACTCCCATCTTAGTAAATTTACCCCTAGCCAGGGCCGCCATCGGGGGATGGGACGGCCGGGCCTAAAGTCCTGGGCCCGGACAGAAAGGGGGCCGGTGTGGCAGCAGAGTGAAGCACCATCAGCATATAGCAAGTGGCACCAGCTGCAAGACAATCTGAGCTCGCGGACCAGCAGCCAATCATTGGCTTGCGGTCCGCGAGCTACAATTAAATTGCAGCCAGCACCACATTGGATATCTCACTCACTGTTACCCGGGCTTCTCAGCATCAGCGGCATGCCTGGAGAAGGAGCCGCTGCCCGGCAATTGCCAGCCAGCGTGGAGAGGCTGGGCCAGGCCAGGAAGAGTACAGCCAGGGGAGAGGGAAGAGCAGTAGCGCCGGGGGAGAAGCTGTTTGCATCCGCTGCCGCACGATGGGGAAGATAAAGAGCTCAGGCGAGCAGGAGAGGCTGGGGGGGATCCCACTTCCCATCCAGTTATTCCCATGGTAGAGACATTAGGTACAGATACCACTGCTCTCCCACCCTCACCATGATCTCCCACGCTGCTCTAATCACAGTCCAAACTTTGAAAAAAATTTTAAACTGGTTTATGCACCAGTAATGCCCCACCCACATTATCCATAGCAATACCCACCTCTGACAAACTGCCCCCTCCGAAGGGGAGGGGCCCTGCCTATTTTGAGAGTCCCGGGCCCCACAATCTCTGATGGCAGCCCTGCCCCAGCTATCATTTATCTAGTACATTCTATAAAATGAAACCTAAAATCTGCTTGCTTGCTCTTGTCCTCTTGAGAAAGTTTGATAAACATCCTCCTTAGTATTATAGTATAGGAAACAGAAACATTACTGTGAGATTAAACATGGCAACATTACTGGAAGATTAGGGGTCGGTCACAGTGGAAGAGTGGGGAAGAGTTTATTGTAGTGAACGGCACCATGGTTAAAAATAAAGTGGATCATTTAAGCTGTGTCCGCACAGATCTTTTATAGTTAAGCTGTTAATAGCACGGGATATACTGTATGAGATATTGGAAAAATAAATAAATATCTGTGCGATTCATTGCAACAATCTATATTCCATCTGTATCTGAGTTTATCTTATGGATACAAGGAGGGGTTGCATTTCATATCACAGAAGCCGTCAGGAGGAGTCTATTTACACAAAATGTCTCCTGCGGAATTAGAGTATTTTAAAATCGCAGCTGCATCCAAAGACATGGCAGCGGGGCTGCAGATAGTGTGATAGTTGAACGACAGTATGATTACAACATCATAATGTGCAGTGCCTACACTGAACGATATGTCGTTCAGCGTCAGACACCCTCGCTCATCCCGAACATGGAGTATATGTCGTTACCAGCAGATTGACCGGCACGTTCAGGCGATGATTGATGTCAGAAACTGCCCGATTTATGCACCGTTAATGAGCGATTGAACGATTACGATGATGCTCATTTATATTTGCAATCTTAAGTCTTTAAATCTGATAAAATCTTACTATATTTCTGAAACCATTTTAAACATACACAGTTATTTCCTGTAAGTCATATGACTTTGAAATGACAATGTGGAATACAGGTCAGAATCGACACTGAACTTGCCTTTATAATAAAGTAATAAAGCAATTACCACCACACATGAAATATTAAAGGGATTTATGGGATTCCAAAGTAAGTATACCCCTTAATGAACATGTACAGTGTATTTGACTAATATAGTGAAAATAAACCCTGTTCATACTAAAATAACTGTTTTGACATCCTCAAAGGAGTTAATTCAACAAAATACATTAGATTTCTTTCCTAATGGTTGTTCCAACTGGATGTCTGTTTGATCCCCCGTGAGTAAAAGTAACAAACTTTATTGCTTTTTTTTAAAGTAACAATTGATTTGCTCCAGTATACATTAAACCTACACTAGCGCTCGTCTTTTTATAACACTTAAACCCGCTGCCTGATGAGAGCTGCTTTTTTCACACATCCACCACAGGACTTGAATGCCATTTATTATTACTAATTATTTATATAGTGCACACATATTCTGCTAGGACCGTTGTGGGGAATGGCACCCACAGCCGCAGTGCTGTGAGGCAATAATGCTAACCATTCCACCATCCATGCTGCCCCACAGATATATGTATATGTATATATGTATATATATATATACAGTCAGGTCCATAAATATTGGGACATTGACAGAATTTTCATATTTTGTCCTCTATTCACCACCACAATGGCTTTGAAATGAAACAAACAAGATGTGCTTTAACTGCAGACTTTCAGATTTAATTTGAGGGTAATTACATCCAAATCAGGTGAATGGTGTAGGAATTACAACGGTTTCTATATGTGCCTCCCACTTTTTAAGGGGCTAAAAGTAATGGGACAAACTAAACAATCCTAAATCTAACTTTCACTTTTTAATACTTTGTTGCAAATCCTTTGCAGGCAATTACAGCCTGAAGTCTGGAACGCATAGACATCACCAGACGCTGGGTTTCATCCCTGGTGATGCTCTGCCAAGCCTCTACTGCAAATGTCTTCAGTTCCTGCTTGTTCTTGGGGCATTTTCCCTTCAGTTTTCTCTTCATCAAGTGAAATGCATGCTCAATCGGATTCAGGTCAGGGGATTGACTTGGCCATTGCATAACATTCCACTTTTTAGCCTTAAAAAACTCTTTGGTTGCTTTTGCAGTATGCTTCGGGTCATTATCCATCTGCACTGTGAAGCGCTGTCCAATGAGTTCTGAAGCATTTGACTGAATATGAGCATATAATATTGCCCGAAACACTTCAGAATTCATTCTGCTGCTTTTGTCAGGAGTCACATCACCAATAAATACAAGGGAACCAGTTCCATTGGCAGCCATACATGCCCACGCCATGACACTACCACCACCATGGTTCACTGATGAGGTGGTATGTTTTGGATCATGAGCAGTTCCTTTCCTTCTCTTCTCTTCCCATCACTCTAGTACAAGTTGATCTTTGTCTCATCTGTCAATAGGATGTTGTTCCAGAACTGTAATGGCTTTTTTAGATGTTGTTTGGCAAACTCTAATCTGGTCTTCCTGTTTTTGTGGCTCACCAATGGTTTGCATCTTGTGGTGAACCGTCTATATTGACTCTTGTGAAGTCTTCTCTAGATTGTTGACTTTGACACATATATATCTACCTCCTGGAGAGTGTTCTTGATTTGGCCAACTGTTGTGAAGGGGTTTTTCTTCACCAGGGAAATAATTCTTTTGTCATCCACCACAGTTGTTTTCCGTGGTCTTCCGGGTCTTTTGGTGTTGCTGAGCTCTCCGGTGCGTTCTTTCTTTTTAAGAATGTTCCAAACAGTTGATTTGGCCACACCTAATGTTTTTGCTACCTCTCTGATGGGTTTGTTTTGATTTTTCAGCCTAATGATGGCTTGCTTCACTGATAGTGACAGCTCTTTGGATCTCATATTGAGAGTTGACAGCAACTGATTCCAAATACAAATGTCACACCTAGAATCAACTCTAGACCTCTTACCTGCTTAATTGATAATGAAATAATGAGGGAATAGCCCACACCTGTCCATGAAATAGCTTTTGAGTTGATAGTCCCATTACTTTTGGCCCCTTAAAAAGTGGGAGGTACATATTGAAACTGTTGTAATTCCTACACCGTTAACCCGATTTGGATGTAATTACCCTCAAATTAAATCTGAAAGTCTGCAGTTAAAGCACATCTTGTTTGTTTCATTTCAAAACCATTGTGGTGGTGAATAGAGGACATAATCTGAAAATTCTGTCAATGTCTCAATATTTATGGACCTGACTGTATATATATATATATATATATATATATATATATAAACATACACACAGACAGGTATCATATATACAGGTTTTTAGCTTCCAATTAGCAACCTTAATTGCCAGACCACATGTGAGAGGCTGATAAGTGTTGTGTCTGTCTCTGTAGTCAGTCTCCCACTGCCTGAGGAACAGATCAGAAGTGCTGTGCTAAAGAATTCTGTTTTGTGAAAGGTATACGAGAGAATCATGTGGTTTAATTAAAGCTGGCCGGGCCAAAGTTTACTTTTATGTTTTGTTTATTTTTGTGCTGCTAATAAAACTAGCTGCAGATACATATACCAAGGCCCAGGACTGGTGTACTACTGTTTGGCTGCTGCATGACAAGAGCAACTGTTTACCCAGGGGACGACACTCTTACAACAATCTTGCCACACATGGTGGACAATGCAAGATATAGTCAAGGTGCTGCTACAGGCTACAGTGGTTCAGCAGGAAGCTACAGGGTGCAGCAATTAAGCATTCAGGAGGCCCAGAAGCAACAACAATTGGATATCAATGAACTCCAGAGGCAACAACAAATGGATACTGAGGAAACCAGGAGGCAGCAGCGCCAAGACCTCAAAGCCTTGAAAGAGGATTTTGCAGCACCTGGTGGCAGTCTCTGGAAAAGCTTCCACAGTTGTCAAATCTAGCTCCAGATTCATACAGGCTTTTAATTTTTGGCAAAAGATGACAAAGTGTTATGATGTTGAAGCCTATCAACTTTTGAAAGAAAAGTGGAGAGAGAAAGTTTGCCTACAAATCAGTGGGCAGGCCTTTTTGCACACTTCCTGTCAGGGAAACCATAAAAGGCATATTTTGACTTAAGCATTACTGATGTAAAGGACTACGATAAACTTAAAACTAAGATTTTCTTCTCATTTGGGTGTCACAATGCCTGTTTGAGCACAATGAGTTCATTGCTGGGGATACCAAATAGATAGGCCTCCCCTCTCTCAAATGCATGACTATCACCAGAGTCTTTAACAGGTCTGCAGATCATGGAAAGGGTTGTTATGGACCGATACCTACTGTCATTGCCTGCAATGAGCCATGGGAACCCTAAAATACCCCACTCTGGTAAAGGCTAGAGAGAATGTAAAAGTTGTTAATAGAAACCCAGTGGAGCCTGATAGTAGGTTGTCATATGATCACATGGCAGTATGTCAAGGTTTGTTGCATCAAATGTCCTAAAAGGGAGAAGATATTGTGGAACAATTGATGGCTCCTATAAGGCATAAAGAAGAACAGTGTTAGAGCTGACTCATGGTCACAGAACAGCAGGACATATAGAGGACAGAAAACTTCTGAGGGAACTTTGCAACGATGTTTCTGGCCAGGGGTCAATAAAGGGGATGTAGTCACTATTCCAGCTGTCAGAATGTCAGCGCTCAGAATGCTGGCACCGGAACACGGACACTAGTCAGAATCCCGGCGCCGGCATCCCGATGCTAAGTAGTGGGGTTAGGGGGTGGTTTAGGGGTTAGGGTGAGGCACTAGGGGAAGGGTTAGAGTTAGGTACTTGGAGGGGAGGGCTAGGTTTTCAGCTGCAGAGGGGAACAAGTTAGGTTTAGGCATTAGGGGGGGAGGGTTAGGTTTAGGCTGCAAGGAGGAAGGGTTCCGATTAGGGGTAGGGTTAGGATACATATCGACAGGTGATGGTATCCTAACGCTGTCGGGATACCGACATTGGGATTATGATCACCGGGATCCCAAGTACCCATCTCCCAAAAAGATGTGTGTGATTACTGTGTATCCTGTCAAGTGTTAGTACCATGCTTCCAGGCCACCTTATAGTAGCTTGTCCCATTGTCCATTATTGAGGCCCCATCTGAGAGAATAGCTATGGATTTGGTTTGACCTCTAATAAAATCTGCTCAGGGTCATCTGTATAATTTGCTACGGAACTAATACATGTCTTTAGTAGAGTGGGAATACCTAAAATAATCCTGACTGATCAGGGTTCCCCATTTATGTCAAGAATCATGGAAGAGTAGTGCCACCTGTTTAAGGTTACTCAGCTAAGGACCTCTGTGTATCACTTTCAGACTGATGGTTTAGTGGAGAAATTTAACAAAATTTTGAAGAATTTGGTAAAGCAAGTAATGAATAAAGATTATTTCTTTATTTATTACCATTATTTATATAGTGCACACATATTCCTCAGCGCTTTACAGAGAATATTTGGCCATTCGCATCCGACCCTGATGTCCTACGGAATGCTATGAGAAGAAGAACACATAAAATGATCACTTTTAAAAAACATTGAGAAGGAAGATCTTTAATAATACCACCGCTCTTTTGAAGTGTGGTTCTGGCACGGTTCCATTATCTGCTATTACCTTATTGTAAACTGTTTTATTATTATTTTTAGTAAAGCTGTTATTCTTTTAATGCACTATGTGTGGATTTTCACATTTTATTGAATGCCCCATGGCGGATGACTTCATAATTCATTGAGAACAACCCACGTGCATAAAAAGATCCATATTACTGCGCAATCAAGTCTATCTCAGTAAGCAGATTACATTGAAACCCTGAAAATTTATCACATTGATATTTTGTTGAACTTTATTCATTTATTAAATTTGTTATTATGACAGGGTCACACTATTGTTGCTTTCTTTTTGTTTCATATCTGGCATCAACCAGATATAACAGGACAATATGAACAATAATGATATCGATCATATCGTTATCGTTCATATCATCCTGTTTTTGGGCCCTTCCAACCCCCAAATGATGGTCGATGCGCCGGTACGGATGGTGGATATTGATATCGACCATCGCCCGTGCATGCAGGCCCCGTTGATCGCGGGTCGTTATAGTAGTTTGGGGGTTGGTGCATGTGCTGGTTGTTTGATATCGAATATCCAGCACATGCAGGATGATCAGACAATGACATCTGATCATTGTCTGATCGATCCGTGTGTACTGAGCTTAAGGGAAATCACATCATTACTACTTAATCTACTAATGGAAGTGTTATAAGTGTTCTTATATTTATTTGTTTATTTGCATTTAAGGTTTAGCGCCTTGAGAGGCTCCTATTTATATTATTGGGCAACCTAGTTCTTCTAAGATGGTTATTGAGCATATTTCTCAGATGCAGGAAATAATAGCTGCAGTGGTGCTGATAGTGAGAGAGCAGATGGATCAGGCTCAACAGGCACAAGAAAGGGTATACAATCATAATGCAATTACACTCCTTTGCTCCTGGGGACAGAGTGCTTGTTTTGGTTCTCATGGTAGAAGGGAAATTCTTGACCAAGTGGCAAGAACCATTTGAAGTCATACATAACGTGGGTGAGGTTAATTATAAGGTGTATTAGCCTGAGTAGCTCTGTCAGCTACCCCTGTTTCTCTGGTAACCACAGTATCTTTTGTTCCTGAAGTAACAGTAGTCAAAACCCTCTCAAATATTGTACAGCATGAGGCTAAATAATTTCTCATAAGAAATAGAGATTTGTTTCCTGACATACCTGGTAACACACAGTCATTATTCATGACATAATTACTGAACCAGGAGTTAAGGTTAACCTAAAGGCCTATAGAATACCAGAAGCCGCAATCAGTGTCTAATGAAATAAAAATAACTTTTGAAATTAGATATAATTGAAGATTCACATACTGTAGTGAGTGATCAAGATCCATTGGACTCAATCTAAGACCCAACAGTGAATTGTGTGTCAACTTTAATACAGTACTGTTAGGATCGGTGGTTAGCAGATCATCTTGGTGGCAGTTCCCAGTCATAGTTGCTACTGGGACACTGCATCATGTCTTGTCCTTGTTACGGCTGTTGCAGGCAGCTGGAAATCCTGTCTTGACTGTGTACAGCCTGTCATTCCTGCTTGTTTGTGTGCAGTTCTCAGGTACACACTAGTTAATCATCTGTCTGTGTGCTGAGCTCAGGTGCACACTAGCATGTCATTAGGAAAAGGTCTCTGCAGGAAATGGCTCTGATTGGACCCTGCATCTCTTAAGTTACAGCCAGCCCTGCACTCAGTGCTGGTTATACTGTCTGGCTACCAGTGTATGTTGCTCTGTTCAGTTACCTGAGTTCTTGCCGGTCTACCTAGTTCAACTGTTATTGTATCCTGATCCTGTCAGTATTCAGCCTTGACGTATTATTACCACAGTCTTGTCATGTCGTGCCATTCTGTTCTCAACTAATAATACCAGCAGTGTTCTCTACCTTGCTGCCTCCAGCCTGTGTTCCTGCCACGTCTAAGTACACCTGCCTGCTGTCTGGTTCCTGCACCTCAGTCCACAAGGCTGCATCAAGCTGTATATGTTTATTTACAGCTATTCTACCAGCAGTGTTCTCTACCTCGCTGTCTCCAGCCTGTGTCCCTGCCGCGTCTGAGTACACCTGTCTGCCGTCTGGTTCCTGCACCATGGCCTGCTTGGCCGCATCAAAGCCTGCATATCTATTGACTTCCTAGACGCATCTCGCTAAGTCGCATCATGGCGACTAGGCTGCACCCTTGCCAAGTATATCACAGCTGTCAAAGCTGCACCTCGGCCACTAGGCCGCACCCATGCCAAGTATTTCACAGCTCTCAAAGCTGCACCTTGGCCACTAGGCCCCACCCTTGCCAAGAATATCACAGCTCTCAAAGCTGCACCTTGGCCACTAGGCCGCACCCTTGCCAAGAATATCACAGCTCTCAAAGCTGCATCTCGGCCAATAGGCCGCACCCTTGCCGAGTATATCATAGCTCTCAAAGCTGCATCTGAGTCGCATCATGGCCTGTTAGGCCGCATTAAAATCTGTCTATACCATAACGGCTCACTAGCCACACCCAGGCTATCTAAGCCACGTCACGTCCCGCAAGGCCGCATCGAACTGTGTCCGTATCTTGGCTGCAAGATCAGTAGCACATCAGTAGTAGCACATTTGTAAAATGCAAAGACCACAAACACATGTACCATGTAAGTATCCTCATATTCTTCCTCACTGCTCTCACAGTCATCACAGTGGCAGTGTGTCTGGCTGTCCGCAATGGAGGAGTGTGTCCTCCGCCTCCCCTGCACTGTTAGGAGGAGGAGCTGCCACCAGTGATGAAAGGTAAGGGGGGCCGTGCACTGTGGCCAACTAGCCATACCCGAGGCTGCATGAGAGCAGATATCTCCGGCCAGGGATGGATTAGGACGGCTCAGAGTCCTAAGCATGGCTGCAACACTGCAACTACTGATGAGACAGGGTGTCCGGTCCTCCGTTTAAAGAGGAAAAAAAAAGGTTAATCGGGGGGATGTGGCCAGGGGCTGGGGACATTGTGTGGGGGCCCCCTATGTGTGGGGGCCCCCTATGTGTGGGGGCCTCGGATTACTGTCCCTGTCGCCCTGCCTATAATCTGGCCCTGTATATATGTATATATATATTACTTACATTACTGATCAAGCAATCTTTGATAACACTTTGTGCTGAATTCAATTAGGTGCGAAAAGTCGCATGTCGGAGTTATCACTGCATTCGCCAGTTTTGATGCAATCTTTTTGCGTACTTTCTCATTGCACATTCCCCCTTTTCGCCATATACAATTGTAAAATATGCGAAAACACATATGAGCGATAATTGTGCGTGGCGAAACTAGCGAAAAGTACAGCACATTTTGGGGAAATCAATTTGTACCCCATAAAAAGCCTAACTGACACTGGAAATCATTATGGAAGTGCATTAATAGCCCTAATACAAGTATTTTGGGTTATTTAATTGAGTCAAATGGCTGTTATATGCATATTTGCATAAGTGTGGAAAAATAATATAAAGCAATTTCTTTTGGAAAAAATAATTGCTGTAGTTAAATCGGGATTCATTACAATGGGTGCTAGTATATTTTTGTGTTTATAAAGTGCACTTTTAATTTTTTTTACTTGCATGCAATACATAAGGAGATCGGTCGTCACAGAGAAGAATTTTAAAATATTTTTTGATTGTAAGAAACTGATGTGATTATTGGCTGGTTAGTGGGTGATATCAGATGTTTTCATTCCATTAGGATGTGATAAACATTTGGTATTGTTTAGATTGACTAAACTGGCTTTATGCCGTAGAAGCCTACTCAATTAACTTTAGATATGATATGAGTCTAGGTCCTTTAGGATACACAGACAGGACTACAGTGCAATGTCAGGGAGTACAGGGAGTCTTGGATTGACCTGCAAGGAAGAGAAAGACTACTTACAGTAGCAACACAAGAGAATCTAAGATCCAGTTCACTTCTTTAACAATAGAAATAATATACATAGCAGGTCACAGTGCCATACAGAGCATAAGGAAGGGCAAGGACCTAGGTTATTAGCTCTTGAAGGAAGAGCCACCAACTGATCCAGAACAGCTGACTAGCAGTACAACAGTATGAGACTTTGAGGGGAACAAGTCCATTCCTTTGTTTGTGTCTGGTCAGTATAAGGTGTCTACTTATCATGTCGCTGCAGTAGCAATCATTAGATATCGCTACATATTACAGAACTACATAATTATGGAAACCCCGCTCCTTAGCCAGTGTTTTCTCTTTTGAAAAGTCTGCAAATGCGCATAGTGAATTTACCTGGAGGGATCTAGAGAAGCCTCTCCAGCTTTGATGATCCCCATTGGCAGTATGGCTAAAAGAATCTTGAGATGCACCAATGAAAAGCTAAGTTTTTTCTACTTCGTAAATTAGCTAAGATGGGCTACCATCAGAGACATCACTCATTTATCCTGGCTAATCTCTCTTTAAAGTGAGAGAAGAAGAGAAAGAGCCTTCTCTGTCATTTTCGACAAAGATCTCCCCTTACTAAACCGATCCACCGATTACCGATTACCGAACATAGGCCCTCATTCAGAGCCGCACGTTAACAACAGTACGCTCGTTGCGTTCCGATGTTGACTAACCGCGCATGCGTCGGTGTTACACTGCGCATGTGCGTACGGCTGATTGCGAGTTTTTTTTCTCTCGTTCCTAAAATAGCGTACAGGAAGTGACATGTCAAATGTGATTGACAGAACAGGGCGTTTTTGGGTGTTGACGGGGGTGGAGATGAAAAAACGCAGGCGTGGCGAGGCGTTTTTGGGGCGTACATACATTAGCAGATGCGAACGTCAAATGTGTTCGGACCGTCTCATACGTCACTGGAACATCCGCTTTCCCTTCAAAATGCTCGCACAGCTTAGGGTCTGGATTACTCGACCACATTGGCGATGGCCTTCTCCTCCGTCCCGGGACTCAACGATGGTGCTGCGATTAATCGCGGCTGGTCAGTAAAGTAATTAGTGTTGGATTGAAAACCGGCTTGGTATGTGTTTGGAAAGCAGTTTATTGGGATAGCACAAAAGCGTACGCAGGTGGAAATCAGAGCTGCTAATGTCATGATTACACAATCAATTAGCGTACATTTTTGGGGTTTTATTTTGGCCACAATTTGTTGGTTATGGCCTATTGTAACAATAATGTCATCATCTTTTAATTAGCTCCCCTTTTTTTTGGTTTACTGTGGAATTTGCATCGCTATGTGATTTTTTAAACGTTCCTTAAAGAGGCCTTTTTTTTTTTAAGAGTGTCAGTTTTTGCCTTTAGGGCCAGGATTAAATGTAACCCATTTGTACAATAATGTCACAATACAATCTAATTTTTTTGTTTTTAATTTATTGTTTAAACACAAACAAATTGGCCTAATATTTTGTTGCCTTTTTTTGTGGCAAAGATATTTGTTCAAAAAAAAAAAAAACCATAACTGCTAACATAAGCGTAAATACAAAATTTAAAAACATTTCACAAGAAAGGAGAGGGAAGTTTTGACCAGAAAGGAATATGAGCCAAGCACAGAAGGAGTGTGGGAAAAGTCGCCATTGCTGTCACCGTTTTCTCGCCCGTTTGGCTGGGTGAGGGTGGGCGCCAGACCGGGCCCGGGATGCCATCGGGCTGGCCTGTCCAGAGGCAGATGTTGTGGCCTCTGGACTAGGCACAGGGCTAGGCACATTTGGAGGATTGGCTGATGTTGTGCCAGAGGTGGAGGATCCGGATGTTCCGGCAGGAAGGGAGGTCGGCTCCACCATGTGCTGGCGAACGAGCTGCTCCAGTGCATCGGCGATGCGGATGTTGGCCCTGGTATTTTCCGCCAGGGCCTGACCAATGGTCACGTTGGCCGCAGCATTTTGCTCCAGGGCCTCAGCCACCCGTATCAGACTGGCGTCCAGAATCTCCGTATGGCAATCCGATTTAAAATTGAGTTCTGTGAGGAGGCCCACTGCCTGCGAGGGGGCACGCCCTGGACTGGCTTCTGCAGGGTCCTCAGCCGGATGTACTGGTTCCTCCCCTGCAGAGCCAGCAGAAATTCTGCGGCCAAGGCTCCCCTCTGGAGCAGACTCATCCGCCTCTGTCTCTGTTAGGAAAATTGTGAAAAGACTCTACATATTGGCACAATAGCATTTCAGAGTTGGTGACATCACAAGACTTACCTTGGCCAACATGAGGAGCCGCAAAGTCTGGCATGTCCGTATCCATGTTGGACACGCCAAACACCTCCACAGCCTGCACACACCCCTGTGCCAGCTCTTCTAAGTCTGTCAACTCCAATGACACAGGGGTGGGACCCCCACCTGTCCCCCTTGCATGCCTAGCCCTGTCGGCAAGTTTTTGCTTGAGACGATATTTGAAGTCTGCCCATCTGTGGAATGAAATTGGAACCATTATCCTTTTTTTTACAATGGGGTTTGTTTATAGGATGGGAAAGTGTTTACTTACCGCCGTTTGACATCCCGGGCTAGACGGACATAATCACCCACCCTATTGACAGCAACGGCGACCTCCTCCCACATTCTCCACTTCTGGCTTTGGCTCATATTCCTGGCTGCCTGGGGCAGGATGTCAACGCACTTCTGGATCAAAACCTCCATCTCCTTGCTTGTGAAATGTGGCTGCCTTTTTTTTTTGGCAGCTTTGGCGGGTTGACTGGGGCCAGCAGTCTCTTCCATGTCATCCTCCTCACCTATTTGGGTAAATATGCAGATTTAGCCACTTCACAACTTGACCAATATATTTGTTTTAAAATAATCATGGAGACAAAATGCATGAAGGCCTTACCGCCGGATTTTTGGCCATTGTTTCCCTGGTCTGAAGCCATGTTTCTGCTTCCAGAATGAAATCAACCAGAAATTCAATGTGATTTCGTGACGTATTTATACATGCGTCCTTTGTTTGCGGCCGCATCATTGATTGTGCGTCCCTATGAATCATCCTTAATTTGTGCGGGAAAATAAACACTATTTATGGCTTGGTGTGTGTGGAGTCGAGGTGGGGTTGTTGGATTGTTGGCGGTTAAGTTGTTTGGATTTGGTTGTTTGCGGTTGGAGGATTTGGCAGAGTTGGTTTTTTGTTTGGTTTTGCTACAGTTCTTTTGTTTTTCCGTTCGCATTTTTTTCCTTTTTTCCACATCCTTTCCTGATTTGGTAAGTTTTGTGCAGTCTAATTTGTGGCCAATTGGTGTCTACTTCTGTTTTTTGGTTAGCTAATTTTTTTTAACACTAATTTCATCTTTTTTAGTTTGTTTTGGCTTTCGGACCCAAAGACCTTTTTTTTGGAAATCTTATATATTCGAGTTGGGTAAGTCCATTTTTTGTCTTGCATTTGCGAACTAATTAACGCATTTTTGACTGTTGGTGTAGTGACTTGCATTTGCGAATTAATTACCGCATTTTTGACTGTTGGTTTAGTGACTTGCATTTGCGAATTAATTACCGCATTTTTGACTGTTGGTTTAGTGACTTGCATTTGCGAATTAATTACCGCATTTTTGACTGTTGGTGTAGTGACTTGCATTTGCGAATTAATTACCACATTTTTGACTGTTGGTGTAGTGACTTGCATTTGCGAATTAATTACCGCATTTTTGACTGTTGGTGTAGTGACTTGCATTTGCGAATTAATTACCGCATTTTTGACTGTTGGTGTAGTGACTTGCATTTGCGAACTAATTAACGCATTTTTGGCGGCTTATTCATCATGTAAACCAGTTTTGCTTTTCCCTTTTCCATTTTTGGGGTCCATTTGAACCCTATTTGACGTACGGTGTGCAATGTCGTTTTCATCGATGGCCAAATGTGTGTTTCGCCTATTTTATGTGTTGGCTTGCAACAATTTGAAAAACAAAAATTCACCCTCTAAATTTTTGATGTCTCATTTTTGGCTTTTTTACAGTTTATACGTATCATGACAATACCCCGGCATGTAAGCAGCTATGGATGGTATCAGAAAGCTAAGTTGTATTTTGTTACTTTTGGGGTGGCTCAAAAGCCTTACATTGTAAACTTTGAATTTCAGGTAGATCTGGGGCGAATTGTTCTGGCCCTGCTCCCGGAAGACGACCAACCTCAAACTCGTCCCAGGCGTAGGCATCGTAGGCATGCAAGGCCCCAGATATTTTGAACACGTGTCACCCTTTTTGGAATGCCCGATGATGAGGTTTTAAGACGCTACCGTCTACCTCCCAAAATCATCATAGACACTCTCTCATTAATAGAAAGTGATCTTGAGCGGCAAATTGACAGTCCAACAGCAATACCACCACTGACGCAATTTATGGCGGTGTTACATTTCTGTGCCTCAGGATCGTTTCAAACAACGGTGGGAATAGTGGCGGGCATCTCCCAATCCTCCTTTTCCCGGATCCTGAGGGCAGTGATGGAGGCACTTTTCAAGCACCTCCATCATTTTATTAAAATGCCTTTGGATATGGGTGCCCTTAGTGTGGCCAAGGCCAATTTTTACCAAATCGCTGGCTTCCCACACATCATAGGGGTTGTGGATGGTACTCACATACCACTTCAGCCTCCAGCACGGCTGGAGGCAATATTTAGAAACAGGAAACACTATCACTCCCTGAATGTAATGGTGGTATGTGATGCCTCCCTCCAGATCCTGTCCCTGAATGCTAAATTACCCGGAAGTGCTCATGACTCCTTCGTCATCCGGCAATCAGGGATATGGCAGATATTAACCAACCTACAAGCTGGTGATGCGTGGCTTCTGGGTAAGTGGAGACCTTTAGTACATAACAATGTTAAGCTTGATACACAGTGTTCCTGATGTGGTCTATTTTTGTTCACAGGAGACAGTGGATACCCTTGCATGTCCTGGCTGCTCACTCCTTATTTGGCTCCCACACCAGGGCCACAAAGTGCGTATAATTCCACACTTACAGCCACCAGGCAAGTGGTGGAGCGCTGTATCGGCCTTTTAAAAGGCCGATTCAGATGCCTCCACCGCTCTGGTGGCGAGCTCATGTATGTGCCGGATATGGTGTCTAAAATTGTGGTCCTGTGTGGGATATTTCACAACATTGCCATAAGGAGTGGTGTCCCAATGCAGCCAGAGGATGCCTTACCTGAGGATGGCCCCCCCGAGGTTGGTCGAAGGTCAGTATGTGGGGGGGCCATACGCGATGATGTGGTGGCCAGATTTTTTAGGTAAGTTTGAACAAAACTCCAGTGTTTATACCTAATGTGTTTGTGTTTGTTTGCGAACATCTAATTTATTTATTTTTTTCTCACCATCTTCTGTTTGTTCACATAATCTTTGGCACTCCAACGCTCACTACTTCCTGCTACCCTTACCAAACCTGGATCTGGTCCTTTTGGGCATATATTCTGGAACCCATATCGCAACGCCATGTTTGTGGAATCATGTTGGCATGGTCCTTCGTCAACCAGTTCTTGATTTTTTGTTTTTATTTAATTATTTCTTGGTATGTGTTGTATTTGAATTTATCACTGTGTTCTTTTTTTGGGAGTGACCACTTTGTTTTCTCTGTTATGTTGTGAATAAATGTTTGGAGAGTGAAATGGTCTTCCTTTTTTGGGACGTTAACAGCAAGTGTAACCAGGTTAACACAAGTTACATTTGACTAAGGGGTAAACCAGTACTGACGCCAGTTGAGCTAAACTGAAATATGTTTTCAGCTTCCCAATCCACACCAAAAGGAAGCCTGGCCCAACCTTGGGATTTGTAAGATTGGCCTAAGCAGCTTGCGCACCAAGTAGGAACCTGGAAAATGTAGAAATATGTAATTGACACTACACCCAAAAAGGGAAATGACATTGTTACTGTTATGTGTTTCTTGTGTCTGTTTGACATACAAAGACAAAACACAATCTAACTTTTAAAAAAGGGAAATCCTTGCAGGAACAGTCTACTTATGTCATGCTAAACTATCTTGGTTTGGGTTTTTAAAAATGAGCCACAACGTATATTTGTCTTAATAAATTTAATTGGAAAATATAACAAAAATAAAAAAACTACTGCCGAAGGAGGCCAGACAGCCGGTCGAGGGCCACCAGAATGCCGATGACATGTTGGCGCATCTGCCCCACAACATCCGCCACCTCTTGCCGACGCCTCTGTTCCTCTGTGGGTGAGAAAAGTGTGTGGGTTAATACAACAATAGGGAATCCACATAAAAAAAAAAAAACACAACCAAATCACTCCTAAACCCAAACCAAAAAAAAAAAAGGGGGGGCTGGCAAAAATACAAGGCCTAGGTACAAATTCCCACAGGTATGATATGTGTATGTTTAAATCACCAGGAAGAGGTAAAGGCAAACCTTCACAATCACCAAAAGTCAAGCCACAAAAACACGAAGAAAGGCACGACACATGATTACATACAAACAGTTTGTGCTTTAAAAAAAAACAAAAAAAAAACATACCGGGAGACAAAACGGGAGCTCCGGGAAAACCTCCATGATCCTCCTCGGAGGATCCGTCATTACCCAAAGAATGGGGAGGAGTTATGATGGACTCCGGGGAGGGGGTAATTGGAAGAGGGGTGGGTGGAGGAGAGGGGGAAGTGGGACGGAGGGGAAGGAGGCCCGACATTTCCGGGAGAGGGTCTGGGAAGGATGGGGAGGAGTGGGGAATAGGGGAAAGATTTGGGGTGGAGTGTTGGCTGGGGGTTGGGGATAGTGGCCGGGAACGCCGTCTGGACGGACGGTGACGGCGGAGTCTTGGCTGTCCCCCTAAAATATGTCAAAGAAATTGCGTTTAGTTTATGGACAAATCCGGGCAACCAAACTAAAAAAAAAAAAAAAAAAACAACAAATAAGCCAAATAGCAGTAGAATTAATAAATCAGAAATAGAGGGGAAACATGCACACGCAGATATGAGTACAAATAATAAATAGAACAGACAGGAAAACATGCACACGCAGATATGAGTACAAATAATAAATAGAACAGACAGGAAAACATGCACACGCAGATATGAGTACAAATAATAAATAGAACAGACAGGAAAACATGCACACGCAGATATGAGTACAAATAATAAATAGAACAGACAGGAAAACATGCACACGCAGATATGAGTACAAATAATAAATAGAACAGACAGGAAAACATGCACACGCAGATATGAGTACAAATAATAAATAGAACAGACAGGAAAACATGCACACGCAGATATGAGTACAAATAATAAATAGAACAGACAGGAAAACATGCACACGCAGATATGAGTACAAATAATAAATAGAACAGACAGGAAAACATGCACACGCAGATATGAGTACAAATAATAAATAGAACAGACAGGAAAACATGCACACGCAGTTTGCCCCACAAACACAAACATTAAAACCACAATACATAACACTTACTTGCCAGGATCTGCATGCGAAAGCATGCCAGCAAGCGGGGCGTTCGCCGTTGCAGGTCGGACCACCTGCGCTCCAGCTGCCCGATGTTGCGGCGTGAGCCGAAGGACCGCAGGCGGGACCGTGCCTCCGCATACGCGGAGCGCTTCTGCCGGTTGGTCATGGGTTGAGGTTGGCTGGTGATCCGGCAATCCATGACCTCCGTAAGCACCAGCAGCTCGCGCCTGGTGAATGCGGAGGCTCTCATGATGGCAATGGTGTTTTTGTTAAAAATCATTTTTGATAAAGTGTGTAAAAATTTTCTGATTGGCTAATGTATTTTGGAAATTAACAGGAGCAATTTTATTGGTTAGTGTATGAGTCATGTGTTCGACAGGGCCAGAAATCTCTGGAGAGTTATGATAGGCTTGATGCAGTGACATGCGTAAGCAAATTTAAATAAAGAAATGAACCCAGGGAAATATGCGGGGATCCACAGCAATAGTACAATTGTTTAATTGTGGTTCACATGTTTTTTGAACAATAAAAGCGAATGTTTCATCCGTACGTATTCTGCGGGTAAACACAAACACGGACAAGAGTAAAGTTTCTTGCATTGTGTTGAAAAAAACAAACAATTAAGCTAATTGATACATTGATTGGCATGATACGATTGATGGAGGTAGGCAGAATAAAGGAGCAGGTAATCGACATCTGACAAGGCCACTTCCTGTTTATACTTGTGCGTGCGTTCCTTTCAAGCCATTTCGGGGATGTACGCTCGCTATTTCGTACGCTCGTTAGTTAGAGGAGGGGTCGTCAGAGTTTGGGGAGGCATTTTAGATGCGAACGAAAATACGAGCGAGCCATTGAATTTAAATATTTTTGTACGTACGCCTAACGTACGTGCGCCCGCTTGCGAGTGGGTCTGAATGAGGGCCATAATCTACTCACTTTTGTTGCCAGTGAATATTACTTAGGGCCTTCCTGAGGGACGTCCACTTTTAGTTGTACTCAGTTTGGACCGGGAACCAGAGTAAATTATAGAAGAAAGGAGGTTTGGATACTTTAACATTAATAGGACTATTTATTGATTGAATAGTCAATATGATTGGTGTTCTACATCCACTTATTGCAGCAATAGAAAACCTCCAATCACTATACTTTACCAATAAAATATAGGTGGAGCAGCTGAGCAATACTCAAGTGGTCAACAATACTGGCCAGAAGCAGTAAGTGTTGATTTACCACTATGCCAGATTAGTCTTATGTATGTGTATGATCCAACTAGCCGGTTTCAACTCATGTGGTGGAACCATGGCCTTAACTAGGGGTGTGCAGGATGCAGATCCTATGGGATGGCACAGTCGTTTCCCCATGACATCCGCATTTGGCTTGCAGGGTGTATAAAATGGAACCCTGCAGTCTGTAAAGCCTCTCCGCAGAGCCTTATGAAGTGTCTGTAGGATGTGTTCTGCTTCTTCCTGGTCTCCCCTGTAGTGACATCATGACGGAACTGCAAGCTCATACATTAGCTTCCATTTGACTTGCAGAAAAAGATAAATATAAACAGAAAAATGGTTATGCAGAGTGAGCGCAGCCCCAGTTGGTGTGGGGTAACTTCCATGAATCACTAAGTGTATGTTCACAATAGAAGGCAAACGCATATGCACCCATACAGATTTCTGACATTCAGCCACTACAGCCGGTGCCTGGATGGGTGGAAAGGGTTGGGATGGGGCTCATTTTGACAGGAGGCCAAGTATGTGGTAAGGGCATATACATGGAATTGCGAACACATGCAGACTGGGAAATAGAAGTAGGGATATTCTTATAATTTGCGGATGGCCAAGGGTAGTTTCAAATACTGAATGATGATAATGATGGTCGCTTGCACTAGGATACTCTTGACTGGCTATTTGCTTATATTCCACTAACACTAATTGGTACTTTCTTTGCTGCTAGGGTATAGGATATTCCTTTAAGAGCGTTTATAAGCAGTTTTCAAAAAAACAGGACAAGTGGCGGTGTTACCTATAGTAACTAGGGGTGAGCGGGTTCGGATTTCTGAAATCCGAACCCCCCCGAGCCCCCCCGATCCGAGGCAGATCCGAGTCAGGCTCGACTTTTCCCACCTGACTCGGATCTGAAATCGAGGCAAAACGTCATCATCCCGCCTTCCGAGTCTCGCGGGTTTTGGAACCTATATAAGGTACCCGCGTCGGCGCCATTTTCTCACTCGGCTGTGGAGAGTGAAGAGGGAGGGTGGGAGATAGGGCTGGCTGGGCTGTGTAGTGTAGTGTAGTGTAGTGCAGAGTAGTGTTGTGCTGTGCTGTGCTGCGCTGTGCTGCTGTTGTCCACTACTTCAAAGTCCATAAGGGCTGGCTGTGTTGTGCTGTGCTGCTGTTGTTAATAGGGGCTGTGTCCACTAATTCAAAGTCCATAGGGGCTGGCTGGACTGTGTTGTGCAGTCAGTTCTCCATAGGGGCTGTGTCCACTCCAAAGTCCTGTGCAGTGTCCCAGTCCTAAAGGGGTGCTGTAGTGTTGTCCAGGGGGTGCTCTGTCCATCAGGGGTGCTCCCCCCAAGTGCTAAAAAAATAATATTTTTTCTGTGTTTGTGAATTGTGTGCGCAGTAGCCGCACGTGCATCAACAAAGTAGTGCCAAGCGTGCGCCTGTGTCATAAGTAAAGGGCCAGCTGGCTTGACCGTTAAAGGGTGCTGTAACCCCCAAAGTACACTCCAGTCCAAACCAAAAAAAAAATTATTTTCTGTGTTTGTGAATTGTGTGCGCAGTAGCCGCACGTGCATCAACAAAGTAGTGCCAAGCGTGTGCCTGTGTCATAAGTAAAGGGCCGGCTGGCTTGACCGTTAAAGGGTGCTGTAACCCCTAAAGTACACTCCAGTCCAAACCAAAAAAAAAATTATTTTCTGTGTTTGTGAATTGTGTGCGCAGTAGCCGCACGTGCATCAACAAAGTAGTGCCAAGCGTGCGCCTGTGTCATAAGTAAAGGGCCGGCTGGCTTGACCGTTAAAGGGTGCTGTAACCCCCAAAGTACACTCCAGTCCAAACCAAAAAAAAAATATTTTCTGTGTTTGTGAATTGTGTGCGCAGTAGCCGCACGTGCATCAACAAAGTAGTGCCAAGCATGCGCCTATGTCATAAGTAAAGGGCCGGCTGGCTTGACCGTTAAAGGGTGCTGTAACCCCCAAAGTACACTCCAGTCCAAACCAAAAAAAAAATTATTTTCTGTGTTTGTGAATTGTGTGCGCAGTAGCCGCACGTGCATCAACAAAGTAGTGCCAAGCGTGCGCCTGTGTCATAAGTAAAGGGCCGGCTGGCTTGACCGTTAAAGGGTGCTGTAACCCCAAAAGTACACTCCAGTCCAAACCAAAAAAAAAAATATTTTCTGTGTTTGTGACTTGTGTGCACTGTGGCTGCACGTGCATCAACAAAGAGCAGCTCCAAGCGTGCGCCTGTGTCCCATAAGTAAAGAGCCGGCTGGCTCATTTCTTAAAGGGTGGTGTAACCCACAAAGTGCACCACTCTCCAGCAAAAATAAAAAAATATTTTCTGTGTTTGTGTGCGCTTTAGCCGCACGTATATATCAATATAACATAAATGGAGGACCAAACTTTCTCCGATAAAAATAAAATAGGGAAAGATCAAGAACCACTTCCTCCTAGTGTTATTGCTGCTGCTGGGAGTTGTTCATCATCCCAGAGAGGAAGTAGGAACATCACTACTTTTACTAAACAATTGACCCTCCAACAGTCCGTAGCGATGAGGATGAAGTACGACAGCAGTCATCCTGAAGCAAAACGTATAACTGAGGCCTTGACTGCTATGTTGGTGTTAGACGTGCGTCCAGTATCCGCCATTAGTGCAGTGGGATTTAGACAATTGATGGAGGTAGTGTGTCCCCGGTTCCAAATCCCGTCTAGATTCCACCTGCATCCTCAAAGCAGCAGCGACAAGCGTGCGTCTGTCTGTTAAAGGGTGGTGACACCCTCAAAGTGTGCTACACAAACAATTAAAATATTGTTCTTTTTTTTTCGGTCTTTGTGAAATGTGTGGGCTGTAGCCGCACCTGCATCCTTAAAGCAGCAGCGACAAGCGTGCGTCTGTCTGTTAAAGGGTGGTGACATCCTCAAAGTGTGCTACACAAACAATAAAAATATTGTTCTTTTTTTTCCTGTCTTTGTGAATTGTGTGGGCTGTAGCCGCACCTGCATCCTTAAAGCAGCAGCGACAAGCGTGCGTCTGTCTGTTAAAGGGTGGTGACACCCTCAAAGTGTGCTACACAAACAATTAAAATATTCTTCTTCTTTTTTCTGTCTTTGTGAATTGTGTGGGCTGTAGCCGCACTTGCATCCTCAAAGCAGCAGCGACAAGCGGGCGTCTGTCTGTTAAAGGATTACATCGGTGACAGCATCCAAGTACGCATGTCAGACAGTCCGTACCTGTACTGGAAGGAAAAAGAAGCAATTTGGAGGTCCCTGTACAAACTGGCTCTATTTTACCTGAGTTGCCCCCCCTCCAGTGTGTACTCCGAAAGAGTGTTTAGTGCAGCCGGGAACCTTGTCTGCGAAAGGCGTAGGAGGTTGCTTCCACAAAATATGGAGAAGATGATGTTCATAAAATGAATTATCAACTCTTCCAGGGAGACCAGCCTCCAGAACGTACAGAGGGACCTGTGGTTCCAGCGGGGACGAATTAATACTCTGTGAGGATGAGGATGTACACACTGAAGAGGGTGAGGAATCGGTGGATGAGGAGGATGAGGATGACATCTTGCCTCCGTAGAGCCAGTTTGTGCAGGGACACATTAATTGCCAGCTTGTTTTGTGGGGGCCCAAACGAACCAATCATTTCAGCCACAGTTGTGTGGCAGACCCTGGCGCTGAAATGATTGATTTGTTAAAGTGTGCATGTCCTGTTTATACAACATAAGGGTGGGTGGGAGGGCCCAAGGACAATTCCATCTTGCACCTCTTTTTTTTCTTTGCATTATGTACAGTTTGGGGCCTAGTTTTTCAAACTGCCATCCTGTCTGCCACTGCAGTTTCACGCCTAGATGGGTCACGTGTTTGTGCCGCCCACTCGTGTCACTTAGCATAGTCATCCAGCTACCTCGGTGCAACCTTTTGGACATAAAAACACTATTGTGAGGTGTGAGGTGTTCAGAATAGACTGGAAATGAGTGGAAATTAAGGTTATTGAGGTTAATAATAGCATAGGAGCAGAAAAACCTACAAATTCTGTGATTTTAGCTGTTTTTATGCTTTTTTTCAAAAAAATACAGATCCAAAACACAAAACCCAGAACCCAAAACACGGAAGGGTGGTTTTGGCAAAACCAATCCAGATCCAAAGCACGAAGAAAGATCCAGATCCAAAACCAAAACACAAAACACGAAAAGTGGCCGGTGCACACCCCTAATAGTAACCAATCAGATTCTAGGTGTATATCTACTAAAGGTTGATGTTGTGTTTCTGGGGCCAATAACACATTTACTAATACTTAAAAAACAAAAAAAACAAATAAAAAATTGTCTTTTAGTAAATGTGTGATTTAGCCCCAGAAACACAACATTGATATTGATCACTTTTTATGTATTTTAAATCGATTAAAATTGACTTTTAAGTAAATATAGGCCTAGCTGTCATTTTATACAAAACTTTCAACGTAATAGAGTCACAGAACATGCAAACTCTCATGTTTTTAGACTAAAAAAACTCTCATGATTTAAACTCCACCTAACCCCAGTACCAACCGTCGGGATGCCAGCGGTCAGGATACCGGCGGTCGGTATGCCGGAATCGGGATTCTGACAGATGTCGGAATTCCGGCGCTGGCATTCTAAACGCCGACATCATGACTGTTGGTATTATGACCACGGACAGGTGTAAATTAGATTCATTAAAATAAAATGATTTACAGTGTGCACTAGGGGTGTGCACTAGGGGTGTGCACCGGCCACTTTTCGTGTTTTGTGTTTTGGTTTTGGATCTGGATCTTTCTTCGTGTTTTGGATCTGGATTGGTTTTGCCAAAACCACCCTTCCGTGTTTTGGGTTCTGGGTTTTGTGTTTTGGATCTGTATTTTTTTGAAAAAAAGCATAAAAACAGCTAAAATCACAGAATTTGTAGGTTTTTCTGCTCCTATGCTATTATTAACCTCAATAACCTTAATTTCCACTCATTTCCAGTCTATTCTGAACACCTCACACCTCACAATAGTGTTTTTATGTCCAAAAGGTTGCACCGAGGTAGCTGGATGACTATGCTAAGCGACACGAGTGGGCGGCACAAACACGTGACCCATCTAGGAGTGACACTGCAGTGGCAGACAGGATGGCAGTTAGAAAAACTAGGCCCCAAACTGTACATAATGCAAAGAAAAAAAAGAGGTGCAAGATGGAATTGTCCTTGGGCCCTCCCACCCACCCTTATGTTGTATAAACAGGACATGCACACTTTAACAAATCAATCATTTCAGCGCCAGGGTCTGCCACACAACTGTGGCTGAAATGATTGGTTCATTTGGGCCCCCACAAAACAAGCTGGCAATTAATGTGTCCCTGCACAAACTGGCTCTACGGAGGCAAGATGTCATCCTCATCCTCCTCATCCACCGATTCCTCACCCTCTTCAGTGTGTACATCCTCATCCTCACAAAGTATTAACTCGTCCCCACTTGAATCCACCACCACAGGTCCCTCTGTACCTTCTGGAGGCTGGTCTCCCTGGAAGAGCTGATAATTCATTTTGATGAACATCATCTTCTCCACATTCTGTGGAAGCAACCTCCTACGCCTTTCGCTGACAAGGTTCCCGGCTGCACTAAACACTCTTTCGGAGTACACACTGGAGGGGGGGCAACTCAGGTAAAATAGAGCCAGTTTGTACAGGGGCCTCCAAATTGCCTCTTTTTCCTGCCAGTACAGGTATGGACTGTCTGACATGCCTACTTGGATGCTGTCACCAATGTAATCCTCCACCATTCAGTCAATGGTGACAGTATCATATGCAGTGACAGTAGACATGTCAGAAATTGTTGCCAGGTCCTTCAGTCCGGACCAGATGTCCAAACTTGGTCCTGCCTGCCCTGCATCACCGCCAGCGGGTTGCTTAGGTTACCTAAGTTTTTTCCTGGCAGCCCCAGTTGCGGGAGAAAATGAAGAAGGAGCCGTTGACGTGTCACGTTCCGCTTCAGCTGACAGTGTGTTCACCACCAGGTCTTTGCACCTCTGCAGGCTTGTGTCGGCCGGAAAGAGAGACACCACATAGGCTTTAAACCTAGGATCGAGCACGGTTGCCAAAATGTAGTGGTCTGATTTCAACAGATTGACCACCCTGGAATCCTGGCAAAGCGAATGAAGGGCTTCATCCACAAGTCCCACATGCCGAGCGGAATCGCTCCATCTTAGCTCCTCCTTCACTTTCTCCAGCTGCTTCTGCAAAAGCCTGATGAGGGGAATGACCTGACTCAAGCTGGCAGTGTCTGAACTGACTTCACGTGTGGCAAGTTCGAAGGGCTGGAGAACCTTGCACAACACGGAAATCATTCTCCACTGCGCTTGAGTCAGGTGCATACCCCCTCCTTTGCCTATGTCATAGGTGGATGTATAGGCTTGTATGGCCTTTTGCTGCTCCTCCATCCTCTGAAGCATATAGAGGGTTGAGTTCCACCGCGTCACAACCTCTTGCTTCAAGTGATGGCGGGGCAGGTTCAAGAGTGTTTGCTGGCGCTCCAGTCTTCGGCACGCAGTCGCTGAATGGCGAAAGTGGCCAGAAATTTTTCGGGCCACCCAAAGCGTCTCCTGCACGCCCCTGTCGCTTTTCAGAAAATTCTGCACCACCAAGTTTATTGTGTGAGCAAAACATGGGACGTGCTGGAATTTGCCCAGATGTAATGCCCGCACAATATTGGTGGCGTTGTCAGATATCACAAATCCCCAGGAGAGTCTAAGTGAGGTAAGCCACTGGGCGATGATTTCCCTCAGTTTCTCTAAGAGGTTGTCGGCGGTGTGCCTCTTACTGAAACCGGTGATACACAGCGTAGCCTGCCTTGTAACGAGCTGGCGTTTCTGAGATGCTGCTACTGGTGATGCTGCTGCTGTTGCTGCGTAAGGTGATACATCTACCCAGTGGGCTGTCACAGTCATATAGTCCTTAGTCTGCCCTGTTCCACTTGTCCACATGTCCGTGGTTAAGTGGACATTGTGTACAATGGCATTTTTCAGGACACTGAGGACACTTTTTCTGACGTTTCTGTACAGTCTCGGTATCGCCTGTCTAGTGAAGTGGAATCTAGACGGGATTTGGAACCGGGGACACACTACCTCCATCAATTGTCTAAATCCCACTGCACTAATGGCGGATACCGGACGCACGTCTAACACCAACATAGCAGTCAAGGCCTCAGTTATACGTTTTGCTTCAGGATGACTGCTGTCGTACTTCCTCCTCCTCGCTAAGGACTGTTGGAGGGTCAATTGTTTAGTAAAAGTAGTGGTGTTCCTAATTCCTCTCTGGGATGATGAACGACTCCCAGCAGCAGCAACAGCAGCAGCGGCAGCAGTAGGCGTAGCAATGCAGAATCCTCCGGAGGAATCCCGGATAGGAGAGTCAGTCATGCCAGTGACATGGCCTGCAGGACTACTTCCGATCCTGACTAAGGAGGAAATTGACGAGGAGGGAGTTGACGGTGTGGTTTGCAGGCGCTTGGATACAACAGGACAACGGGATTTAGGTGTCCCTGGACTGCTTACGGTCTTAGCCAAAGTTTCTGAACTTGACAGTAACTTTTTATGAACGCGCTGCAGGTGCCGTATAAGGGAGGATGTTCCTAGGTGGTTGACGTCCCTACCCCTACTTATTTCACCTTTACATATGGTACATATGGCAAGACAGTTGTTGTCCGGATTTGGATAGAAATATTGCCAGACCAAAGAGGTGGAATGTTTGGTCTTCTGCCCAGGCATGACCGTGATGGGCTTTTTCATCCCACGGACAACAACTGTCTCCCCCGGAGCCTGATTTAAACAAACCACATCACCATCAGAATCCTCCTCGCCAACTTCCTCCTCAGCGCCAGCTACACCAGTATCCTCATCCTGTTGTACTTCAACAGTGACATCTTCAATTTGCATATCAGCAAGTGGACTGTGGGTGCTCCTTTCAGCACTTGCAGGGGGCGTGCAAATGGTGGAAAGAGCCACCTCTTCCCGTCCAGTGCTGGGAAGGTCAGGCATCGCAACCACCACCACACTTGGACTCTCCTTGGGGATTTGTGATATCTTCTTAGAAAGCACAGTTCTTCGCTGTGCTTTTGCCAGCTTAACTCTTTTGATTTTTTTAGTGGGAGGAGGGCTTCCATCGTCATGTGAAGCTGAACCACTAGTCATGAACATACTAGGGATTGACCTTAGCCGTTCCTTGCCACTCCGTGTCGTAAATGGCATATTGGCAAGTTTATGTTTCTCTTCAGCTGATTTAAATGTCTTTTTCAAGGTCATTTTCCTGAACTTTGCCATTTGGGATTGTATGTGCCCTCTACTATGACATTGGGCATCGGCCTTGGCAGACGACGTTGATGGCATGTTAATGTCTATGTCATGACTAGTGGCAGCAGCTTCAGCACTAGGAGGAAGTGGTTCTTGATCTTTCTCTATTTTATTTTTATCGGAGAAAGTTTGGTCCTCCATTTATGTTATATCAATTTGATATATACGTGCGGCTAAACACAGAAAATAATTTTTTTTTTGGTTTGGACTGGAGTGTACTTTCGGGGGTTACAGCACCCTTTAACGGTCAAGCCAGCCGGCATTTAACTTATGACACAGGCGCACGCTTGGCACTACTTTGTTGATGCACGTGCAGCTACTGCGCACACAATTCACAAACACAGAAAATTATTTTTTTTTTGGTTTGGACTGGAGTGTACTTTGGGGGTTACAGCACCCTTTAACGGTCAAGCCAGCCGGCCCTTTACTTATGACACAGGCGCACGCTTGGCACTACTTTGTTGATGCACGTGCGGCTACTGCGCACACAATTCACAAACACAGAAAATAATTTTTTTTTTGGTTTGGACTGGAGTGTACTTTGGGGGTTACAGCACCCTTTAACGGTCAAGCCAGCCGGCCCTTTACTTATGACACAGGCGCACGCTTGTCACTACTTTGTTGATGCACATGCGGCTACAGCACACACAATTCACAAACACAGAAAAAAATTTTTTTTTTGGTTTGGACTGGAGTGTACTTTCGGGGGTTACAGCACCCTTAACGGTCAAGCCAGCCGGCCCTTTACTTATGACACAGGCGCACGCTTGGCACTACTTTGTTGATGCACGTGCGGCTACTGCGCACACAATTCACAAACACAGAAAATAATTTTTTTTTTGGTTTGGACTGGAGTGTACTTTTGGGGGTTACAGCACCCTTAACGGTCAAGCCAGCCAGCCAGCCCTTTACTTATGACACAGGCGCACGCTTGGCACTACTTTGTTGATGCACGTACGGCTACTGCGCACACAATTCACAAACACAGAAAATAATTTTTTTTTTGGTTTGGACTGGAGTGTACTTTGGGGGTTACAGCACCCTTTAACGGTCAAGCCAGCCGGCCCTTTACTTATGACACAGGCGCACACTTGGCACTACTTTGTTGATGCACATTCGGCTACTGCGCACACAATTCACAAACACAGAAAATAATTTTTTTTTTGGTTTGGACTGGAGTGTACTTTGGGGGTTACAGCACCCTTTAACGGTCAAGCCAGCCGGCCCTTTACTTATGACACAGGCGCACACTTGGCACTACTTTGTTGATGCACGTGCGGCTACTGCGCACACAATTCACAAACACAGAAAATAATTTTTTTTTTGGTTTGGACTGGAGTGTACTTTCGGGGGTTACAGCACCCTTTAACGGTCAAGCCAGCCGGCCCTTTACTTATGACACAGGCGCACGCTTGGCACTACTTGGTTGATGCACGTGCGGCTACTGCGCACACAATTCACAAACACAGAAAATAATTTTTTTTTTGGTTTGGACTGGAGTGTACTTTGGGGGTTACAGCACCCTTTAACGGTCAAGCCAGCCGGCCCTTTACTTATGACACAGGCGCACGCTTGTCACTACTTTGTTGATGCACGTGCGGCTACTGCGCACACAATTCACAAACACAGAAAATATATTATTTTTTTAGCACTTGGGGGGAGCACCCCTGATGGACAGTGCACCCCCTGGACAACACTACAGCACCCCTTTAGGACTGGGACACTGCACAGGACTTTGGAGTGGACACAGCCCCTATGGAGAACTGACTGCACAACACAGTCCAGCCAGCACCTATGGACTTTGAAGTAGTGGACACAGCCCCTATTAACAACAGCAGCACAGCACAACACAGCCAGCCCCTATGGACTTTGAAGTAGTGGACAACAGCAGCACTACACTACACTACACTACACAGCCCTAACTCCCACCCTCCCTCTGCACTGTCCACAGCCGAGTGAGAAAATGGCGCCGATGCGGGTACCTTATATAGGATCCAAAACCCGCGAGACTCGGAAGGCAGGATGATGACGTTTTGCCTCGATTTCAGATCAGAGTCAAGCGGGAAAAGTCGAGCCTGACTCGGATCGGACTCGGATCGGGGGGGCTCGGGGGGGTTCGGATTTCAGAAATCCGAACCCGCTCACCCCTAGTGTGCACCAAAGCAGACATGGAGATTATGCAGCATGATGCTTTTATAAATATACATGGGAGACTAACGCCCTGATTCCTAGTCGCTCACAAGTCACGATGTGCATGGATCTCACTAATTATAGCTTAATGTGCATGCGTTAAAGAAAGAAATTGGCTTCTGTTCATGTGCCGCATTTGGTATACAGAGGTGCGGACAGACTGATCTATCCATCGACGGAGGACACTGTCCGTGAAATGGGCATGTCTGGGCGGTAACTGGGAGGTGACTTTGCATACGGTATAAGTTCTGCCTCATGGGTGTGTCATGGTCTATGTATGCTGGCTTCAATGCCTGATCGGGAATCGGTATGTAATGTCGCTGGATGTAAGGCCAGCGGACAAAATACTGACGCTGGAAGCCCAAACCATCAGGATCCTGACTGGGGCTGGTAAGTACCCTAACCCTCCCCTCTTCCCTCTAACATTCCCTTAGTGGTGCCTAACCCTAACCTCCCCTTCCCGCACCCTAAACCTAACCCTCCCAAGGGAGTGCCTAACCCTAACCTCCCCCTAGTGGCACCTAACCCTAACCTCCCCTTCCCCTAGCCTAACCTTAACCCTCCCTGGGGGTTGCCTAACACTAAGTACCCTCGGGGTGCTTTAAACTAACCCTTCCCTCCACCCCCGCGGCTAACAGCTAACAGTTCTCGCTTACCTTCGTTCGGGATGCCGGGCATCAGGATTTCGGCGTCTGGCTAAAGATAGGCACCGGTATTTAGATGCCTATCTTTAGTACATAGTCAGGTTTCCAGCGTATTGTGTGGATGGAGGTGGGACACCTGTTCAGATGGATCTCTATTGCACTCAGAATGGAGTGGTTGCAAGTCCAGATACTAATGATGAAGGCTGCAGCTGCAGGCAAAAAACAGGGGCCGAGATAGTCTACCACATACAGGTGCACATATTTTTAGTATACACATGAGGATTCTGGCATTAGCACAAGGAATGAGAAATAAAAATATAACACTATTAGCTGAGGCACTACAATGTATATATATATATATATATATATATATATATATAAAACTTGACTATTATTGTAAATCGAGACTCAAAAATACACACAAAAAACAATATACATGTATAAGTGGTGGTCATGCCCTCTGCAACTGATCCTGCTGTTTTATGTTCTGTGTTGTCTTTACCAGGGCCAGACTGGGACTAAAAATAGGCCCTGGCATCTGGGCCGGCTCCAGGGGTCGGAGCACCCTGTGCCGGCTCAGTTAATAGCGCCCAATACTCGCGCGCGACTAATAGAGGTGTGGCCTAATTACCATAGGCCACGCCCCCTAAGTGACATTATTTTGAGGCGTGCCATTCCAAATAATGTCAGGCTGGGGGTAAGCCCAGCATTCCATCACTAGCTGGGCTCCCCACAGCCCTCTCCCGGCACTGAATGGATGCGGCGCACATGCACGCAGCATCCTATGCGCTCGCAAGCGGGTCACTTTTACCCAAGGTGTAATGAGACTGGTGAAAAAAGGGATGGAGTTAAATTCCAGGTAGAAAAAACTTCATTATTTACGGGTCATTGCTGAGGGAGTAAAAGGTTAGAACAAATGCTGCTTTGTGATATTGTGCAGTTAAATTTGCACAAATGCGCCAATTTATGAGGAATTAGCAGTGGGTGGTCAAACTTCAGACAGATACCCCTATTATATCTCCTGTCTCTGCAATTTCTCCTAGTATGGGTCCATCATCTTTGCTGGCGAAGGAAGGGTCATTTCCAACTGTTGCAGCATTGTATGAAGCTAAGTGTCAGGACTGCGACTATTTCACTACATAAAGATAGACTACTTTTGCCAAAGTTCCATTGTGGTTGTTGGAGGAGCTATCCTGCTTTCTGGCATGCTTCTCATTCAGGGGATAGAGTATTAAAGTGGTCATCTGTTTCCCAGGTGTCATCAGGTTTTGGGAATTCTAGATTGCTCATTATTTCAAACCTGATTCCATTTGGGTCACATGTTCTGAAGCTTCCTATGGATCACTGACCTCTAGTATAAAGCCTGTTACTAACTGTGTCTCAGTGTCTGTGCAACGTTGCTTTCAGGTCTTTTCTTGGACTCCTGCCAGATCCCCGCTGTGCCTGTGGATTGCTGTGGACTTTGTTATATTCCAGATGAACTTCTGATGCCAGTTATCCACTGCACTACAGAGCCCAGCATTCCTATTGTCTAAGTATTGCTTTTTGCTCCATCATTGTGCTTTCACCATTTTGCTGCACTTTACCTGTTGTCTTTTCGTTCCTGTGGATATTGATCCTTGTTACAGTTGTCAACTGCACCGTTACAGTGTCATCTCCGCATCACAGGGCTCAACCCCGCTCCGTACTCTAGCCACACCACAGGGCTCGACCCCGCTCCGAACCCTAGTCACAGTACAGGGCCCAACCCCACTACAATCTTCTCCGCATCACGGGGCTCAACCCTGCTACAATCTTCTCCACGTCACGGGGCTCAACCCCGCTACAATCTTCTCCGCATCACGGGGCTCAACCCTGCTACAATCCTCTCTGCATCACGGGGCTCAACCCCACTCCGAACTCTAGCCACGCTGCAGGACTTAACCCTGTCCTGGAATCTCATCATCTTATAAGGCTTAACCCTGCTCCGACTTCACTACGCCACAAGGCTCACATTTGCTTCATCTCTCACTGCACAGCAGGGCTCGGTCGTGTCCCGGAACTATATTATTCTGCAGGGTCCGCTCTGCTTCGGATTTCCATTACTACAGGGTTCTACCCTGGCAAAGGTCCTTAATGTCATTCTGAGGTGTTAGCCTCATTCTGGACTCAGGGTTCCCTATCACGTTAGTTCTTATATGCTAAAGACTGCTTATATATATTTGGGGATTCTCTCCTATACATATTATTGCATATGTGCTGTTTGAGACTTTATTTGAGACCTTGCTGTTTATAATTCTTATGTGAATAATTCTATTTTACTTTTATCCTGTGCTACTGAGTTTCATGGAAAGGTAATTCCTAAGACCACCCCAGTTTATTGTGCCTAGTAGGCCTGCCTCCCTCCAGAAGTCTCAAGTGTCAGCAGCCGTGACACTAAGCTTCAAGAAGATGTGGTGTATCCTGTGGATGCTGCTTCATCTGGGAAATCTGTGGGTGACCCATCTTGGATGCTAAAAGATTGAGCAAGCATGGAGGGCTTAGCCCAGTGTTCTCTGGCTCCTGGCACTTTGAGATCTTATCAGAATGCCTGGATCGAATGGGAGGGGATAATGCTATACTGCAGACGTAGAGGTAAGAGTATGCATCGGCTGACAGTGTATAAAAGTATACGGGGAATCTGCCCCTAATTCATAGGTGGACAATGCTTCATTCACTGGTGCATCTGTTGCTGGAGTTGCGGCCGCAATACTATGCAAATGCTTGTATCAGCCCTCCCCTGGTGCAGTAGCCGCGTCTCAATGTGCAAACACTGAAATTCCCATTCAGCATCTCTACACGCTGTGACACGTGACATTCCACCATCATGTGCACCATCGACACTTGCATCATCGACATTTTGTACATCTCTAATTCAGAGTCACACACAAACTGCACGCAGTAATGATGTTCACGTTGTTGAGTGATATTATTGCAACTGCGCATGAGCAAAAATTTCTAAAAATTCCTATGGCGCATGTGGTACACTTAGGGCCTCATTCAGACCCGCTCAAAAGCATCTATGCGCTCGCAAGCGGGTCGATGTTGAGGGCCTGCGCACGCACAGCGGCCGCACTGTGCATGCACAAGCCCCGGAGCAATAGAGAAATTCTCCCGCTCCGGGACTCACTACAAAAGGGGCGGCTGTTGATGGTGATCGACGGCTCGCCCCGTTTTGTAGGCGGGGTGGCTACACAAATGGAGGCGTTCCTGACGGAACGCCTGCTGTTTGGGGGCGGCCCCACTGACATCACTTGTGATGTCAGTGGTGAGCTTCCGGCTCTAATAGAGCCAAAAATTCACTGGGGCTTGTGGTAGATGAGACCCTAACACAAGGGTCTCATCGCAAGCCCCAATGGTCGCGATGGTCAAGACCATCGCGACCATCAACCTGCCCGCTCACTAAAGCTGTGGGTGGTCACCCACAGCCTAGCGAGTGGCTAGGAGGCTGGCTCTGAACATAGAAGAGGCCGCTCTCATTCAGAGCGAGCGCTCGCATTTTGCGAGCGGCTCTAAATGAGGTCCTTAGTGTATGCACAAAGTTGTTGTTGCATTTGAGAAAAACAGTATCAAAAATGTTGAGGAAAAGTGATGGGCATTCCTGGGTGGTGACTGGCAGGAGGCTGGAAATGGGCCATTTAGTGGACATATAATGGGAGTGTTGCGGGCGTGTCAATGAAAGTGACTGTAGTGAGATGGATAATTGCACCTGCCATAGGGCTGTTGCAAGTTTTGAAGGTGCAACCGATCAGTAGCGTCCCTCCCTCTGGTGACCCCAGTGCGGGTAGGGGCAGGGAGGCAAAGCCTCTCACCAACAAAACAGGGGGCGTGGGTAGGGGCGTGGCTTCAGGGGTGGGGCATGGCCCGGAGATGCGGACTGCCCCTGGGTACCAGTCTGTTTATAGTGCCAGCTCCCTCACTGCATCAGGAGCCGAGTGCTGCACGTAATGCTAAGTCAGCACTTTGGGGTCACCCCTTGGTTGGTGATACCTGGGTGAGGTTCACGCTCCCCGCACCCCCCTTGTGATGCCATTGCAACCGATGGAGGCGTATAAGGACGCACCAATCTGTACTTGCACAGTCAGCCACACAAGGGAAGGAGTTTTTAGCGGCATTTGCATAAAGTCGCAGACGTCCCACCACCAATGAACGCTACTGAGTGCGATTCTGCCTATACATCTGAATCAGGCCCTGTGTGAGCTCTGTAACAAATTATGTTATACACGGCACTTTATACTCTTTGAATAATCTCAATAATGATTTCTTAAATAGCTGAGAAGACATTGCAAAGAGAGTGATGAAAGAAATCCTCAACTAGCATATGGGCGTCTGGAGCAGTGAAATCTTACTTATTCTCAAACAAAACATGAAGCTTGAGGACTGAGTGATGGAAATATCAATTCACAGCAGATAAGGATAACATAAACAGATCAACCAGCAAGGCAACTAACAAAGATAAACAGCAAGGACTCCAAAACATAGTAGTTTCCAAGTATGTACATTATCTTATAAATAAAATAGATATAAGTTTGTTACAATACTTCTAGCTCTTTCCCCGGGTTGGGTATGAAATACCGGCAGTCGGGATGCCAGCTGTCAAAATACAGACGCCGGCATCCCGATTCTTTGTGTCCCGACAGGGGTTGGGTAAGTATCCTAACCATCTCCCTTTAACCCTCTAACCCTAACCATCCTTTTCTGCACCCTAACCTTCACTACCCCACAACCTAACCCTAACCCTCCCCATTAGTGCCTAAACCTAACCCTCCCCCCTTGATGCCTGACCCTAACCCTTCCCCCTTAGTGCCTAACCCTAACTCCCCCCAGTTGTGCCTAAACCTACCCCCCCGTCTGTAGCCTAACCCTAACCTCCCCCCCGTAGCCTAACCCCCCCTCCACTGTGGCGCCTAAACCACACCCCCCCCGCCTCCCGCGTGGCTAACACCTAACTGGGCCAGCTATACTTACCATCTAGATGCCAATTGTCAGGATTCTGGCGTCAGCATCTCTCCTCCTCTGTCGGGATTCCAGCTCCAGTCTTCTGCCCGGAAGTGGGGATTCCCACTGTAGGCGTCCGGCTGTAGGTGTCCCAACTACATCTCCTTTCCTCTATTATTTAAAGTTAATATAGTCTACATATGGACCATATTTTACTGACACATAGCATGATCTGTTGACCCATGAAGTAGGGTTGATGCACCAGATACTGCAGCAATCATAAATTTATTTTAATGATAACAGAGTGGGGCACAAGGTATAAGTTACTAGTGATGACAAGTAATTTTTTAATAAAAAAATAACTACATAGAGTTTACCATGCAATATATTTTTTCTGCGATTAGTATAAAGTAACAGCTGCTTCTCTTATACACATTAAGCATTAACATGACATCTGGTGCATAATGATGTTAACGAGTAGCGCCATTTACAATTTTGCATTAAGTACTTTTTGGCATTCACAAATATATTTTGCAGCTTTTACACTTCTGCTTATCTTTAAAATTTTGCATGTTAAATGTTATTTTGGAGGAAAAATTATGAGCTTTAGATTATGTTTTCTTTCCGAAAAATGCATGCATACAGACAGAGCTGGCCCTAACCGATTTGATACCCCAGGCAAGATTTTGGCTAGTGTCACCTAGTTCTGCCTCTGACCCAGAACCCCTCTCCCAGCACAGCACCCATCACCCAGCAGCACAGATAACAGCAGCAGCCAGCAACACTCATCACTCCTCACCCATAGCAATCCTCATCCACAGAGCTGTAAGTAAACATTTTGGTGCCAACTGCCAGCAAGAGCATTGGCACCCACACCCCATATTTTAAATAGGGACAGCTCGCACTGAAGGGGAGTGGCTACGTAATAGTACCCCAATTCAAATTACACCACAAAGTAGTACAACCTTATTCACATTACATTACAGGATAGTGTCTCTTTACATTACGCCACACAGTAGTGTCCCTTATTCACGTTACGCCACACAGTAGTGTCCCTTATTCATGTTACGCCTTATACACATAATACCACACAGTAATGCCCCTTACACATTATGCCCCACATTATTACACCCCAACCTCCCTGCACCCCCTGCACAGCACTCACCCAGCCAATAAAACTGTGACCTCGTCACGTCAGCCTGTAGATATTGAAGCCACGATGCTTGCACTCCTCACTCTATTTATGGACTCTGCATAGGCCCATGGGAGGAGGATCAGCTGTGGCTGGGCATGTGCTGTAGCACTCCTTCAGCGGCCATTTTTGTTATTCCCCGCTGCACCACTGTCTCTGCTCCCTGCTCCCGCCTGTATGAGCTGCTGACCGATCGGAGCTGAGCTGTGAGCTCTGATTGCGGTAGGGCAGCCAGAGCAGAGCCACTGATGTCCTCATACATTTAGCCTCAATATGCATTGAGCCTCAATATGCCACGTGATGCAAGATGCCTGGTGTGAGTGAGCCGCCAGGTCCCATGCAACTCTGCTAGCATAGGATATTCTTTTTTTGCCAAAAATGTGTCTTAGTTGCAAATAATGTGATGAGACTAGGATGCACCATGAGACTGTACTGACTAATTTGATAGGCAACACTGGCATATCTGTATGCTACTGAGTCTGTATAGTCAGCACAATGCGTGGAAGAAAGCAGCAGCTGCTGCATCGTAATACTTCACATACAGATTTAGACACAATTGCACACAGATATACAAGTGATGCCCTGGAGGGGGCATGGACACAGCATGTTGGGCATGGCTGCACCTCTTTGTGGGTGGATCTAGCATGGGAGAAGCAGTTACTCACAGGAGCATGGCATAGCACCCTGCAGCTGGGACAAAGTAGTCACTATTAGGATGGCGGGACAGTCCCATAATATCTGCATCTTTAGCTGGATGTATTTAGATGCTAAAATGTAACAGACAAAAATTAAAGGGTAACAACTTTTTTTTTATTCATTTCTCATGTAAATAACACATAAATAAAATCTATTTTAGTCAGCGATAGATGAACGAAGAACTTCATAAGGTCATCTTATAACACACATTTCGCTGCTTATATCCTAACTCACTGCTCCATGCTCATTCCTCACTATCTATATCTACCCCATCTGTATCACCCCTGTCTGTCTGCCCCTCCCCTTTCATGAGCAGGACCCTTGTCCCTAACATGCATCTCCTTCCCCTACTTATACTATCGTGTACTCCTAACTACCCGATTGGTACCTAACACTTGGTTACTGACGCCCGGCTGCTTGTGTTAAGCAGCTATGTATATAAACCATGTCCTTGTCCTGCATTATTTTGTACTGCTAACTCTTTTTCTTGTGTGCTCATTTATGTACTGTGTAAGGCGCAGCGAAACCTTTGTGGTGCCATACAAATAAAGGATAATAATAATAATAATAATAATAATAATAATAATAATAATAATAATCAAATTAGTTACTTGTAGCATACAATGGAGTTGCTGGGCATAAATCTCACTAACGCACATATGGACAGTAATAAACATCATGAGAAGTGTCTGTCATACACAGCGTATATTGCACTTGCCCTTTATTAGATGTAAAGATATGTCTTCTAACAAGCGCAAATACTGTACGCAAATTGGTAATCTGCATGAGCGGCACCTGCTTCAACACGCTCGTACTTAAATTGCCAACATTAGACCACTTTTTCTCTCCCCCAATCCTCCTCTCCAGTTTCAAGGAGTTGTAAGACTTCACTTTCTGAGCGTGTGCAGAGTGAAAGTTACGGCAAACTAACCTTGCGTAGCCCTAATTCACATCAGCCCCAATGTGTCTTCATATTTCTGCCTAGAATTCCAACCAACTCAACTTGCTTTGCCCAATATCATTTTCAAAACTAGCTCTAGCAGGAATGTGGTCATCTTTAAATATGTATTATACATACATACTGTACATACATAGATACATACATACATAGCTACATACATACATACTGTACATACATACACACACACATACATACAAATCAAGTCTATAATGATGATAAATAATTGTAGTTAGTTGTGAATAGATATAATTACATGTCTGTAGATTTCTGCTTCATAGATCGGTGCTAGGTTATCTACAAATATCATTACCAATATCGCTAATATGATTAAAAATAGTAAGCCTTATTGCCAAGTTTAATTCAGATATTTAGTAGTTACTGTTTCATAGGTTAGTGGTGACAAACTAAAACCTGATGAGTTGCTGCCCCTGTGTAGATGAAATTATTTAAATTGCTGTAAAAAAAATCATTTTCAATGGAGAATAGAGCAGGTATTAAACTATTCGGTGTTATGGATTTTAGTTGACTGCTGCTTTTCCATTCTGAAGCAACTTCTATTTTATTCCAGGAAATACCCCAATTAAATTAGTATCGTGAAGTCAAGGACTGTGTCCATAATAAGGCAGTGACTGTTGAGTTTTTTTAGAAGGTTTAACACTACACTACTACCTGTATACAGCACTGATGTCATTGCGGCTGGGACAGAACAGATAAACATTACAACTTGTTCTAAATGGCCATATTTTTGCGAGTTCCTTGCAGAGATTATTAAGAGCCTTTTTCTAAGGTGACCACTTGTCTTCTTTTTTTTCTCTTGCCACCTGTGCCCTGCATGGACAGAACTTTATAATATAGAGTGTAACTAAGTCAAAAAAATTTGAAACATCATATCTGACACAGTAAATGTCATATATAAATATATCTGTTATTTGTAATGTCTCAACAAGGACAGAACTAATCCTGTTAAGTACCACCTTGCTATCACCCTACAGTTGTTTCAACTGCTGACAAATTGTAGAAAAGTGCTGCAATTAAATACACTGTCAGCATGTTCTAAACCTCAGTGTTTCAAGTGCTATATAAAAGTGCTATATTAGAAAAAACAAAACAAAAAAATGGTTAATAAATAAATAATTATTGCTTTGTTAAAATTTTACAGGTTTTTGGCAACTCGTTTCAGTTAGTCATCTATTTTTATGCCATCCAATAAAATTCCGTAAAAAATAATTAATTATTTAAACTAAAGAACACATGTAATTGGATGGTATATTGAACAATAAAGATACACATCTCTCCTCTGAAGAAACTACACAGAAGCTGTACAGAAATGCGTTAAGGACTTCTACAGTAAGACTTCCTAATACTCCTATTATACTGTTTCATGTTATGATCTGGTTGCCAATTAGTGTACTGCATTCATTATGTGGTGAGCCACAGTTCTGAGATACGATGTGTCAATACACATGCTCTCTGAGGACTATGCAGCACTTAACATTTTTGACTACACTAAGGATAAGTATATAATGAAGTTATATTGACAGAATTATTTGCTTTTAGCTTGAACAATTTTCTTCTAGCTTCCATAAGTAGGATCCTTCTTTGTAGAATAAATATAGTCAATGTCATCTATGATTATTCAGTATTTCATTTTTTCAATATCTTAAACTTAAAGGAAATATATTATCAGTATTCCAGTGTGATCCTATTTGTAATTTTGTATGCTCCTGGGCACCTAGAAGCTTTAGGCTATATTTCAACATTTGGGGCCTATTTTAAAAAAAATCTGCTACCCCCAAAAATCATGTGGAAACAGTAATTTCTGCATGATATATCTATTCTTGCTATTTACCAAAAGCAGAACATAGTCTCTATTTTTTGTTTTGGAGGCTGCATTCTTTTCCAATTTGTCTACAAAAGTTTAACAAGTTCTGAAAGGCAAACATTTTGGAGCTTGAAAGCCTATTGGTTAAAATTTCACAATTTTTCCAGAAAGACATGGCCGTACATCCACATACCCTGGGAACCCCTCGCTGACAGTATTAGGCTGCCAATCAGGGGTAAAAAAACACCACTTAGGAGCGCTGGATTTATAAATAGGTAGGCAAAAAACATTTCAGCTATAAAGAATGTTAAATTTCTGTGGCGTTATATCAATCTTTTTAAATAGACCTCTATACAGTATACTGTATGTTGGGCAATTAAGCATCAGAAGTTAACAAGTTTCTTCTGAGTATTTTACTGTATCTTATATTGTTGTATTATTGTCATTAAATATTAGATTTTTAGATTATTACTTACTGAGAGTGGCTTTTTTCTTACCTTAAGTCAGCAATAAAAGACTTTAACCTTTAATAAATACTTTTTGAGCGTACAGGAGCCACTTTTTCAGGCTGTGACCATACCCTCAGAAAAATTTAATTTTATCACATCTATCTATCTATCTATCTATCTATCTATCTATCTATCTATCTATCTATCTATCTATCTATCTATCATATAGCTATCTCATATCTATCATATAGCTATCTCATATCTATCTATCATATAGCTATCTCATATCTATCATATAGCTATCTCATATCTATCTATCTATCTATCTATCTATCTATCTATCTATCTATCATATAGGTATCTCATATCTATCATATAGCTATCTCATATTTATCATATAGCTATCTCATATCTATCTATCATATAGCTATCTCATATCTATCATATAGCTATCTCATATCTATCTATCTATCTATCTATCTATCTATCTCATATCTATCTATCTAATATCTATCTATCTCATATCTATCTATCTATCTATCTATCTATCTATCTATCTATCTATCTATCTATCTATCCATCTCATATCTATCTATCTTATAAAAATGAAACCCCTTTAGAGCCAGTTTCCTGTCTTTTCTCTTTAATAACGATACATGCAGAAGTAAAGGGAAGTCCAAGAATCACTTAAACGTTAATAATGCTAATGTTCATAAAAAGTATAAATACAAAATATAAATATGTACAGTAAATGTACTAGAATACGGTTAATGAGGAGCAGGGCATAAGCCAAGAATTAATGTTAACTATAGTGCAGGAGTAGCAGGGGCTGGCTGGCAACTTTTAGCCTGGGGGGCAAATGCATGCAGGCGGCCCTGGCAGAGGAGTAGCGTGTAGCCAGGGTGCCCGAAGAACGTTCGTGCTACGGCGCTCCCCCCTCCTCAAGTGTTCCAGGGAGGAGGCGGGTCCATATGGGATTAAAGTAAATTAAAAATAAAGATTAGGGGCAGCCCCCTGTCGTAGTGCCCATATGCAGTGCCCCCCTGTGCCCCAGGAGAGGATCCCCTTATGCAGGCCTCCAGTAGTGCCCCCAGTAGTGATTCCCTATGCAGTGCCCCTTATACAGTGCCCCCAGTAGTGGTCCCCCCTGTGCAGTGCCCCTTTTGCCCCAGTATTAAGCCCCTTATATAGTGCCCCCAATAGTGGTACCCCCTATGCAGTGCCCCTTATATAGTGCCCCCCATAGCAGTCCACCCCCATGCAGTGCCCCCAATAGTGGTAACCCTTATGCAGTGCCCCTCTATGCAGTACCCCCAGTACTGCCCTTTATATAGAGCCCCCAGCAGTGGTCCCTCGATGCAGTGCCCCCAGTGGTAGTCCCCTCCCCTCCCCCCTATGCAGTGCCCCTAGTAGTAGTCCCCTCCCCTTGTAGTGCCCCCAGTAGTAGTAGCCCCCCTTGTAGTGCCCCCAGTAGTAGTAGCCCCCCTTTGTAGTGCCCCCAGTAGTAGTAGTCATCCACTTGTAGTGCCCCCAGTAGTAGTCCCCCCCTTTGTAGTGCCCCCAGTAGTAGTCCCCCCCTTTTGTAGTGCCCCCAGTAGTAGTACCCCCCTTTTGTAGTGCCCCCAGTAGTAGTAGTCCCCCCTCTTGTAGTGGCCCCAGTAGTAGTAGTCCCCCCCTTTTGTAGTGCCCCCAGTAGTAGTAGTCCCCCCCCTTTTGTAGTGCCCCCAGTAGTAGTAGTCCCCCCCTTGTAGTGCCCTAGTAGCAATAGTCCCCCCTTGTATTGCCCCCAGTAGTAGTCCCCCCTTGTAGTGCCCCCAGTAGTAATAGTCCTCCCTTGTATTGCCCCCAGTAGTAGTAGTCCCCCCCCTTGTAGTGCCGCCAGTAGTAGTAGTCCCCCCCTTGTAGTGCCCCCAGTAGTGGTCTCCACCTTGTAGTGCCAGCACCCCCCCCAGTAGACACACGTAATAAAAAAAATAAAAAAAACCCACTTACCTGAATCGCCACCGCCATCCGCTCCTCCGTCTGTCCTCCCGTTCCGGACCGCTCTGCATTATGGGAGAAACGTCATATGACGTCATGACGCCTCTCCCATTACCCACTGCGGGAGCCGGAAGATGGAGCGGCTCCTGCAGTGGGCGCAGCAGCAGCTGAGAGTCTGTCAGACTCTCATTGGCTGCTGATCAAAACAAACACACAGCTGCAGGAGCCGGCGGCTGTGTGTTAGTCAGTGTAGCGCTGACTGAACTCCGTCTGGTCAGCGCTACACACGCGGTGCAGCCTGTGTCACAGAGACACAGACTGCCCACGGCCCGGGGGGCACATTGCACCCTGCCCCCAGGCCCAGCCCGCCACTGAGGGGTAGGCAACCTGTGGCACTTCAGCTGCTGTGGAACTACAGCTCTCTGCATGCCCTTAAACAGTTTTGCTGTTAGGAAATGCTAAAAATGTGGCAGGGTATGTTGGGATGTGTAGTTCCACAGCAGTAGGAGTGCCACAGGTTGCCTACCCTTGCTATAGTGCATCCTTTTAACACTTGCATTAATTCAATTAAATGAATACATTGTAACAGAGCCAAAGGTTGTCCACAAATGTAACACGTTTATCTTGTGATGTGATTCTGTTTAATGAATGGTAATTTTTCATGAATAAAATTATTAATCCATATGGGCAAAAAGCAATAGGTGCTACTGTTTTCTTAATAAATTACAGATAAGTCAGCATGCTAAGAATGTAATGTGTATTGATGTGGGAGCTGGTGACTGAAGAGAGCTCAGTGTGGACTGAATTACAGAAAGCTGTATGGGTGTTTTTGTTGGAAAAGGAGATCATGAACAGTATTGTGAAACACCACAAGATACGCAGCCCTGATGTAAAGTTGGGCCTAAGCCCAACACCTGGCTGCACATTACACTTTGCTGCACTGCACATGCGCTATAAAATGCAGAGGGGTTTACAGTTAAATGTAGCTAGCATTTGCAGCCCCCTACATCAGGAATGGTGGATCGGGAGCAAGCATGCACAAGCTGAGTACAGTAGTGGCATGAACATATAAGTGTAGCATATACCCTGTCACAGTCCTTATGGATTGATGAGGCTAAAGAGGTAAAATATTACTTTTCTTTTCATTAAATACTTTCAGTAATTATTGCCTGTTAGTTTGTTTGTGTTAACTATTGTATTAAGTAGTATTTTTTTTCGATGAGGTACTTTTGCAGATCTACCTGTTCCAAGCTGGGAGGAATTCCACAAGCTCAAGCATGGTCTGGCAGCCAGAGGCACAGTGACGCGCTCTATAATGATTACCATGCCTAAGCTGCCAGGGATCTACCTTCGCCCTCCCAACAGAAAGGGTGCGAGCCTGTGAGCTATTCAGTATGGGGATGATTTTGTAGTGGGAGGGGGGAATCGAACATTTTCCTATGCAAATCGTGCTGTGGTTGGTTTCACATTATGACATGAGGATCCCACACTGCAGTTCTCACTGTTATAGTATGTCCTGCTCAGCTTAGCATAGCCAGGGCTGCCAAGAGCCGCGCCAGGCCTGGATGAAGGGGGCATGGCCTAATTGCGAGAGGCATAGCCACGCCCCTTAAGATTAAAAAAACACATTGTTGCAGCTGGGGAGGGGTGCGTTATTCTGGGAGTGAGTTTTTATTTGCATTAGTATATGAGCCTATAATATGCTCCCAGAAGAAGTTGCACTTATATGGAGCAAAAAAAACCTCTAAATTTGAAAAACCTCTAAATAAACGCTCATATAAGTGTAAAATGTAGTATTTAAGTACTTCAAAAATAAAAAGTAAACAATATATATAAGAAAAAAAAATGTAAACTAAAATATAAATACTAATAAATTTGTATCTACAGGTTCCAAAAATTGGGACTAGTGATAATGATAATAACCATTACACAGTCGGTGCTGTGTTTGATTCCCACTACGTCCCTAACTGTGTGGAGTTTGTATATTCTCCCTCTGGGTTTCTTCCCACACTCCAAAAATGTAGTGGTAGATTAATTGGCTCCCAAGAAAAATTAACCCTAGTGTGCATGTGCATGTACTGTACACGTGATAGGAAATATAGATTATAAGCTCCACTGGGGCAGAGACTGATGTCAATGGACAAATACTCTCTGTAAAGCGCTGCAGAATATGTGTGCGCTATATAAATAACTGGTAATAAATAATAAATAAATATCCATATATCTCAAAATATGTTACGTTTCTACTTTCTGTCCCTGAAAATTCATTGAGTATCTCATTTCACAAAACAAAAACTAATGCGCAGAAACAGGATCATTATTGTGCCTATCCCACATTCTGCTGAAACATCGGGAACCCTCCAGTCCTGCTAAGTCCTCTGATTATAAGGAGCAAATATGTGCTTGTTTCCCAATGATTGCTTGTCATACTGTATAAATCTATATATGCGTATGAAAACGTTTCCACTGCACCTCAATCTCTTCTTGTGTTGGTAAATGTCTTCCAATGTCTCTGTTTTTCTTTCTTAACACTACTTTAGAGCATACATATTCAGCTGGAAGCTCTGCCTGGGCAACTGAGGAAGCTCTGTGTGGCGTGCTTTGGTCTTCATTTCTGGTTTAAGATAATTGCTTAGTAAAACCATGCTGATGTTTATTCATTTCCATGATTTGACCAGAAAGTGACAATAATATTTAATTTTACAATATGTTAATTATAACTCTGATATACAGTAGTAAATGCAAAGATGTTGAAAAATAACAGCTTGTTCAGACATACTGTAGGTGCACTGTATGCTTCTGCGAAGTGTCTACATAGAACTTTTTGTATATACAATAGCCGGATTTTGAACCGAAATTTAAGAGCACAATTCGGATATTAAAATAACAGTTTTGTACCATGCCCTTGGCTTATTTACATTTTTCTGTTTCTCCAAAATGACTGTTTTTAAAAATAAAAATTGAAATGGGAGTAAGGGGAGATCAGAAAGGTTTCCATATGGTAAAAGACAGAGTGAATTGAGGCATTAGGGCTCATACAGAATGAACACTAAGCCAATTTGCGCACTGACCGTACTGAAATACAAATAAATACAAATGCGTGATTACAGTGTGGGGAGTATTTTGGTTTTATAGAGTCTTATGAACGGAGAGGTGAAATGGGGGTGGGATGGGACACATTCATGCAGGAAAAATTCAATAAGGGCATGTTCATGCAAGTGTCTAATTAATTATGTGCATATACATCGACTAAGAGTCATATCGTTTATACCTGCTATTAGGCAGGTGCATGTACACATGATGGCGCATATACTGCCATGGAGATCCGATGGCATCTTGAGATGTATAAGGCTCTGTATATGCCCCTAAATATGCAATTTTTGAGTGCACTATTTTTGGAGTCATTTGTATCGATTTACTACCAAATCTGAATCAGGTTCTTTTTGCTACCTGGTAAACTGCAAATATTTCCCAAAATGCACACTCTCCACCCAATGTTCATTTACATATTGTGCACTGCAATACAAAATCTTATTTTTGTATATGGGTACAATATGATTCCCATTCCCATACCTAGCACACACTGTTCCTCCAATCAGAAAAGGTTAATTTTCCACCACTGCAAACAACAACACCTATATATATTATTTACACTTATATACAATCTATATACTACCTATATACAATAAGTGGCTGCCATCTCACAAATATAGGCATGTGCCATTTATAGACCAGTGTTATGTTCCATTACATTATGTTCTCCCACCGATGTAGACCTAACATGAATTGTTACTACATAAGGAAAATATCTGGAGTAGTTAGTGGAAATACATATAGTTATGAAATGCATAGTGATAGCCAGTTGTGTGTATTATTAGGAGATAACCGCATATGAGCACAAGAATGGAGAAAAGGACAAAATCTCAAATTTTCAATATGTGAATAAAATGTTGAATAATTTGCGAGTCAAACAACTCTACATCCACCCTCCTCTTGTTACTATTTGGCTGCATTATATTTTCATTAACTGAGCCAACGCCCATTTTGTCACTGAGAATGTGTTATATTGGATGCGTTACTTTGAGATACACAGTTCAAAGGCCACATTCTCGTTTTTATTTTGCTTGAATAGAACTCAAACAAATTGAACGTATTCCATCCCTTGTACTATGCATAGAATAAATTCCAGTGACACAAAACCCTAGAGTGATGATTTCCCTTAATATTAGTCCTCCGCGGAAGAAAATACTGATGAAACGTGCCAAGATTGGCAGGGTCTCTGCTCACACTCCTATTAGTCATTACATGGAGTAGGCAACTCGGCTATCTCCAAGGGATTGTCATTTCATGCAGGGAACAAGATCACAACAGCTGCTTGTACCTCTGATGATTAAGAGAGTGGAAAAGGCTGTTATTAGGCTACAGACATGATGATATAAGCAATTTTCTCTTATTGCTGGTATTAATGCACTGGCACTATTGAATGCATCAGTGAAACACACAGCTGAAGCAAAGCAATGCACATTTAATAAAAGTTTTCCACCTTCTTATTATTATATGAGCCCTACCTTGTAATGAAGCCCAAAGATGTAAGTACTGGGACCCCACTGAAATAAATGAACCACAGGAAGTTCAGGGACGGTTTCAAGCCAAACGGATAGTGAAATGTAGGATGGTGGTAAAATCTGTTAATACTCTCAATGAAACCATTGGATACGTCGAGGACCTGATTTAGAGCAAACAACAATCTTAAACCTAGAATTTCTACCTAGATTTCAGGCGTGTGCAATAAGCAACCCTCCAGCTGATGTGGGACAACACATCCCAGCATACCCTGCCACAGCAGTGGCAAACGCAGATTTCCAGAGGGGGGTTTCCAAATGTTGATTTTAGAGTGAGTGTGGCCTGTCAATGAAGAGGGCAGAATTAGTACTTAACCAGCTTTAATAAGCGTCATACAAAGTGTATTGTGTGTATTAATTCCAGCATATACAGGACCAGTGATCACAGTATGCCATTAGATGCGGCAGTAGGGCCATCCTGTCTGACCTGAATGTATTTATTTTAGATGTGGGCACCATTCCAGACTATTGGAGCAAGTCCGGGAGCCTGAAGTAGCAGTAGAAGAACCAAGCACTGCCCTGGATATACTGCATATGTGCATATTGGGCTCTATAAGGGTGCATCTCTAACAGTGCATGTTTTCCAGATCTTCTAGTTGGTGCACAGGTTATTTATTACTGGCTGATACACATTAAAAGATCCATAGGTGGTGCTAATTATTTCATTTGTGATACTGAGAAGAACATGCAGCACTATTAACAATCTATTATATTACTATTTCTATTGTGGTCATGGTGTGGGCTGGGGAGGGGGGTTTCCAGGCAGATGGAAACCACCCCCCTGCGTTTGCCTATGCACAGCTTTACTATCGAGGCATGCTAAAACTGTGGCAGGTTGTGCTGGGATGTGTAGTTTAAAAGCAGCTGGAGGGACTCTTATTGCCTACCCCTGCCCCAGATTGTAAGCTCTCACGAGCATAGCCCCTCTTCTTTCATGTGCCTCTCCTTCTCTCACTAATACTATCATCTCCTCCAAATTTCCATCAATGGCACCGAACCTCTGGGTTCAGCCGGAGCTGCTTTTGTGGGTTTTATGTCAGCATGTGCAGCAGTGGTTATATAACTTGTATACTCTGTTCTGCAATGTTTTGAACTGTAAGTCTTTTTAACCTTTTTCCTGTTTTGTTTGCATGGCCTCTATTTTTGTATTATGTAAGGCGCTACGGGCCCCTAGTTGAGTCATTTAGATAATGGATATCAATAATTATAACAAGAAGACCACGTCATTCCCTTTGAGCACAAACACTGAGATCTGACTTCAGTGAGCACTGTGCATATCTCTTTGGAGGACAAGAATTGTTGTGGGAATGTTGGGACTGATAATGCACCAAGACTGACATGGTCAGTTTGACGGCTGAGACAGCATACACAGTAGTAGATGAACAAGAGCCCAGGTACCTGTGAAAAGCACCTGGAGAGAGAGAGCAAAATACTAGGTGATGAAGAAAGTGACAGTGAAGGTTTCAGCTCTGCTATAGAAAGTTCATGATGAGATAAACTTTTGTGCGCAAGGACCCTTTAACACCTAAACCTCAGAGACTGAGACCAGGGGAGGATGGACTGAACTTTTTATAGGAAACCCAGGTCCAGTGGATGGTGCCTGTGAGAAACCACCCACACTATGCCACACAATGCCAGTGTGAAAGGGGCTACTTTTATCACCATCCAATACATGAACATATGCCTAAATCATAAGGTTTTAAATCAGAAAACTACTTTCAGCTTATGTGTTTAACCGGATTAGAAGATAAAGTCAGTTTCTCCTAGGCATGCATTATATTAACCGAAACGGCGCCAGGTGTATTTAATACTGTAACTATGTACAGTCATAGAGCAAATGTGTGGCTTTTTCTAAATGAGCACTAGTACCATGTGTGCTGAATGGTAACACACTGTGACAAGTGTAATATAAACCATAAGCTCAGTCATTTTTATGGTCACCTTTTGCCCTTCATTTGCACAATAAGTAAAAAACAAAATCCACATTTTTGATCTTAAAAGCAACAAGCACATGGTTCAATTGAAGACTTCATATAATGTAAATATGTTTGGTTAAAAAACAGACCTTTAGGGGGCAAAAAAAAAAAGATACCCACACTGAGAAAATAAAGAACAAAGGAAAGAAGCATAAACTAATCTCTGGGAACACTGTTACCATACCTTTGTATTTGGTCACAACAGCTGAGTTGACACTCAGAGGCTCCTGGAAGGTGACAGTGAGTGATGTACTGCTTGTTATCATGAGACAGACATTGGTCGGCACCTCAGGGACTCCTGGAAAAAAAAAAGACAAGAGACTTCAGAATTCAGCTTCATAAATCTTAACTAAACAGGAGGAGTTGAATAACAGGCACACGTCTTGTCCGCCTTTCAGTCTCTCAAACAAATTTGCAACAAATGATTGATAGGGTGAGCCGTTAATACTTGGCAAATAAATGTTTAAAGCTTATATTAACTAAGATGTTTCTATGTCACAGGACACCTCTCAGTAAATAGTAGGCATTGATTTCATGATTTCATGCGAGGCCTAGCCAGCCTAGAATCCTTGTCTAGATACAATATACATAACTATGTCATATAGTAACCCTCTCAATTTTTACTTTGTTAGGCACAATGATTTATGTACTATTATATACAATTCTGCAAATAGCTATCTGGCAATATTTATCTTTAATAGACAACAACATTTGTAATTAAGTAACTACATTACACTGAGTATAAAGAAAAGTAAATGGGCCCACTTGTATTCACTAACAGCAAGACAAATGCCGAGTGCTGGCAGGTTGCTCTTAATTAGTCTGCAGCTGTCAGCTGTCCACCAATGTCGATCTCATACTCCTGTGTGATCAGTCACTCAATGGGTCACTTTGGTTTAAATAGGCATTGATAGCTTCAGTTTCAGTTGTTCTTCCCTGTTTCAGTTGTTCTTCCCTGCTCCAGAATACAGTCATATTATTCTAGTGGGTCTGACCAGTTGTTATTATTACAAGGAGGTAAGGAGAGATATAGACAAGGGAAGATGTTTAAAAACTAACAGAATTATTTTATAAATGACCAGTTCTTAAAGCTGAATATTCCATACCTTCTTGACTTTGCCATGTGGTAGAAATATGCAGATAGTTTGTCATGTTCATGTCTGTTTTTCTAAACTGTTCTGTATTTTTTTAATAGGTATTGTGACATTTTGTAATATTAAACTCTATTTAATAAAGTTCTGTCTTTGTGTTCTTGTACAGTAGTTACTTCAATAACCAGCAAGGCATCATTTTTATAGATTTTTAAGTAATCTACAATTAGAAAGAAGCAATTTCCAACATTGAAGAATTCCATGGATGCGAATTGTTTTTTTTTTTCCATGGTGATGGTTGGTCCCAGGAAAGAACAAATTGGCTGGGGTAACTGTCGGAGAAATATTACATCTAGCCAGGCTGCTTAACAGTGAGATAATAGAAGATGGGAGAAAACAAATTGTAGAATTATGACAGGTGAAACTTAAATAGATAAACAGGAAAAACAAAGACTAGTTTGCAAAGCTTTGTATGAGTGAGAAGCTTATACAGGCTGTATACACGTGTTTCTTAATTTACTTGACCCTTAGTATAAATGGATCCTCACATGTTGCAGTTGCCACTGCCATCTGTGACCTGTAGCTGGCATTACTGTGGATCTTCACAGGCTAATAGTAACTGTAGGTAAATTAAAAGGTGATTCCAGTTTGGTATCAGACAGGGAGTAACTGAAGACTGTCAGTGTTGGCAGAACTTTGGAAATAATAAGGGAGTGTGCAATATAATTTTGTCGAGTTTTAGTATTTTTTAGGAAGAACAGCTGGTTTTGTGTTCATTCACCCAACTACATGCACATGTGACAGATGTCCAGGTGGGTCAGGTTTGACAGGTATCATAGTGACCTCAATGTACATAGTTACATAGTATAATGGAACTTTATAAAGAAAAGATTTCAAATGGGTGAAGTGTGGTCTACATTTCATTACTATGTAGCATTTGCGTGGCTATACCATATGCGTGTGTGTTAGACATTAAATCCCCATAGATATTGCTGTGTTCTGGAACTATATCTCCTTATATGCAAACAGATTCATAAGCATCACAATGCATTCTCCCTATGGGTCACATGTACAGTTGAATATCCTTTTGTTTTATTTGTTTAAAATACACATTTACTTACTGTACATACATGAAAACAGAATAGCACGAATATGCTTTTCACACATCTATATTGAGGACTCTTATTTGAGGGGAGATGTATCAAACATTTGAGAGAGATAAAGTGGAGTAGTTGCCAATAGCAATCAATCAGCTTTTAACTGTCATCTATCTAACAGTCTATGAAATGACAGTTAAAACTGATTGATTGCTTTGGGCAACTCCTTAACTTTATTTCTCTAATGTTTGATACATCTCTCCCTTGGAGAGGTAGAACTAATGATGCTTACATTGTTTCTATTCACATTAATATTTCCATTTGGACTACATCAGGAAAGAAGATTCTCATTTGACTTTTGTAATGGAAAAGAAGAGATGTTTGTATTTAGTTAAAATTAATTTGTATTTAATTACATTTTATATGGTAAATGGTACTCTATCATTTACTACTATGGGGGGAATTCAATCATACCACGATAACTAATTTTCACATTTTAAAGTTTTTTCGGGTGAGAAAAAATTTCTCCCTATTTAATTAGCCCGCAAGTTAACGTATGATAATTCTTCTCAGGATTTAACGCAAATTTATTTTCACCTCCTCCTTTGCAGGTGTAAAGTTGGGGAAAATCCCTATTTTAAGGTAGAAATGTGGGGACTTGGTTCAGAACGACTGGGATACCCTCCTTAATGACTAATTAGGCCAAATTTTTTTTTCATTAGTTTAATTTGACCAATAATGACATATCAGTTTTGGGGTGAAAGTGTAGAAAAATGCTTTAATTTATGTTTCCATTACTGTTGTAAATGCTTATAACAGCAACTGACAATTTAAGAACCCATATACTTTAATTAGGCCACTAAAAGACGTCTATACTGTTATCCTATATTAGTTGAAAATGGGAATATCAGACAGATTTCCCCATTTTCATCTATATTTTTTACATGTAAAACCTGCAAGAATTATCACGTGAATACTGGAAGACAACTTTTGAATTGAATTGTGAGAAAAACGGGAATGCACATACAGGCGAAAAGTGAAATTAATGAGCAATAGGATCGAAAAGTGAACCCACCAATAGTTATAATTTTATCGTGGCTAATTGAATTCCCCCACTAAGACTGACAAGCTACATCGCTACAGTAACTTAGGATGTACAGTAAGTATACACACTTCAATCTTATGATATACACCTGGAGAAATGTTGGTAATATGCAATTGGGTACAGCTTAAGATGCATCTTTTTGAAGATATGTCACGTGCAAAACTCATCATTGTTAATACTAGGGGGTCTATTTACTAAGCAGTGTTAGGAGACAGAGTGAAAAGTGATAAGGTGCCAGACAATCAGCTCCCAACTGTCATTTTTCAAACTCAGCCTGTGAGATGACAGTTGGGAGCTGATTGGCTGGCACCTTATCACTTTTCACTCTGTCTCCTAACACTGCTTTGTAAAAAGACCCCTAGGTATTCTGTGCTGCACAATTAAATGTAATTGGTGATAACCTACCCAAAAATGTAGTAGATAAAAAAAAGGGTGAAAAGTTCCTGATTGAGTTTATCCTCAACAACATAGATTGTATGCTTGGACTTTCATCATATCTTTTTGTCTTCGGGAGTCATGTAACAGACTATGAGGACTTCTCTAAGCGAATACATTGGCGTCTGTGCCATGTTATTTCCTTTTGTAAGAGTAACATAACAGAAGCTTCATACATTTTCTATCTACTGACAGTGTATATTTGTATTCTTTATGTTTATGTATATGGATGTACAGTATTCCTCTGTGACTCTGCTAGGATCATTTGCATAAAGTTATTGCCTTTCACTTGGCAAGACAGATAGTCAACATGCAGATCAGCAAAGCAAAATGTGTTTCATAGATATATAGGTTCATACAAATTACTAAGCTGAGTATTAATATTGAATTGTACATAGGGCACTGCAATATTTCTATAACTTATGTATTCAGTTCAGTGTAATACAAGCAGGTCCTGTTTAAAAACCAATCAAACAATCTACTTTTACCAAAGCTACAGTAGGGGCCAGAGTTATATTAGTATGAAGAAGAACAGGAGACTTTCATTGTCCCACTTAAGAGGAGAAGAGAGGGTGCGACCGCGGTGTGCCAGTTGAAACATGGCAGTCACCAAATCAAATGGAGAGAAGGGCAGAAAAGAAAGTTTGTTCAAGCAGCAGAGAAAATGGACGAGACGCTCATTTCATTGAATCACTGAGGAGCCTGTTCTGTCCCGAGTAACAGCCTGATGGGGGAGAGCTGGAGACGGCATCTATCTACTGCCAGGAAGGACCACCCAGTGATACAGTACACAGTGTGCTTTCTGAAGAGCTCCTCTCACCCACCACTAATTAGTTGACTCTGAGACACTCTGCATTCAGGACAAATGGAACTTGCAATGCATACATAAAGCCGTGATATATTTTAGAAAGTGGATGATTGCACTGGCTTTCCATGAATGGCAAGTCTAAACCCTGCCAAACTTTGACATGCTGGTAGTGTGTGTAAGAAGGCTGGGGATAAATGTGATCATGTATTAAGAATTAGCTTTTTTTTAAACAAATAAATAAAGTTTGTGCTGTACATTAGCACTCGGATCAACAAACTGCATATTCAGTAAACCTTATACTTTTTAGATTAGAAAACTATTCAGTAAACAAAAAGTTTAATAAACAAAAAGTTTAATAAGAAGTAAGGCGGCTAAAAGTGAAGTATATCACTATATAAAAAAATATATATTTTCAGAGGGGATAGAGTGATGCATTTAGTGCTGTATTGGGAGAATTTATAGTTACTGGAAAAATTGTTTTCAAGCAGTAAAATAAAATATTTTCAAAATGTATTCTTTAATAAAACATTTATTTAGCATTTTTTTATCATACTGTTAAAGATATTGGTAAATGGAAACACCAATATAAATGTTCGAGCAAACCCAGTGTGAGCAGTGGGATTGTGTCTACCAGTGTCAATGTCATAAGCACCATACCTTCATAAGACAGTCAAGCAACTGATGTCTGTTCACGATGGCAGACAACATTGTCATTCCAGAATATATCATAGATATTTGATTGAGTTCAAGGGGTATATTTATTAAAGTGCATGATTTTAGAAATAGAGTTGTTGCCCATAGCAACCAATTCTAGCTATTATCTTCTAGAAGGTGCTAGATAAATGGTAAGTAGAATCTGATTGGTTGCTATGGGCAACAACTCCATTTCTAAAAACCCACACTTTAGTAAATATACCCACAAGTCTCTTGACTGAGAAGACCATCACATACATTAATGGCATCAATGTTATTCTCATGAAACCATAGAGTGACCACATGTGCTCTATAAGTGGGTGTATAGTCATTCCGGTAGACTATATATAGTTTGAAGATCATCACTTAGTACCATTAAGTAGCTGTTTTCATTGGTCCTTCAGTATTGGAACAATTATTTTGCTGCTTACAGCATGTGCGCTCTTCTCTATGTGTTGAACTTGAAATATGGTGACAAATATGGTGCTCATCTGACCATATTTCCTTTGTCCACTTCTGAGCAGTCAGTTGCCTTTGCTATTTGCACCTGTAAACTCACAAATGTACATTGTTGTGTGGTTTATGCAGTGACACCCATCATTATATCCTGCTTTGTGGAGCTTTTATCAGGATTTTTTTTTATATTAGAATGGCTGTATGAGCCACAGGTTGTAATGTGCCATCAACTATTCTGCAGTTGCTTGTCTGTTTTGCCTTGAACTTCATATTAATGCATGGATATCACAACTCTGGAGTGTGCACTTCTGTCCACTGTAGCTTTCTGTGACTTATATTTTTAGCTCAGCGTTTCAGGTTGACATCATGTTACATATGAAACATTAGCAAGTTATGTTGGCCACTGAAGATCTGGTCCAAAGTAGGGATGTGCAGGCTCGGATAGGTTCGAGTTTGCACGTGGAGTTCGGATTTTTCCCTCCAAAAAAACGGAACTCAGAACGAGGCAAAACGTCATCTTACATGGACGAACATCATCATTCCTGGTCTTTTGTCCAGGAATGATGATGTTCGTCCATGTAAGATGACGTTTTGCCTCGTTCTGAGTTCCGTTTTTTTGGAGGGAAAAATCCGAACTCCACGTGCAAACTCGAACCTATCCGAGCCTGCACATCCCTAGTCCAAAGTGTCCCAACAATCAACCCTTTCTGGGTCACTGATGTCTCCTCAACCATAGTAGGCATAATTAGAGGCAACCAGGGAAGTCCTTCATTTTTTACATATGTTTCTGATCATGCTGGGAAGTTATTTGCTTAATTAATACCTGTGTGGAAGACGCCTATGCTGTCAGTATTTATGCTAATAAATAAATGAACATACACAACCATGCAAGACAAACAGTTCAACTTTCATAATGTCCATGAAACGCAAGATCCTTCCACATCCTCTGATAAGAGTCAGACAACACTACCTACAGTAATAATTTAGGCAACACAAAAGAGTCTCACACACCATATTTAATAACAGTTATGTATAACAACAACACAAGAGTCTCACACACCATATTTAATAACAGCTATGTATAACAACAACACAAGAGTCTCACACACCATATTTAATAACAGCTATGCATACTTGCCTACTTTTGAAAAAGCTTTTCAGGGAGATTGTGTAAGCACCACCTATGAGCGTGGGGGTAAAGTGGACAGTACTGCTACATCTGAGAGGCGTGTCATAACATTGACTTACATCAAAATGTAAATGAGCCCCAAAGCAGTTAGTAAGATCTATTTGTTGATTAAAACACACTAATACTGTTCAGAAAATGCATAGGGATCATTGTGCCTTATAACCTGTGCAGGCAAATTATACGAATGATCCCATTTGAATGTTTTTTTTATTTTATATATATATATAACAGTGTCATAATGGGGGTAAGGATGAAATGAGGGAGATTACTAGACTCTTCAGGGAGACAGGGAGATTACTACTATTTCAGGGAGTCTCCCTGACAATGAGGGAGAGTTGGCAAGTATGCAGCTATGTATAACAACAGAAGAGCCTCACACATAATATTTAACAACCACTATATGTATCACAAATTACACACACTTCTTTTGTCAGCTTTTTTAAAATCAGGCAGCACAATCTGTCAAACAATGTTATACATAGGAAATTAAATGATCAAATTCAAACTATTTTCTAAGCATCTGATTGTTTGAACCAATCAGAAGGAAATCTATTACGCAGTTTAAATCATCAGCACCATTGCGCTATATAGAAGATGTTTTGCCTCGTTATCAATAATCTGTCAGACTAAGAAATGAAGACTTATTTTTATAGATTATAATGATATAAACATTTTTTTTACCTACAGTAGTTGCACACTGGTACTGATTCAGCATGGATCGCAATTACAACATGTACACAGATCGGTTGATGGTGTGTACTGCGCATGCATCGCAGTCCGCGTGTGTGAGTTAGCATTGCAATCGCTCTGTGATCACACATGCAGAAAGAAAGCCATCGCAAAGTGAATAAGAGGACGTCAGCGTTGGGGGGTGGTGACGGGGGAGTGGTTGGAGAAACGTGCCTGTCCGTTTGAATGCCGTTACTTGGACGTGCATAAATTAGCCACTGCGACGGCGTACGCATATTGAGTGCTCACTGCGTGCGACGAGAGTTGCAATTTCTGAGACAGGTCAGGGCTGCTGTAATTGTGCGTGAAGGGCTGATGTTACTCGATTGTACCTGGTCTGCGAGGTCTTATGGATGTGAGATAGCGGTAGTGGGTGTCTCTATGCTGGCTTTGCGATTGCAAAGGTTAACATATTTTCGTTATAGATCTGTGTGCGTAATCGCAGCTCCGATCACAATTGCGATCAGTACTGAATCAGGCCCATTATGTGTACTTTGTAAAAAAAAAAATATTTAAGACCTTTCTGTATTAATGAGTTTATACATCATCAGAATCCTGATCGCAACACTAATGGGTATATTTACTAAAGTGAGAGTTTTAGAAGTGGAAATGTTGCCCATAGCAACCAATCATATTCTACTCAATATTTAACTAGCAACTTCTAAAAGATAATAGCTAAAATCTGATTGGTTGCTATGGGCAACAACTCCACTTCTAAAAACTCTCACTTTAGTATATTTACCCCATAGTATTAATTTTTTAGTCACTTTTTGACAAAAGGTCAGAGTGAAAGTGAAGTGGCGAGGGATTTGGGTTAGTGGACCATTAAACACACATGTCCAATCAGTTGATTCAGTTATACACAAATGTAAACCAGTGAATGAAACATGGGAGTCCATTTATGTTCAACACCCACCAACTGAAAATTTGTCTCGCTGTTTATTGCAGCAATACATATTCTAGTAGCACCACTATTTACTTGCAAGGATTTTCTTTACGTCAATGACAGTCTTATGCTGCAGGCAAAGCGTCTTTGTGAAATCCATATGTGAATCTCAGATTCATTAAATTACTCCTTTAAAATGTTAAGCATATAAAATTCTAGTCACTATTACACAAGGGAAAACTTGTCCATGGACAACATGAAGATCACTACAGAGACTAATGCTGAATTTCTCTCATAATTAGTGGATCTGACATAAGTTTACATCTGCATAAACACCTTATCAATATATGTCAGATTGGTTACTTTAAATACAGCCCACTTAATCTATAAAAAATGAACTAAAATAAAGACACAGACAGCCATATGGAATTAAAAGTTAATATTTTACTTAAGATGAAACGAAAAAAAAATATATTTATATAAGAACATTAGCTGCTCAGTGACCGTATGTCTTAAACCAGCAAGATGACAAAAATAACTTGCTAGGACAATTACCCATCACAACAGCAAGTGATAGGTTTCCAACTCCCCAGCCAATACATCAACAAAAAGTCTCGAAACAAGTGAACATCCTGAAATCCATGCAAAAACCCCCCTAATTCTTAACCTTTTTGGAGACCAAGGGGCCTATTCATGATGTTAATTGTTGGGACCCCGATAATTAACATTCTAACTCGCCGCAGCCACCGGAGCAATTCAACATTGCTCCGGCGCGGTGGCAGCTGATGTGAAATCAGCTGCCCCCACGAGTGGCTTTACTGCTCCTTTTGGAGTAGTGAATCTTTTCACTGCTCCTGTCAGGGAAGTGACGGCGGTGTGCATGCGCGACCTATAGGTCACTCATGCGCACACGAGCCCTGACGTCCGGTGGAAGGAGCCGGACAGGGGCGGAGGGATCCGAAAGGATCCCTTCTCGCAACCCAGACCTTCTTCCCATAGGGAAGAGCGGGTAGCGATTCACAAGCGGGAGGATTCTCCATCTGAAGATGGCGAATGCTCCCGCAGTCAAGCTCTGAAAAAATATAATATTTTCAGAGCTTGATGAATTCCGTCCCCATACTAGTGTATGGGGACAGAGGCCATTCCGCAAACAGAAGGTTAAGTAGGAGATATCTGTGATATCTCCTGCTTTACCTTCTTAATGAATGGCCCGAATACTTAATTTTCACAATTGCAGGTGAAAATGTGCATTTTCACCTGCTTTTGTGAAAATTAAGTGATGATGAATAGGCCCCAAAGGCATTAAGCTTCCTCTGTGATTTGTCCATCACAATGCATGAAAATTCCTGCGCGAAAAATGTCTGGGAATAACAGGTGACCAAACAATTGATCACCAGGGCCATTAGCCAGCAATCAGTACCATGGCAAACCGCAGCCCAAAAGATGATCTGGTCCCCAAATCATTCCCCACAAAGTGGATAACTAAAACCCCAAGAGGACAGAAGGACTCAGTGGGTGACAACAAACAAGTAACGAGGGACTCCTAACAAATGCCCTGCCACCTTAACAACCTAATTAGGTCAACAGCCACAAAAAAGTGGACACCTGGGCCAAATGAAATGAGACAGAGAAGTCCAGTAAACAAGAGAATGCCCCACAAACCATATGCAACAACAAAAAGATAAGTTAATTAAATATTGCCCAACAAAGATTCCCACAGGTAAAAGAAAGCAAGGGGGGAGGTGGGATTGGGGGGTGGTGGAAAAATGGGGGCAACTTGGACTGAAAAATCTGTACCATAACCAATCAGCCTCCTTGATTCAAGTGAAAAATATGGCAAAATCCCTCGAGGCCCCTACCAATAACAATGACGATGTGCAAATTCTCCCAGGTTAAAATTTAATAATTAATAATAATTAAAGAGAAATAGCCAGTCAAAATCAATGAGCAGTAATGGAATAAAAAGGCAAAAAACCCCCCCAAAAAACGCTCTTCGGCACATATCGTTTATATGTGTTAGACTTTCACCAACCAAGCCCCTGAATCTTAGATGCTGAAAATCTGACCAAAGATGCGAAGCAGCTACAATCCTAGAGGAATTAGTGCCAGGTGGAGGCTTTTAACAAAAGACAAGAATGTACGATAGAGAGCTTTACCGTTTTCCCATTTTCAGAAAAGAATTTAGAAGGTATTCGGTGCCAATCATCAGCAAAGAGCTAGCCCCTCCATCCCGGTGAGATAACCTGCCAACAATGAAATGGGCAAACATCATGATCCCTAATCCAATCCCATTGGAACCGTGAGAGTGCATCTGCTATGGAATTGTCTAAATAATGGACATGACGCGCCACAAAGTACAGATGTGTCCTCATACACAAAGCCTTAATATGCCATTCTGTGTGAGATGCCTAATGCAACTGAGCTGCACTGAGCAGTGCAGCGCAGCAACTTTTTCTTTAAATGTGCATCTTATTCACATCACAGATGCAGAGAAACAACACTCAATCAGTACTTTGTACTAGAAATGCCCAGAGGGGCTCTTTAGCATGCTACGGCAATAGTGTTTGAGGAGACATCTGTAAATGTTAAGCTGCAAGCACAGCAACACGACCAGTGCAAGAAGCTGGAGGACCAGCAACAAAAAGGAAAGCTAGCGACTAATGGCGAAAAACTACCCCCAGATTACCGCAGCAAAAGTTGACATGGCTTGGCAAAAGACACAAACGCTCGCCCCATAATTCCAATGTAATGATAATAATGAAAAGCTTCAACAATAAGAGATTTCTAGTGAGTCCCGAAGCGTCCCAATGAGCCAGCCATGGGGAGGCCAATCAGGAGCCCTCAAAGAAGGCGCCAAACCCAGGGGAACCCACCAAACCAGTACAAAGCTGGAGCTAAAAGCTAGATAAAGTGTAAGTCAAAACTTCCCACCATTAACGTCAACAAAAAGGCATCCCAAACCCAGAGGTCCATCCAAATTTCAGACGAGAGACTTAAATAGTGATGTACCTTAAGAAGACCCGACACAGCACACTGGAGCGTATGACAAAATACCTGGCTACTGTATGTGCATAAACAGACACACACAATTAAGGAGACCTAGCAATGTCCGAAAGGACAGGAAAGAAAGTTTAAAGAAAAATATGCAGAGCCCTGCATTGATTCAAACGATCAGTATCCCGTACCCCAAACATACCACCTAGCAACACACTGATTGGCTAACAAAAGCTATACAACTTAACCCTGCAGTTCAGACTCTAACCCAATCTATACTGCCTAGGTGTTTAAGCTCAATCTTGCACATAAAGTACACTCGCTCCTCACAATTGCAATAGCTTGACAACATGGGACAAAAGTGATGACCAATATTTACTGCAAATCCTGGTCCTAGTAGTCATATAGCAATACACTAAATGAGAATAGAAGGAACAATTATATGAAATGTTTATAGTCATGCCTTTGAGTATGGGGGATCACTGATGGACACCTTAGATGTGTCATGTGACCAGCAAGTGCCCTGCAGTGTTTAGATTGGTAGCAGCAGCAGACACAGTGATGCAGGTAGGAGATTCAATTGACACTGAAGAGTTACATTGATTGGGGAGTGAGACAGGCTCCCAGCACTCAGACCCATCTCCATGTGTGCCTCCCCATCCATTGACTTCACTAAAGATCAAAAACTGTTGGTAATATGCAATTGGTAGTTTCAGCCCTCCCCTTGTGCACTAGTGTGCGCCAGACTGTGCAAGCTTGAGACGCCCACTTTCAATGCTTGTGGATAGTGCGAAACCGCGGAGGTTTCCAAACCACTCCTCCATTGGCATACCATCATGTTCACCATCAACACTTGCAGCAGCCTTTGGCAGGTGCAGTGTCTCCTTCTGAACTCTGGCTATACATGGCCTCTGTGGCTGCGGCTCCGCGTTTGGGAATGCAGCCACATTCACTGACACGCCTGTGGCACACCCATATCATGCCCATGAGATGGGCTTTTTTTTACATTCACTTCAGGTCACCTCCCAGCCACCACTGTGGAACGCCCATGGTTCTGCCTCGCCGGTTCCATGGCAACGCCTCCATATGCGACAGCGCACTCCACGTACACTCAGGGGAATGCATGCATCATAGGATTTTAAGGACTTTTTGCGCACACTGTGCATACCTCAGCATCGCATGCTCCTCTCAATCAGGCCCATTGTGTCCTTGTCACAGTACATATTATATAATATACTGTATAAACCTCATCATGTAGTTTTCTCATGGATTGGTACACAAATCACAAAGTATAAATACAAAAACACAAAGAGTGTAGTTTTCCTAGATAGTGGTGTTATATTGCTGTAGCTTGCAAACTTTTGGTAAATGAATTGCACACCTACTGTAGGATAAACCATCAACAGGTAAAACAAACAGATGGGATGGTACAATTACTCTTACTTCATTCTTGTAGTTTCACTTTGGGATTATGAGAAGTACTCACTTGCATGATCATAACCAGTCTTCATCCTTTTGTACAAGCGATATCTCCACTCCCAGGACTTGAGCTGCTTCTCCTTATCTGTACTGTCTACTCCCAGCCCCTCATTCTGTAGCTTTGCAGACAACTCGTTCATTCTCTGTTGGGCTTCCTCCACCAGAGCCATCAGGTGCATGGATCTGCTTTCCAGGCTGACAACTGCAAAGAAAACCAAGGAATAATTATAAACTTTCTATTGGATGAGAAGTGTCATGCATGCATACCACATAATATTAAATACCAAACAATAATAATAATGATAACAATAATATGATAAATAAAGTCACGAGACTTGAATTTTGGCAGAAAAAACTGTTAGCTATTTATTTAACTAATTGTAATAAATTGAACTTCCTAACACTAAATCAGTGTAGTAGCTGAGGAAGGATAACCAGAATAAAAGCAATACAATAATGCACAAAAAACTATCAACAACATGCGTAGCAGGAAGCTACCGCCCAAGATACACAAACTCAAATCAAACAGAAACAAAAGTAGCCACTATAAATTGACTACCCAACCATTAGAGTGATGACACTACCCCAGTCTGGTTGGTATAGCTAACAAACCAGCAGGGGGTGTATCTAGGGATCCGAGTACCCCTGGCAAACTAATGGACTGGCGCCCCCCCCATAATTTCTGAAATATACTATACACTAAATAAGTACTTAAAATTATTCCCCAGCTACCCCCTATGCAGTGCCACCAGTAGCAGTCCCCACTATGCAGTGCCACCAGTAGCAGTCCCCACTATGCAGTGCCCCCAGTAGCAGCCACCCCCCATACAGTACCCCCAGTAGTAGTCCCCCCTATGCTGCATTGTCCCCAGTAGTAGTCCCCCCTATGCTGCACTGCCCCCAGTAGTATTCCCCCTATACATTACCCCCAGTAGTAGTCCCACCTATCCTGCATTGCCCCCAGTAGTAGTCCCCCCTATGCTGCATTGCCCCCAGTAGTAGTCCCCCCTATTTGGTGCCCCCATTAGTGGCTGCCCTCCCATAAAGTGCCACCAGTAGCAGTCCCCCCTATGCAGTGCCCCCAGTAGCAGCCACCCCCCATACAGTACCCCCAGTAGTAGTCCCCCCTATGCTGCATTGTCCCCAGTAGTAGTCCCCCCTATGCTGCACTGCCCCCAGTAGTAGTCCCCCTATACATTACCCCCAGTAGTAGTCCCACCTATCCTGCATTGCCTCCAGTAGTAGTCCCCCCTATGCTGCATTGCCCCCAGTAGTAGTCCCCGCTATTTGGTGCCCCCATTAGTGGCTGCCCCCCCATAAAGTGCCACCAGTAGCAGTCCCCACTATGCAGTGCCCCCAGTAGCAGCCACCCCCCATACAGTACCCCCAGTAGTAGTCCCCCCTATGCAGCACTGCACCCAGTAGTAGTCCCCCCTATATATTACCCCCAGTAGTAGTCCCACCTATCCTGCATTGCCCCCAGTAGTAGACCCCCCTATGCTGCATTGCCCCCAGTAGTAGTCCCCCCTATTTGGTGCCCCCAGTAGTGGCTGCCCCCCCATAAAGTGCCCCCAGTAGCGGCCACCAGCTAAACAGAGCCCCAGTGGCTGGCTGGGCCGGGGGGCAGGGTGCCATGTGCCCCCCTGGCCGCAGCATCATTCGGGCCGCGGGCCGCGGGCAGTCTGTGTCACTGTGACACAGACTGCACCGCGTGTGTAGCGCTGACCGGACGGAGTTCGGTCAGCGCTACACAAGTGACAAACACACAGCCGCCGGCTCCGGCAGCTGTGTGTTTGTTTTGATCAGCAGCCAATGAGAGTCTGTCAGACTCTCATTAGCTGCTGCTGCGCCCACTGCGGGAGCCACTCCATCTTCCGGCTCCCACAGTGGGCAATGGGAGAGGCGTCATGATGTCATGACAACTCTCCCATAATGCAGAGTGGCCCGGGAAGGACAGACGGAGGAGCGGATGGCGACGGCGGGAGCGGGGATTGAGTTTTTTATTTTTTTATTACGTGTGTCTACTGGGGGAGGGGCGGGCACTACAAGGGGGGACCACTACTGGCGGCACTGTAAGTTGGAGACCGCTACTGGGGATTGTTACTGGGGGCACTTCAAGGGGGGGACTACAACTGTGGAAAGTACTACTGGGGGCACTAGAAGGGGGGGACTACTACTACAAGGGGGGACTACTACTACTAAGAGCACTACAAGGGGGGACTACTACTACTAGGGGCACTACAAGGGGAGGGGACAACTACTAGGGGGCACTGCATAGGGGGGAGGGGGTCACTACATAGGGGGAGGGGACTACTACTAGGGGCGCTACATAGGGGGGAGGGGACTACCACTGGGGGCACTGCATCGAGGGACCACTGCTGGGGGTTCTATAAAAAGGGCAATACTGGGGGTACTGCATAGGGGGAGACTACAACTGGTGTCACTATTTAAGGGGCACTGCATAGGGGTACCACTACTGGGGGCACTACATAAGGGGCTTACTACTGGGGGCACAAGGGGCATTGCACAGGGGGGACCACTACTGGGGGCACTGTATAAGGGGCGCTGCATAGGGGGGATCACTACTGGGGGCACTACTGGAGGCCTGCATAAGGGGGTCCTCTTGCACACGCACGTTCTTCGGGCACCCTGGCTACACGCTACTCCTCTGCCAGGGCTGCCTGCATGCATTTGCCCCCCAGGCTAAAAGTTGCCAGCCAGCCCCTGCAGAGCCCCCTAGTAGCACCCTCCCCCGTGCCAGGCTTACGCACACAGAAAAAAAAAATACACGACTTACCTGATCCCCGTTTATGATGCAACCACTACTGTTCACTCCTCCCGTCGTGCTCTGCAGTGCACTATGGGAGAGACATCATAACGTCTCTCCCATCACTCGCTGCGGGAGGGGGGGGCGGAAGACGGAGCTCATGAGTGAGCTCCAGCCGGCCCTCTCCGTGGACGCAACAGCCGATGAGAGTTTGTCTGACTGTCATTGGCTGGCTGCTATAACAAACACACAGCCGCCGCTGGCAGCTGTGTGTTTGTAAACTGTGTAGGGCAGACTGCTCTCACTGCGGTCTGCCCAACACTTGTGGTGCCTGGGGAACTAGCGGTGGGCGCACCAACGCTAGTTCGGCCCCTGGGGTAGTCCACCCCTTGGCTGCTGGTGGCACTGCCAGACGGCGCCTCCCTTTGGCCGGCGCCCCTGGCAAGTGCCATCCAAGCCAATGGGTAGATACGCCCCTGCAAACCAGTCAACGAGTTAAGCGGATAAGGTACAATAAAAAGAGGCTTTGGCACACACAGCCAGAACCTTAAATCACATGACTCAAAAACACACCGCTTAGGACACGATTGGCCAGAGGAATTATACACACACATATCAGCCGCCACCCTAGAAGTTTAACCCACCTCAATCTTATTGCTATCATTCAGTTCCTCTATTTACTGTATATGAGTACAAAGGTTAGCTTCTAGAACTAGAAGTCAACATTTATAATAGTACTGCAAAGGAAATTAGTGCTATGATATTTTTCCCTTCAAGTATTTTTTTTTAAGATAATCCACTTGCAAATACTGCAATTAAAGTAGCTATATTTATTTACTCAGAATAACTGATTTAATTATATAAAATAAAAAAAAATAAAAAATGCAAAATAGATTACAGATTAGGATGTTTACAAAGTCCTCAAACTTCATTCTCCAAGCTACTGAAGTGAAATTACTGTTATACCCGGAAAACTACTACATGGAAAGAGGACTGGGTAAACAAGCCTAAACCTAAAAGAGCACACTATCGTAACAATACAGTATATTGGATTAGTGCATTAAGAGTAAGTATAATAACTTTTGAACAGTCTGCAGGTAGTTTGCACTTTAAAGATATGAAACTTCCATAGGACACATTTAATCATTATTAAAAAGAAAAACAAATTTACAAGTGTTAAAATAAAAATTTTGGGTACATTTTATGCTAATATTGCACAATTATATTCTTTACTAGTTGATAGATACTTGATTGGTGTTAGAAGTGCAAAATATGAGCTATACTGTAGTATGATGTTCCTCATTCAAAGCTCCTAGCACTATATATCACTCAGGGATGGTGGAGTAGTAAAGATTTACAGGAGTGGTCTCCAACCTGTAGCTTGCGATCTTAATTTTGGTAGCTCACCTAGCTGTAGTACTGCCTATTCAACTAGGAGGAAGTGACCTCTGATGTGTGCTCCCTCGTGGTTCCACCCACAGCATCTACACTACTGTGGTCCAAGTGACACCTGCCCAGCCCTGCCAGAAAATCACACAGCAGCCCTGCCTATATATTGTGCTCCTCTACTGCACGTAGCTCCTTGGATCCAGTAATGTGAAATGTGTCTGTGCTTTAATTTTATTTACAAACTACAACGATATTACTGTAATAATTAAATGAATTGTTATTTTCTATGAAACATTTTTTTTTTATTTTCATTAAATGACCTTCAATTGTTCGGGTATTAGCCAGATTTTTTTTCTACAATTTTAGTAGCTCTTCAGGAGTTTTGATTTTTCTAAAGTAGCTCACACCTCAATTAAGGTTGGCCACCACTGACTTACAGTATGTGTCAAAATTTATTTAAACGCTACAAAGACTAAGGGGCCTATCCATTAGCAGATATATTTCTGAGCGATGAAAGACAAAAGTTGTCCCTTGAAAATTCCGGTGGCTGTGCTGAACGATATATGTCATGTACATGACAGATTTTGGCAAACGACGAACGATGAACGATATCGCATGACATCATTCAGGGAGTGGATTTTTTTCTCTGTAGCTGCTGCTAATATCTTTCATCGTTCGTCATTTACCGCGTATAAACTGCACGATATTGCTAATGTTGTACAGCTATATGCGATAATTGACCAACATGTTGGAGACATGATAGATGCGATTTATTGGCCGCGTGAGTGCGCATCTGTCATCGTTCAGGGCCTATCCATTAGCAGATATAATGAACAATTGAACGATATATCGTTCAATCATTCATTTTATCTGCTAATGGATAGGCCCCTTTATTACTCCTGCTCGTGAAGAACAAGATGTTTTATTGTTTACGTTTAGATGTACAAAAATTGTTTAATGAAGTGTCATGCCATCTAACTTCTGCATACATGCTACACACATTCTGTGGTCTTGCTTGAAACATATTGGACTTAGACGTTTTTTTTTTTTTAAAGTGATGATACCAAATCAGTACGGCTGCCTGTGTGTAGGTAAGTTTAGTCTAACTGAATGACCCACTTGTTTTACATGTTAGTTAAAGACAATTAAAAGAGGTATTCCTTTCATACTTGATGTATTTTATTCAATTTTTAATAGTTTAAAGAAACATGTTAAAAAAAATGTATTTTTTTTCCAATAAAGCTTTGAATCTTTGATTATAAATGTATAATCAAGAACCTGCAAGCAAGTAAATTACTGACACTATATTAAATGTCAAATGAAGATCAATTCATGGCTGCATAATATTGAAACAAGATGCTGTGAATTACTTCTGGCTGTGAAATTGTCCAGATTGTTTGCCAAAAGCTTTTATATAAAGTTTATGGTAGTGAGCCAATGGAAGATTTGATGCTGGACTGATTCAGAACAAGAATTTCAATGTCTACAGACTTAAAGATCATCAGACATGGGTGGTAAAATCTCAAGATTAGTCCTAGAGCTATAGCACTATTGCCACGGCTGTCAGCAATGTGAGATATGGGCTGATAAAAAAAAAAATCAATGTATAAATTAATAGATAACTTTACTTTTATTTAAAATCCTTGTGCTTTCCCTACAACATCAACAAAAAGGCTGATATGTTCATCCTCCTTTCCATTTTAGTGTAGATAATTAATTTTATGCACTTTAAAAGGTGCAACCTTATTACTTTTGGAAGATGCCCCTAGGTTAAACCACTTAACTTACAATTTATTTTCCAAAAACTGCTACAAAATTGTTGGTGTTTTTTATGATTGAATGAGGTCAAGAACATTTATCTAGTACTTATCCAACTTGATTTTATATAAAATAATACATTTAAAATGTTTAGAACATCACGACTTTGCTTTCCCCAGCAGCTGCTCCTCTGAGATAACGCACTGCCTGGTGTGGTCGCAAACGATGCGACCACGCCAGGCAAATGGTTAAACAAAATGTATATCTCATCAAATTTAAACATTCTACCACTTTAGGACCACATCTATCAATCTATCATTGCATTCTTTAAGTATATATTAGGGGTGAGCGGGTTCGGATTTCTGAAATCCGAACCCCCCCGAGCCCCCCCGATCCGAGTCCGATCCGAGTCAGGCTCGACTTTTCCCGCCTGACTCGGATCTGAAATCGAGGCAAAACGTCATCATCCCGCCTTCCGAGTCTCGCGGGTTTTGGATCCTATATAAGGTACACACGTCGGCGCCATTTTCTCACTCGGCTGTGGACAGTGAAGAGGGAGGGTGGGAGTTAGGGCTGTGTAGTGTAGTGTAGTGTAGTGCTGCTGTTGTCCACTACTTCAAAGTCCATAGGGGCTGGCTGTGTTGTGCTGTGCTGCTGTTGTTAATAGGGGCTGTGTCCACTACTTCAAAGTCCATAGGGGCTGGCTGGACTGTGTTGTGCAGTCAGTTCTCCATAGGGGCTGTGTCCACTCCAAAGTCCTGTGCAGTGTCCCAGTCCTAAAGGAGTGCTGTAGTGTTGTCCAGGGGGTGCTCTGTCCATCAGGGGTGCTCCCCCCAAGTGCTAAAAAAATAATATATTTTCTGTGTTTGTGAATTGTGTGCGCAGTAGCCGCACGTGCATCAACAAAGTAGTGCCAAGCGTGCGCCTGTGTCATAAGTAAAGGGCCGGCTGGCTTGACCGTTAAGGGTGCTGTAACCCCCGAAAGTACACTCCAGTCCAAACCAAAAAAAAAATTATTTTCTGTGTTTGTGAATTGTGTGCGCAGTAGCCACACGTGCATCAACAAAGTAGTGCCAAGCGTGCGCCTGTGTCATAAGTAAAGGGCCGGCTGGCTTGACCGTTAAAGGGTGCTGTAACCCCCGAAAGTACACTCCAGTCCAAACCAAAAAAAAATTATTTTCTGTGTTTGTGAATTGTGTGCGCAGTAGCCGCACGTGCATCAACAAAGTAGTGCCAAGAGTGCGCCTGTGTCATAAGTAAAGGGCCGGCTGGCTTGACCGTTAAAGGGTGCTGTAACCCCCGAAAGTACACTCCAGGCCAAACCAAAAAAAAATTATTTTCTGTGTTTGTGAATTGTGTGCGCAGTAGCCGCACGTGCATCAACAAAGTAGTGCCAAGAGTGCGCCTGTGTCATAAGTAAAGGGCCGGCTGGCTTGACCGTTAAAGGGTGCTGTAACCCACAAAGTACACTCCAGTCCAAACCAAAAAAAAAATTATTTTCTGTGTTTAGCCGCACGTATATATCAAATCGATATAACATAAATGGAGGACCAAACTTTCTCCGATAAAAATAAAATAGAGAAAGATCAAGAACCACTTCCTCCTAGTGCTGAAGCTGCTGCCACTAGTCATGACATAGACGATAACATGCCATCAACGTCGTCTGCCAAGGCCGATGCCCAATGTCATAGTAGAGGGCACATACAATCCCAAATGGCAAAGTTCAGGAAAATGACCTTGAAAAAGACATTTAAATCAGCTGAAGAGAAACGTAAACTTGCCAATATGCCATTTACGACACGGAGTGGCAAGGAACGGCTAAGGTCGATCCCTAGTATGTTCATGACTAGTGGTTCAGCTTCACATGACGATGGAAGCCCTCCTCCCACTAAAAAAATCAAAAGAGTTAAGCTGGCAAAAGCACAGCGAAGAACTGTGCTTTCTAAGAAGATATCACAAATCCCCAAGGAGAGTCCAAGTGTGGTGGTGGTTGCGATGCCTGACCTTCCCAGCACTGGACGGGAAGAGGTGGCTCTTTCCACCATTTGCATGCCCCCTGCAAGTGCTGAAAGGAGCACCCACAGTCCACTTGCTGATATGCAAATTGAAGATGTCACTGTTGAAGTACAACAGGATGAGGATACTGGTGTAGCTGGCGCTGAGGAGGAAGTTGGCGAGGAGGATTCTGATGGTGATGTGGTTTGTTTAAATCAGGCTCCGGGGGAGACAGTTGTTGTCCGTGGGATGAAAAAGCCCATCACGGTCATGCCTGGGCAGAAGACCAAACATTCCACCTCTTTGGTCTGGCAATATTTCTATCCAAATCCGGACAACAACTGTCTTGCCATATGTACCATATGTAAAGGTGAAATAAGTAGGGGTAGGGACGTCAACCACCTAGGAACATCCTCCCTTATACGGCACCTGCAGCGCGTTCATAAAAAGTTACTGTCAAGTTCAGAAACTTTGGCTAAGACCGTAAGCAGTCCAGGGACACCTAAATCCCGTTGTCCTGTTGTATCCAAGCGCCTGCAAACCACACCGTCAACTCCCTCCTCGTCAATTTCCTCCTTAGTCAGGATCGGAAGTAGTCCTGCAGGCCATGTCACTGGCATGACTGACTCTCCTATCCGGGATTCCTCTGGAGGATCCTGCATTGCTACGCCTACTGCTGCCGCTGCTGCTGTTGCTGCTGCTGGGAGTCGTTCATCATCCCAGAGAGGAAGTAGGAACACCACTACTTTTACTAAACAATTGACCCTCCAACAGTCCTTAGCGAGGAGGATGAAGTACGACAGCAGTCATCCTGAAGCAAAACGTATAACTGAGGCCTTGACTGCTATGTTGGTGTTAGACGTGCGTCCGGTATCCGCCATTAGTGCAGTGGGATTTAGACAATTGATGGAGGTAGTGTGTCCCCGGTTCCAAATCCCGTCTAGATTCCACTTCACTAGGCAGGCGATACCGAGACTGTACAGAAACGTCAGAAAAAGTGTCCTCAGTGTCCTGAAAAATGCCGTTGTACACAATGTCCACTTAACCACGGACATGTGGACAAGTGGAACAGGGCAGACTAAGGACTATATGACTGTGACAGCCCACTGGGTAGATGTATCACCTTACGCAGCAACAGCAGCAGCGTCACCAGTAGCAGCATCTCAGAAACGCCAGCTCGTTACAAGGCAGGCTACGCTGTGTATCACCGGTTTCAGTAAGAGGCACACCGCCGACAACCTCTTAGAGAAACTGAGGGAAATCATCGCCCAGTGGCTTACCCCACTTAGACTCTCCTGGGGATTTGTGATATCTGACAACGCCACCAATATTGTGCGGGCATTACATCTGGGCAAATTCCAGCACGTCCCATGTTTTGCTCACACAATAAACTTGGTGGTGCAGAATTTTCTGAAAAGCGACAGGGGCGTGCAGGAGACGCTTTGGGTGGCCCGAAAAATTTCTGGCCACTTTCGCCATTCAGCGACTGCGTGCCGAAGACTGGAGCGCCAGCAAACACTCTTGAACCTGCCCCGCCATCACCTGAAGCAAGAGGTTGTGACACGGTGGAACTCAACCCTCTATATGCTTCAGAGGATGGAGGAGCAGCAAAAGGCCATACAAGCCTATACATCCACCTATGACATAGGCAAAGGAGGGGGTATGCACCTGACTCAAGCGCAGTGGAGAATGATTTCCGTGTTGTGCAAGGTTCTCCAGCCCTTCGAACTTGCCACACGTGAAGTCAGTTCAGACACTGCCAGCTTGAGTCAGGTCATTCCCCTCATCAGGCTTTTGCAGAAGCAGCTGGAGAAAGTGAAGGAGGAGCTAAGACGGAGCGATTCCGCTCGGCATGTGGGACTTGTGGATGAAGCCCTTCATTCGCTTTGCCAGGATTCCAGGGTGGTCAATCTGTTGAAATCAGACCACTACATTTTGGCCACCGTGCTCGATCCTAGGTTTAAAGCCTATGTGGTGTCTCTCTTTCCGGCCGACACAAGCCTGCAGAGGTGCAAAGACCTGCTGGTGAACACACTGTCAGCTGAAGCGGAACGTGACACGTCAACAGCTCCTTCTTCATTTTCTCCTGCAACTGGGGCTGCCAGGAAAAAACTTAGGTATCCTAAGCAACCCGCTGGCGGTGATGCAGGACAGGCAGGACCAAGTTTGGACATCTGGTCCGGACTGAAGGACCTGGCAACAATTTCTGACATGTCTACTGTCACTGCATATGATACTGTCACCATTGACAGAATGGTGGAGGATTACATCGGTGACAGCATCCAAGTAGGCATGGCAGACAGTCCATACCTGTACTGGCAGGAAAAAGAGGCAATTTGGAGGCCCCTGTACAAACTGGCTCTATTTTACCTGAGTTGCCCCCCCTCCAGTGTGTACTCCGAAAGAGTGTTTAGTGCAGCCGGGAACCTTGTCAGCGAAAGGCGTAGGAGGTTGCTTCCACAGAATGTGGAGAAGATGATGTTCATCAAAATGAATTATCAGCTCTTCCAGGGAGACCAGCCTCCAGAAGGTACAGAGGGACCTGTGGTGGTGGATTCAAGTGGGGACGAGTTAATACTTTGTGAGGATGAGGATGTACACACTGAAGAGGGTGAGGAATCGGTGGATGAGGAGGATGAGGATGACATCTTGCCTCCATAGAGCCAGTTTGTGCAGGGACACATTAATTGCCAGCTTGTTTTGTGGGGGCCCAAACGAACCAATCATTTCAGCCACAGTTGTGTGGCAGACCCTGGCGCTGAAATGATTGGTTTGTTAAAGTGTGCATGTCCTGTTTATACAACATAAGGGTGGGTGGGAGGGCCCAAGGACAATTCCATCTTGCACCTCTTTTTTTTCTTTGCATTATGTACAGTTTGGGGCCTAGTTTTTCAAACTGCCATCCTGTCTGCCACTGCAGTTTCACGCCTAGATGGGTCACGTGTTTGTGCCGCCCACTCGTGTCGCTTAGCATAGTCATCCAGCTACCTCGGTGCAACGTTTTGGACATAAAAACACTATTGTGAGGTGTGAGGTGTTCAGAATAGACTGGAAATGAGTGGAAATTAAGGTTATTGAGGTTAATAATAGCATAGGAGCAGAAAAACCTACAAATTCTGTGATTTTAGCTGTTTTTATGCTTTTTTAAAAAAAAATACAGATCCAAAACACAAAACCCAGAACCCAAAACACGGAAGGGTGGTTTTGGCAAAACCAATCCAGATCCAAAACACGAAGAAAGATCCAGATCCAAAACCAAAACACAAAACACGAAAAGTGGCCGGTGCACACCCCTAGTATATATATATATATATATATATATATATATATATATATGTATATATAGGGCACTCACCGATTGTAGTGGAAAAAAACAAGACATTCCTTATTGCTATTTATACCACCCATTGATTCTTATAGCCATCATCTTGCAGAGCAAATTTTCATATTATATATGATGTTCACAAAGATTTTGCCAAGCGTCAGCATTAACATTTTGGTCCCCTTAGGACCATTCTCAAGACCACCATCAAAGTTACCAACCGCTCTCAACAAAGAAATAAGAAGAAAACAAACACTTACCCAGCATTGTCATTTAGCCAGCGCTCATTAAACCACACTGATCTACAACTGCCACCATGCTTACTCAGCGTGCGTTCCATTCCCCTGCACAACCACAAAGCACAAACAGTCTCATGGTGAAACACGTCATCAAGCCGTGTCCATCTACTTTTTGTTACATGCATACCATCCTGGAAGGCAGGACGTGTATGACACACACGTGCTGAGCCACCAATGCCATTACATCTACTACCACTATAACCCGCAATTCAACAAAAATAAAATAAATTCCTGATGTGGTACAGTATAGTTACTTCACCATCACAATCATCGGGCACCATGCATTATAGTAAGGGAAATGGGAGCATCTGCTAAAATGAAGTGATGGTCAACCAAATATACTAACCAATGTATTTACCTACTAAATTTATAACCTACTTAACCTGGTATGCAGTCGGGAAACCGGCTGCTTTAATACCGACAGCCGGCTTCCTGACTGCTTTACCCCGGTGTGGGATAAATGACCGCCGTCTATATCTAGACGCCTGTCATTTACCCAATGCTGGGAGACCGGTGCACGGCACCCCGCTCGAAGGGATGCCAGGCGCCGCGAGCGGACAACCGCGCGGGGGGGGTTAGGTTTAGGGCACCCGGGGGGGATTTAGGGTTAGGCACCCCCCCGGGAGGGTTAGGGTTAGGCTAGGGAATGGGGGGGTTAGGGATAGGCACCCCCGGGGGGAGGTTAGGGTTAGGCACCCCCCGGGGGACTTAGGTTTAGGCAGCGGGAAAGGGTGGGGTTAGACACTTAGAGGGGGGATTAGGATTAGGCACTTGGGGGGGAGGTTAGGGTTAGGCACCCCTAAGGAGGGTTAGGGTTAGGGGTTAGGTTAGGGTAGTTTATACTTCCCTTAGGGACGATCGGGACTTCCAGCGCTGTCGGGCTTCCGCTGCCTGGCTCTGCTGATCTGTCGAGCTGCCGCTGCCAGGAATCGAACTGCCGGCCATGCAGCAGCCGGGATACCATACGGATACCATACCGATTCCCTTAACCCATATATCTAACTCATTATATAAAGATTTGTTGTTGTACAGAATATCATGACCATGGATCCAACACATAAAATATCCCACTACTGTAACCTTCTAATACAAAAGACCACAATATATTTTTAAAAAATCTAAAATTGTTGTTCTCATTGAGTCCTCTTGGAGCAATCGTATTCTATTTACAGATCCATTTGGATTCCTTTTGCAATAATTTCCTTTCCCTGTCACAGCACGTGATTGATCAGTATACATATTAACATTGAAGTTTGGTGTTCTTTCTCAACAAATCAACGGGCAACTGGCCATTCTGTTCCTAAAACACATTGACATCTTGCCGATGTAATAAAGGCCACAAGGACATGTTAAAATATAAATCAAAAACTTTGAGGTGCAAGAAAGCCAATACAGTATGTGTATCTTTTTGGATGTGCAAATTCTTGGACAGTGAACATCCCATTGCAAGTGGTGCATCCGATGCTCTTAAAACACCTAGGGTGGGATGTAATAGAGTTCGAGTTTTTCGATTTTGCGAGTTTCCAGGAAAATGTGCACATTTTGTAATCTCGACCAATGTAATAGTGTGCGCGACACATTTTTCCAAATACACTTTTTTCAAACTCGCATACAGATGTTTCCCCACGTTGTACATACAACTAGTGCAATGTAATAAGGTGCGAGTTCCAAACTCGCACATAAAACAGTACCATAATCTTGCCAAAAAATATACCAAACACTTTTCACCCCAGCGAAACGTCTTGGGGATAATTTTTTTCCCCTGCAAAAAGTCTTGGGGATAAGTGGTGAAAAGGCCCAAATCTTTTTTTTTTTTTTCCCCGAAACCAACTTTTTGCGGCTAAATAAATACAAACATCTGTTCCATTTAAATATAGTTCAAAGTAAATGATACAAACTAAGTTTAGTTTATAAAGTAAGACAGACACAAATTTAATTCAACTCGCTTTACTAAACTAGTAAGGTATCAGGAAAATAAACCACAAATTTTAAAAACACCAAAAATTACTGTGAGATGAGCCTCTACCCCTCCCTGACCCTCTAGTTGCACCCCCCCCCCCCCGTGTATGGGCACTTCGCCTCGGGGGACTCTTTGGTGAAACCGTTTGTGGCTTGTGAGCTGGGTGTAGATGCTGATGGCACTTCCCTACGGGCCCTTTGTGCCACCAGTTCCCTTTGCAATGCCACAAATGCCTGTGTTTGCTCCCGTATGTCAGCATTTTGGTATCTGGCGGCCTGTGTTTGCTCCCGTATGTCAGCATTTTGGTATCTGGCGGCCTGTGTTAGCTCCACCAGATGCCTACTGAAGTCACTAGCCATACGGGTGCGGGTCCCCTGGGCTACTGCGGAGGTCCTATTTAACTTCCTGAGCTGGTGTGTGATGCTGTCCATTTGTATTTTTTGCATCTCCATGTACTGCATATGGTGTTGACGGAAGGTGTGCAGGGACTGAGCCAGTTCATCGGCACTGGTGGTGGTTGGCTGTGCTGTTTGCTGTGTTGGTGGCTGTTGGTGCTGTGCAGGTGGATTTTGCCTTGTTGCCACAAGAGGACTAAGAGGAATTGTTGCCTCAGCCTCCTCCTCAGACGTGTAGGCCACCAAGCAAAAATGACTTCCTGGGACCCTAGACGCTGGAGGTGTGGTCCGCGGTGGAGGCACAGAAACTCCTGATGGTCCTGAAAAATGTAAATAAAATATAGTAGAACTAAAATGTTTAAAAGTGTGTTAGGATTAATTTTGGAGTTTGAGTTTCACATATATAAAAAAAACAGGTACATTCAGTAGTGACTGCAATAAAGTGACACAACGGGTGTATCTGCATGATAAATGCTACGTTACAGTGGCATCGCTTATGACACTGTAACGTAGCATTTGGCATTCAGATACACCCACTGTCTGTCCAAAAATATAGGTATGCCGCATATCATTGGAATCAGCAGAAGCTGCTTTTGTATTCTTTTTCCATTGATGTGCAAATAAAATAAATTGTTACAATTAAAATGTCTATAATATATAAAAAAAAAGCCATAGAAATTATAAGGCCTACTTAACATGCAAGGAGGCTATGTATGTGTACACATCTCTATCATTATCTCTTAATTAATACTTTACAATAAATAATATGTGTAGAACATAATTTCAACATTTCTATTTGTGTAGATTTTAATGTCACAATGCTAAGGTTAATTAAGTAATGTGACATTTTTAATAAATGTAAAACTTAACGGAAAAAAAAAATGTGTAAGTGGGTTTTTCAAACGTTGGCTTAACTCACCAGCCTGCTCCAATGACCTTTCCATGCGAGGTATTTTAGGAGCTCTTGACATCCTTGGTGCAGCAGCTGTGTTTTTATAAAATAAATAATACAATGAGATTAGACAAAAACAAATCAATTTGAAACAATAGCCCATATTGAATTGAAAAGGACGCAAAAAGGGCACCTGGCAAAACTGAAACAGGCGAAAAATCCTGTCAGATTGGTGTAAAACAGCGTGACACCCCCCCCCCCCCCCGCCAAAAGATTCACTGACATGGGGGATCACTATGAGCTGTATTTCATTTTAATTCGCACCCGCGATACTTTTCTGCCAGCAAAGCAGGCAAAGTAGGAGGAAAGTCCGGGAGGCGGAAAAGTATCGTGGGTGCAAATCAAATTGAATACGGGCCCAAATTGAATATGGGCTAATTATGGGAGTGCCTACAGGTGCATACACACTACACCATTTAAAATAAGTAATAAAAACAAAGAATCTACAATACTTTTAAAAAAAGACAGTGAAAAGTAGTAACATTTGTTTGCATACTCACCACGACGCCTAGGGGTTGCTGGCTGGTCAGTGTCTACAATATGTGGGCACGGAGAACCTCAGGAGCAAAATCCGGCCTCAGCTCCTGTTCATATGGAGTGAAGTGAACTCTCACTGCTCATCCTTCTCCTGTCATGCATCGCTGCCTATGCTCCTCTGCCATTTACTCTTTTGTGTTCCTTTTAATATCATTATAGCGCATTTTGATATTTTTAAGGTCATGTCGGTATTCACTCACTGCATTAACTGCATCAGTGATGTTACTCCACATCTCCTTTCACCGCGCTGCTGACGTCCGGTGTGACTGTGCCCCAAGTAGGTTCGGAAAAACAGGAACTATTGCACGGACCAGGGCACAATTTTCATCATAACTGAAGTGTATATTATGCCCAGTACGTGTTTTCAGAGGGGCTGGGGGTGCTTCAGCCTCCTCATCCTCAACACTACCCTCAGCCTCAGATTCCAGCTCCTGCGCTTCCTGCTCCACACTCTCCTGCTCCTCCACCTCCTCACTGCTCACCTCTTCACTGCTCACCTCCTCACTGCTCACCTCCTCACCAATATCAGGTTGCAGTACAAAAATCTCCTCCTCCTCCACCATCCTGGCCACCCTCCTTGCTTTTCTGGATGCCATGCTGCAGCACAATACCAATACAATTCTAGGCTTTTTTTTACTCTCTCTCACCACTCCTTTACAAAACTCCTCACTACCTTTCAAAGCACAAAATGGAGGATATGGGTTTATATAGTGTGTGTGAGGTAAGCATCAGGAGACTTTGGAGAGCAAATGAGTGACTTTGTTTAAACTCGACAGAACAATAAATGAAACTCGCATTCCGGTTGGTCCAAAAAAACGCATACTTCCGGATCTGTATTCTCGCAAGAACACGCACGCGAAAACGCAATTTGGCGAAAAAAATCGCACCCCATTACATTGCACAAATTGTATGGGAAACACGATCAAAACAAATGTGCGAGAATGTGCGGGTTTAGAACCTGTACCTGTTTTTTTTATATATGTGAAACTCAAACTCCAAAATTAATCCTAACACACTTTTAAACATTTTAGTTCTACTATATTTTATTTACATTTTTCAGGACCATCAGGAGTTTCTGTGCCTCCACCGCGGACCACACCTCCAGCGTCTAGGGTCCCAGGAAGTCATTTTTGCTTGGTGGCCTACACGTCTGAGGAGGAGGCTGAGGCAACAATTCCTCTTAGTCCTCTTGTGGCAACAAGGCAAAATCCACCTGCACAGCACCAACAGCCACCAACACAGCAAACAGCACAGCCAACCACCACCAGTGCCGATGAACTGGCTCAGTCCCTGCACACCTTCCGTCAACACCATATGCAGTACATGGAGATGCAAAAAATACAAATGGACAGCATCACACACCAGCTCAGGAAGCTAAATAGGACCTCCGCAGTAGCCCAGGGGACCCGCACCAGTCTTTATGCAATGCTAGGTGTGTGTGTTCTGGTGAACACAGATACCTGTATGTATTTGTTTAAAAGACAGAACTCTCACACACCAAGTGATTTATTTTTAATCCTTTAGTGAAGATTTAAAAAAATTAAGAAGTAAAAAACTGTCAGGTCTCAAGACGCCCACTCTGCAAGGCGCTCACCCAAACCTCTAGCCCACACGTCACTCTTGTCGAGAACCACACCTGTCATGTATGTGATGCGACGTGCGAATTACAGCAGGAATTTTGTGCACAATGTCAATAGCGGGCTCAGCATGCGGCGGCATTGAATAGAAGCGAATCTTGGTGGGGGGTGGTGGTGAGCCATACAATTAGCTCAGTGAGGTTGAACAGTATGAATGTTTTTTTTTTACTCCATGCGTCTTTTAAGCACAGATTGCAAATATTTTTTTTTGGAATACACCTTTTTACTTTGGCTGCTGTGGACTTTATAAAGCAATCGGGTGTCCCGGGATTGTGTGAGCGCACTGCAGAAAATTACGCTCAGCGCCTGTACTAACATTACAGTATGGTTGCAGTAAATCATACTGTAGAGCACAGTGCAGTAGAGCTATAGTGTACAGTGGGCCTGTTTCAGAGCCGCTAATAAGCGGCTGCTCGTTCACTCTGAGCGATGTTCGCACAACTGCGCATACGTATGGTTCGCAATGCGCATGCGCAAACCAGTCATTGCGGTCAGAAATCGTGCGCTCGTAAAACGAGGGGCTGCTAATTTGATTGACAGAATGTACTGTTTGTAGGTGGTAACAGGGGAAGGTGCTTGAAAATGGGGGAGTGGTGATCCGAATGCAGGTGTACCAAACGGTCTAAACGGCGTTTAATGGGAGTGCACAATTAGTAAAGGAGCGTCATCGACCATGTCACTTGGTTGTGTTTTAGCCTGAGCTGCTCGCAGTGATAGCGGGAAGTAAATCCTATCACAAGCACTGCGAGCAGATGCCTTTCGATGCTCCCGATTAATCTAATAAATAACAGAGATGACGTGTGATGCGAATGGCAAAGGGGCGTCTTTACAAAATAGCAAGCGCATTCTTCGGACGCTCGCTCAGACATAGAGGCATCAACACACTGCAAAGAGCGAACGCTCAATTTAAATATCTGGCCCCTTTTTAAGAACTAGCGTCCGCAAATAGCGTCCGGGTATGAATCAGGCCCTGTATTTCGAAACTCGCGCATGCACAGTTGTGATTTTCAAAAGCAACATCTGGTGGACGAACACTAGTATTACACTCGCCGGCAACAACATTCACCACACTACACTTCAATGTGCCATCTTGCACCACCCTGTGCCACCCCGCGACAGAATACACCGCCCTACGACCAGGCGCAATACGATTAGGTTATTACACTATGCGCCATAACGAGGATAGATGAGTGTGGCTACATCTGTATGATTGGTGGGCACTTCATCATGTGACATAATAGTGTCACGTAACCGGAACTCTGGCCACCGAAAAATGCCGATCAGCCTTTGTGAGTAGACAATTCTATCAGCATTATGCTTACATCTATTTGTATTTTTTATACTTTGGTAATACAGTAGGTAAGATTGCCTTCATATATATACATTTGTCTATATGTTACTAAATTATTTAATGGATGGTTTCTATCCAATCTGGTTAATTTACCACTAATGTAATCACTTGACTAGTCATCTATTGGTATTTAAGTGACTACCAGCTACCCATACAAACATACTCCTGAGGAAGCTGGGTGCCCCTTTACCAAGCAAAATGATTTGAAGTGATTTCTCTGGACACCTGTGATTAACTGGGCTTTATTTGGACTTCAATATCCTCCTTGGGGGATACTTTGAAAATGCCAGGGGACGGGATCCTGGGCGTCGATATACAGACACCAGAATCCCGACGCCTGACATAATGGACAGTAGTTTGGAAGCTGACGGTCTAAATGACGACTGCCAGCTTCCAGTATTTCTAATCCCGGCTTGGTACTAATAACAGGCGTCGAAAACTCGATGCCTGTCATTAACCAGACGCCGGAAGACCGACGCCCGGCATACCGAACGAAGGTAAGCCGGGCGCGGGCAGCCACGGGGGGGGAGGGTTAGGTTTAGGGCTCCCGGGGGGGACTTAGGGTTAGGCACCCCCCGGGAGGGTTAGGGTTAGGCACCCCCGGGGGGAGGTTAGGGTTAGGCACCCCCCGGGGGACTTAGGTTTAGGCAGCGGGGAAGCGGGGGGTTAGGTTTAGGCACTTAGAGGGGGGATTAGGGTTAGGCACTTGGGGGAAGGTTAGAGTTAGGCACCCCTAAGGGAGGGTTAGGGTTAGGGGTGGAATTAGGTTAGAGATACTTACCTAGCGATGATCAGGATTTTCACCCGTGCTGGGCTGCCGCTGTCGGGATTGAAGGAAATACCTACTACACCGAGCATAATGCCAATGCCGCTATCCCGAAGACATCAGGATAGCGATGTCTGGCATACCGACCACCGGCATCCCAAACGCAGGCGCTGCAGATAACTATAAGCTTATGTCGGGGATGGGGGGATTAGGTTTAGGAGCTTGGGTGGTTTAGGATTAGGCACCCCCCAGGAAGGTTAGGGTGCGGGATGGGGGGGTTAGGAACCACTGAGGGGAGGTTAGAGTTAGGCACCCCCCGATTTAGGGTGTGGGAAGGGGGGTTAGGGTTAGGCACCACTAGAGGGAGGTTAGGGTTAGGCACTCCCCGGAGAGAATAGAGGTTAGGCACCACCAAGGAAGGGTTAGGGGGGCAGAGGTGGAGGGTTAGGGAACTTGCCAGCCCCTGTTGGGTTGCTTCACCATCGGGATTCCAGCGTCCGTATTTCATCCACCGGGAATCCATCTACTGGCAAATCATACCCAATCCCTCCCTGGGACTGATTGCAGCATTGGAGAAACTCCAGGTGGACTACATACAGCCTATTCATTTGCTCTTTGGATGCTAAGGACTTAACTCCATTTCTGTATACAGTGGAGAGAGTCCTAGGTCCAGTTTGGATATACAGGATCCGAGTTGTGTGTTTATTTCCATTCAGTGGACTTTATGATGCTATTAATGTTGCTAGCATTTTAGGATATTACTTTTGCACAGAGTGCATACTGTTAACTAACTAATAAACGTATTCTGGTTGATTAATTTCAAAACCATCCATCTTTTGTTTATTTCAGCACTGTTATTTCTGTGGTTTTATAACTTTTGATTATTTTAAGGATTGACTACCCCTTGCACCAGCTGTTTTGTGACAGCACGTCCTATCAAATTTTTATTGTAGTATCCCGGGCACCTGCCTGGCCCATCCAACCGGCCCGGGCCCAGGTACGTAGTATACGCTACCCAATCCCATCTTGGGGACCCTTGGTGACTGACTGTGGTACATAAAGTTGTGAGTTCAAATCCCGGTTATGGCATGCTGAGCAATGTGTAATTTAAATACAGAGAGATTTAACTGAATGACAAGGTTCACTGTTATTATTTGTTCACAAGTTAAGTATGAATATGGCATAGGAGATTTGGGGGAATATTCATCAACACTATAATAACGTTTATAAGGACATTATCCTTAATTACTATTATTTTAGTGTTCATGAACACACTTAACACAGGAGATATCACTGATATCTCCTGGTGAAGTCCGCCTGCATTAATTTCCACACTCCCCATACATTAGTATGGGGATATGGATATTGTGCTATTCATGTATTTTCGGAATTTGATGGAGTTACTATTCGCCGCTGTGAAGTGGCGTATAGTAGGTGACACTTATCTGTGTCAGCATGGGCAGGTCCTCCTCCGCTCCCTCTGATGCTTCCTCTCCTCTGGCTCCGGTAGCTGGTCTGACACATATTCTCCAGGCTTTTTTTTTTTTTAACTTTACTGTGTTCTGCCTGGAGAACACAGTGTCAGAACAGCAGAAGGAGCCGGAGGCGTCTGCAGCGTGCAGGTAAGTCGGTGACGAGGGGAGGTGAGCGAAGAGGGTAGGGGGGTACACAGAATTACTGCAGCTGTAGGCAGTGGTGCGCATGCGCTGCTTTTATGAATATAACAGCTCATGCGCAGCACTGATTACAGCTGCGGTAAGTTAGCGTAGAGAGGGAAAACTATCTATTTCCTGAGAAGCTGTCATCGCAAAAATGACAGCTTTTCGGAATAGATAGTTATGGAGAGGAGGAATGATGAATTCCTCTGGTAATTAGGCAAAACTCCCAAGTTCTAAACCTAATTACCTCCAGATGAATAGGCCCCTTGGTGTTTAAATACCTTGCTTGGACTGTTGTTAAGTAGCTATTTACTGGAAACCATCCATGTTCCTGAACCAATGTTTAGGACTAAATATTACTTTATAACTAATGGTAAAAATGTCCGTAGCCCACTGTGGCGCTCAAACACAGTAACAAGGTAGCGCTGCATATACACAGAAGACCAAACAGTGGCTATTTTAGTAAAGGAGAATGCTACAGCTAAGGGGCATTCATGGAGACAGCACTGTACTGTAGCACACATTTCAACACCATTCCTATTCATGGGTGTCTTGGGAGGGGGGATGCAGTATGACACAATTCTTTTAATTGTGTCATTATGTCCCTGCCTCCTCTCCATACACATTCACGGAACCCCTCCCCAGCCCCCTGTAAATCCTCCATTTGCTTCTGGTGGGCGGCAGCTGCTGGTTCTGACAAGAGGGAACAATTCAGTCCTAACAACATTACCTCTGTGGCCCCCCTACTCTCCAGTGGTGGCTGGAGATTGGGGACAAATATAAAAGAGACTGACATAAGGGACAGAGATGAAACAGAGGGGGATGAGGGGACAGAGATGAGAGTAGGGTGCAGAATAAGGTTTATGAGGCCACAGGGCTAATTTGTGGGGGTTCTAACCAAAAAAATTACAGTATGTCACACAGTGCCCCAATTATTCACATTATTCCACAGTGCCCCAAGTGTAGAAATGATGCCACAGTGCCCCTAGTATGCCAAACAGTCCAACACAGTATCCACACAGTGCCACCCAGTATGCCATACATGCTCCCCAGTATGCCACACAGTGCTACAATTAATATTTTGTGCCACAGGGCAACATAGTGTCACCCAGTTTGCCACACAGAGCTTCAGAGCACCTATCTTTTGTGGCGGACTCCTGCTAATTTTCTGGCCACCGGACAGGGCTGCCGCTGCTCCTGAGAGCGTAGTGTATACAGTGTGGCTCCAGAGTCTTTTAAGCATCATGAACATAATGCTTAAGAGGCTCAGGAGTAGCTTTATATGCACCATGCATTGAGAAGCAGAGCCGCAGCCTGATCTGTGAACAAGTGTCACTGGGCACCTCTGCTCTTTAGTTGGTGAGTCACACTGACTCTGTGAAGAGCCCCTTGAGTGTAGAGGCCCCAGTAACCCCACAATTAATCCGGCCCTAGCTAAGAGACAGGGTGACGGAGATGGGAGAGAAGGTGGCAGAGATGAAAAATGGGGGGCGAGGGGTACAATAATGAGAGGCAGAGACTCGGGGGGATGCAAAGAGGAAAATATGAATGATAAGATACAGTAGGACAATATTACCAAGACAGAGAAGTCCATAGAAAACATTAGATATAGTATAACAGAGAATTTGACTTTGTATAGGAAAGGAAAGTCCAGAGAGGGAGACAAAGGTATAGGAAGGAGCCAGGCCATTTGGGGACACTTGTGTTAGGAAGATGGGAGTGTGTTGACGACCCCATCTCGCTCTGCAAACTAAAACATTTTGTACTGAGCTGCAAAACTAGGAGTACCAATGCAGCTACTCTGTATTAACAAAAGGACACCCTCTATCTATCCAGCTGTGCTATGAGTCAAATGTAAGCATTGCAAACTAAAGCAAATCTATATAATTAAAGTGAGACACATATTTTTTTATCAACTTCAGTAGTGGCCACTTAAGAGGCAATACTACAGAACCTTTAAACAGAAATGCTTACATGCTTTACACCACACAATGATTTCTTTACAAGATGTAGAAAATACAATTTTCTATACTGTTATCTCTAGTGCTGAAGAAATAATTTGTCTTTCAATAAAACCTGCACACTTGATCCCCTAGTGAGATAGCAGATTCTACATTTCAAAACTGCATTTTCATAACAATCCATGAACACAGGCCAGACATATTTTGATGTTAATAATCCATTGAAAAGGCTAGACTTAGCATTTAAAAAAAGTTAACAATATACGTAATTAAGGCCAATCTCCAAACCAAATATAATAACCATGATTTAAACTTCATTGTGCATGTACACTTCAGTCTTTGGAAACAACCCTAAAAATAAGTAAAACAACAAACCGACTATTAGGAGAGGCGGGCGCATATGTGCTCCACCGTAATCCATTTTCAGTTTTCATTGCTGCTTAGTTGCTAAGGAAACCTCTGAGCAGCCAAAATTACATAGCAGCTATTTTATGAATGGCTACTTCCATTTTAAATTGAAGCTCCTATTTGCCATGAACTTTTACATGATATTTAACCCCCTTCTCTCACTGCTCCTGCCCTGACCTTCTGTCTGGAAACTGGACCACTTTCTTTTACCATTGCAAGGTCTGGACATTAGCATGTGACTTTGTTTGTTTGCAGACTGTTGCTAGCTCTGTCTATTACTTTTTATCCAGACCATCACCTATTTTTGCTTTCTTCTGAGTCCAACTCTGTTTGCTGTTCAAACATTTTGTACCAAGTTTTTAAACAGGATAAGCTCCTACTACATGCTCAAGTCCTGCACATATCCTGCAGAAGAGGTTTGGTCTGACAGCTCTTTTCTGACTCGCTTGTTCACTTTTAAATAGCAGGATGATCTACAGCAGGGATGGCCAACCAGTCAGAGGCAAAGAGCTAAAAAATATTTGTAGTCAAGTTAAAGAGCCGGTAGCACTGGCCACTGGGGCGTGGCCTAGCTGTCACAAGGCCACACCCCATTTTTGTGCGCACACCTTTGGTATGACATTAGCAGGAGCATGACCTTGTGTCACACCCCCGTTTTTAGTCACGCTGGGGGCGAGCCCAGCACATTGAAAATACACAATCTATATAATCTTCCCAATATAATTTTTTCACTGTTGAAGTGAAAGAAAAAGCTAGAGCAATATAGAAAACATTGAAAAAGCCACGTTCACATGAAATACAAAGAAACAAGCTAGATCCACATCAAATACATTTAAAAAACCACATCCACATAAAATTCATATTGAAATCCAGAACCACATACTGTAAGATACATTGAGAAAACCAGAACCACATAAAATATGTTTTAAAAACCACATGCACATAAAATACACTTTGAAATCCAGAATCACATAAAGTACATTGAAAAAGCAAGATTCACATAGTACACACTTCAGCTCCTCCATTTGTCACTCCAGCCCCCTCCCTTGCCATTCCAGCCCACTGCAAGGGCCCCTCATGTGTCACTCCAGCCACCCCCCCCCCCCCTGGAGTTATCTCAACAACCCCACTCTGCCCCCATAAGCATGAAAGTAGGCAGGCATCATCCCCCCAACTATCAGGCTGCCCCCCCCACTGGCTCTCAGACAGCAGTGCCGATTATGCTGTGCCCCCTGTAGTTGTTCACAATATGCAGTGTCCCCCTGTTTATGCCCATTAAGCAATGCCCCCAATAGTTGTGGCCCTTATGCAATGCCCCCTGTAGCTGTGCCAATTATGCAATGCCCCCAGTAGTTGTGCCACTTCTGCAATGCCCCTGTAGTTGTGCCCATTAAACAATGCCCCCAGTAGTTGTGGCCCTTCCACAATACCCATTATGCAATGTCCCCAGTAGTTGTGCCCCTTCTGCAATGCCCCCTGTAGCTGTGCCCTTTATGGAATGCTCCCAGTAGTTGTTGCCCTTATGTAATGCCCCCTGTAGCTGTGCCCTTTATGCAATGCTCCCTGTAGTTATGCCCCCTAAAGTAGTTTCCTCAGTACTAGCTCCCCCTGCCCGCCCACACCACTATAAAGAAACTTACCTGTCTTCATGCTGGCACCACTCCACGCCATCAGGGCTCCAGAGTCCCACTGGCGCTGCTTCTGCCGCTTCCGTTGCCTGCTGGATCTAACTGGATCCAGAAGGCATGGAGGCTCCTCACATCGCAGGTGACATCATGACGTCACCCATTCACTGCATCACTGGGAACACTGGCCTCTGAATCTAAAGCCCCTCTCCCCTAGATTGGAAGCACCTAGGAGCAGGGTCCTCCTCCCCACTGTCTCACAGCCTTCTTCTCTAGCACTTCTATGACAGCCTTCACCTTCAGAGCTGTATTGTGTATGGAGATTTGTGTTGCTAATTGTTACTTGTGTTCTGTTTATATTTTGGTTACTGTATTGTAATTATAAATTTCACTGCGCTCTACTATTTATGCTGGGACACAGGTAGTAGTATGTATTATATAAATAAGTGTTTTATTTCACCTTGAACATACATATAAAAATTAGTCATATATTGTAGCAAAAATAGAAATAAATCATAAATAAATTGTAAATAGATTAAGGAGTTGATCAGGCTCCTGATCTAAAAGAGCTGAATATTTAGATACAAATTGCAATTACACTATTAAAACTGGATACACTTCAATACAAAAAAGGAATAATGGACAATATTGCATATAAGAATTAAGCACTAATTTTTATATGTATGTTCAAGGTGAAATAAAACTCTTATTTATATAATACATACTACTGCCTGTGTCCCAGCATAAATATTAGAGCGCAGTGAAATTTATAATTTCTTGTTCTCTGATGAGGTTGACAATCACCTTTTATCTTCACTGCTGCACTTTTATTTGACCTTTTTGACATATTAGCGCTTGGTTAATTTTTTCTTTACTGTATTGTAATGTAATGTTGTGTGTACCCTTTACTGTATGTACGGCGCTGCGGACCACTTGTGGCGCCCTATAAATAAAAAGCAATAATAATAATAAAGAAGCCTCTGATCGGTTCAGAGGCCTGCGTTCACAGTACCAGTGGGGGTCTGCCGAGTTGCGAGCCACATCGGAAAAACAAAACAGCTGCATGCGCCTTGAAAGCCGCGGTTTGGCCACCCCTGATCAACAGTATCTTTCTATGCTGGTTATAGGTGCAATTATTTGGTGCTCTTTGCCCTGAACATTTGCCCAGAATGTAACCACACTCTCTGAATGCTGCCTGCCCTGACCATTTGCATAGAATGTGACAACTTTCTCTGATTGCTCCCTGTCCTGAACCCTCATCTGGAATTTTACCATTGTTTCTGACTGCTGCCTACCCTGAACCCTTGTCTGGAATATGAATGCTCTTTCTTACTGCTGTCTGCCCTGAAACTTTGCCTGTAAATTGGACAACTCTCTTTAAGCACCATCTCTGACCATTGCCAGACTTTAACATGTCTACAACTTTGCTCACCTGCAGGCACTGCCTGCTCTGTGTAAAAACCTTACATCCATACCATCTTTTCTGGGACCTGTTTTACCTGAAGCCAACTGTTATACACACGTAAAGATTTTCTGTCTAACCATCCAACTAGTTGATTGGTTGGAATGAAAATCTGGTAAGGTATGAAAGCAAATGACAATCAGCAATTTGCTCCCAAACGCCGGAAATTGGACTAAAAACTGTTATTTGAACAAAAAGTTTAGATCAAACATTTAACAAACTTGTCTGACGACCATTTTCATCTGTTTTCTGGCATTTAGGAGCAAAATGCTGATCATCATTTACTCCCATTCGTTACCAGATTTTCATTCCAACCAATCAACAGAAAATCTTTACATCTGTACCCAGCCTAAGGCCTGTATTCAGTTTGAGGCGAAAAGTCCAGAACCGCAATACTTTTTAGCCGAAGACGTCATTTTCGCCTGTTTTGCTTTTACCCCCTATTCAATTCCATCTAGGTGGAAAGTCAATGCAATACAATAGGCGAGTTTCGCCTATGAATAGTAGGCAAAAAAAAGTGCAGAATTGGGGTTTTGGGGTACAACGTTGCGGGAACCCCCCTGCAGCCTTCAGACAGTCCCCCAAAGGTAAACTGTCAAAAAATAAAAACACTTCAGAACACATCAAAAAATCACTTTCATTTTGGGGTAAAAAGAAATTGTTGGGGGACAAAGTTAAAAACTAGTGAACTTTACTCTGGGGGAGTCCCCATGTATGCCCCAAGTGTTTTTTTTTATTGCAGGTGCTTGCGGCAGGTGGATTTTTCATGATTTTTTTCAACTTCACTTTAGCAACTTTTAAATATGCTGACCCCCATTTTCAAGTACCCCAAATTTGCTGGAATAACTTATTTTCTGCAAAAAATACTCCTGAATACTATTCTGCATCACGTAAAGAAAAATGCTATTTAGCAGCTATTGAGCCCATTTAAAAACACCAAATACCTTCAGGGAGCCAAATCGGGGGTACCATAGGGAACCCTCATGTCAGAGCATCTTTTGGGGGGTGTCAAGCTGATTTCCCCAAATCTGACAGTACTTTCTGCCTGTTCAAGTTTCGCCGGGTCCCGTTTTTGCGTACTTTTAAATTGAATATGGGGTAAAGCGGGCACGCGCACGATACTTTTCCGCCTACAAAACAGGCGAAGTAGGCGAAAAGTCCAGGCCACGAAAAAGTATCGTGGCTTGGCTCAAATTGAATACAGCTCTAAGTCTACCTTTTGCTTCTCAGTGTATGTGTTTACTCTCCAGTATAGTGTCACCAATATACCATTCTATGATTCAACCCCCTGACAGTGCATGTTGAACAAATTTCCTTAGTATTACAAATTATATAATTAGCACCACCTGTGGATCTTTTAAAATGTGTCAGTCAGTAATGAATCCATCTTTGCACCAACTAGGAGATCTGTAAAACATTCACTGTTAAGGTGGCCATATATCTGCGAAGGATCGCTGCGATGCAGGGATGCGATCGGAAATTTCCGATCACCCACCATCGATGTTCTGCAATCCGTCGCTGGATCGCAGACATTTGACATGTTAAATGTCTGCGATTTGACAATTGCGATCATTTTTTGATCGCGATCGTCAAAATCCAAAATGTTGGATTTCTGCGATCCTGCAATGCCGGGTTGCAGCATCGTGGGATCACGGCAATCCGTCGCAGATGTATGGGGCCCATTAGGGGTCTCTGAGGACTAGAGCTGGGGAACACTGCCATAGTGACAAGTATTTCAAGCACTTTTACCTGGAGTTTTCATACAGTACCAACCTGCTTAAAAAGGGAAGAAGATTAAGGGCCTTAGGGCCTCATTCAGCTTGGTTCACGAGTCTGCGTTCGCACGCACCCAATGTCTGCGTCCTGCACATGCGTATGCACTGCAGTGCGTGTACACGAACCGGCTGCTGTGATCGTGAAAGCGAACGCAGCGGATACACAGTGCCATCATGGGTCTGATGTTACTCCATGTTATCGATGTTTTTGCTGACTTGCAGATGTATGTAATGAGAAATGGGTGGCTTTATAGGCTGGTGGGCGTCTTGGTATAGTGCTGCAATTGCAATGCATTCGCAGTGCGATCACATTCATTTGCATAATTTTGAAGCGGCCGGGTGCATGCATCCACAGACTTGCGAACCTAGCTGAATGATGCTCTTAACGCGATTTGAACTGCGGGTAGGGCAGGTTCAAAATGTGCAGAAAGATTTATAGTTGGGATGGGCATGTCCTAGCTGATCCCTAATCTGCAGTGCAGAAATAAAGCCAATCAGTATTTCTGTGCTACATGCAAAAGCAGACAGTGTTTACCCTGCATGCAAAATAAATAAATTACATTTATTTGCATCCCTTCCATTGAAACATGTTATAAGCCTTTATAAAGGTTCAAACTTTTTTGCTCTTAAATCTGAATTAGTCACTAAGGGCCTGATTCAGAGCCGCTCGTAAGCGGCCGCTCGTTCGCTCCGAGCGATGTTCGCACAACTGCGCATGCGTATGGGTTGTAATATGCATGCGCGAACCAGTCATTGTGGTCGGAAATTGTGTGCTCGCAAAATAGCGAATGCCTGCTAATTTGAGTGACAGAATGAGGCGTTTGTGGGTGGTAACAGGGGAAGGTGCTTGAAAACGGGGAGTGGAGATCCGAACGCAGGCGTGCCAAACGGTCAAAACGGGCGTTTTAAGGGTGTGCATAATTAACAAAGCAGCGTCATCGACCACGTCACTTGGTTGTCTTTTAGCCTGAACTGCTCGCATGATTGCGGTAGGAAAATCCAACCACAAGCACTGCAAGCAATTCATACGCCTTTCGATGTACTCGATTAATCTAATAAATAGCGGAGATGACGTAGGATGCGAGCGGCCAGGGGGCTTTTTATAAAAAAAGGCGAGCGCATGTTTCGTTCGCTCGTTCAGACATAGAGGCGTCAACAGACCGCAAAGAGCAAGCGCTCTATTTAAATATCCGGACGCTTTTTCTGAATGAGCGAGCGCAAATAGCATCCAGCTCTGAATCAGGCCCTAAGTTCAAATTGAGCCTTCAGCGAACTAAAAACTTTGTACCCCTACTCAAAACTCCAGTGCCACTGTGGGTGATTTAGGGTTCTATTTAGTAAGCTGATTGTCATAAAATTATGCAGAAACTACAGTTTCTGCTAGAGATGAGTGGTTTGGATTCTGTGGAATCCGAACCGCTCTGAACATTGGGGATCCGAGTCCACCCGAACGCTGTTCGGGTGTTTCCCGCCTGACTCGGATCCCCATTCGGGGCCGAACGGCGGCCACCTGATGTCGGATCCTCACTAGAGGATCCAACATCAGGGGTCCTTGAGTGTAGGGCAGACCGCTGTGATAGCAGTCTGCCCTACACAGAACAGCGGCAGCTGTGTGTTTGTTACAGCAGCCAATGAGAGTCACACAGACTGGAGGGGCCTACTACTGGGGGGGGGATACTACAGGGTCCTGCTACTGGGGGGCCTACTACTGTGGGGGCATACTACAGGGGGACTGCTACTGCGGGGCCTACTACTGGGGGGGCATACTACAGGGGGGGCGTACTTCAGGGGGCCTGCTACTGGGGGGCATACTACAGGGGGCCTGCTACTGGGGGCCTACCACTAGGGGAGGCATACTACAGAGGGCCTGCTACTGGGGGGCCTACTACTGGGGGGGCATACTACAGGGGGGAATACTACAGGGGGCCTGCTACTGGGGGGCCTACTACAGGGGGGGCATACTACTGGGGGCCTACTACTGGGGGAGCATACTACAGGGGGCCTGCTACTGGGTGGGCCTACTACGGGGGGGCTACTACAGGGGGGCATACTACAGGGGGCCTGCTACTGGGGGGCCTACTACTGGGGAGGCATACTACAGGGTGGGCATACTACAGGGGGCCTGCTACTGGGGGGCATACTACAGGGGGCCTGCTACTGGGGGCCTACCACTAGGGGAGGCATACTACAGAGGGCCTGCTACTGGGGGGCCTACTACTGGGGGGGCATACTACAGGGGGGCATACTACAGGGGGCCTGCTACTGGGGGGCCTACTACAGGGGGGGCATACTACTGGGGGCCTACTACTGGGGGAGCATACTACAGGGGGCCTGCTACTGGGGGGGCCTACTACAGGGGGGCTACTACAGGGGGGGCATACTACAGGGGGCCTGCTACTGGGGGGCCTACTACTGGGGAGGCATACTACAGGGTGGGCATACTACAGGGGGCCTGCTACTGGGAGGGCATACTACAGGGAGCCTGCTACTGGGGGGCATACTACTGGGGGCCTGCTAATAGGGGGCATACTACTTGGGGGGGCCTGCTACTGGGGGGCATACTACTGGGGGGGCATACTGCTGGGGGCCTGCTTATGGGGGCATACTACTGGGGGGGCCTGCTAATGGGGGGCATACTACTGGGGGGGGCATACTACTGGGGAGGGCATACTACTGGGGGCCTGCTAATGGGGGTCATACTACTGGGGGGCATACTACTACTGAGGGCACTGCATAGGGGGCCCTACTACTAAGGGGACTGCATAGGGGGCACCACTACTGGGGGCATTGTGTAAGGGACACCACTGCTGGGGGCATTGTGTAAGGGACACTATTGCTGTGGGCATTGTATAAGTGGCACTACTACTATGGGTATTGTATAAGGGGCATTACTACTGTGGGCTTTGTGTATAAGGGTCACTACTGTGGGCATTGTGTAAAAGGGTCACTACTGTGGGCATTGTGTAAAAGGGGCACTACCATGGGCATTGTGTAAAAGGGGCACTACTGTGTGTCGTAACATAAATAAGAGACATTACTTTATGGTGTAATGTGAATCAGGGGCACTATGTGCGGTGTAATGTGAATAAGATTGTGCACTGTGACTCCTTGGGCCGTAGCCCACTTTGTAAACAAGTACTCTGATACTGCTGGCCGTATCCCACTGGGTGGGTGCACTATTTTTAATTTCTGCCACTGCTGTGTGGCAATGTGTCATAGATGTGCTTTATACTGTGGTGTCTGTGTCGTTGTGCCGCTGCTTTGTCGCTTAGTAACCAGTCAGCTCACTGCAACCTTTGGCCAATAATGTTGAAAACAATATAAGCTGTGAGGTGTTCTAAATTGACTGGAAATTAATGTTATTGAGGTTAACAATACTCTAGGAAGAAAAAAAAGACCAATTTATGTGATTTTAGCTTTTTTTGTCAATTTTTGTAAAAAAATCCAAATCCAAAGCCGGACAAAGAATTAGAACCAAATCCAAATCCGGCAAAAATGTTCCGGCGCACATCCCTAGTTTCTGCTTCATTTTATGCATCACCGCAATGTAGGAACAGCCTAATGCAGATTTCACAGAAATCTCCTGCAATAGGCAAACTACCACTGCAGATCACAGTCCCCATTATTTCCAAGCTATGAAAAAAGCAAAGCTTCATGGAGTGTGGTCCCATTGGTTTACTTCATCCTCGGATGGTGTAAACTGCATTATGCCTATGGATGCATATATTCGGAGGAGAGGGATCTTACGATTTTCTCTCCGACAGCCTCTGGAAATTGAGCATACACATTGTCAATTTCCCAGGAGGGGTCTTTAAAAAATGGGAAAGACTCCTCTGATACCCCTGGAATGTCACTTTCAGGGACAGCAGATAAAGCTACCACTGTCTATACATTTAGGCCCTGATTCAGAGCCAGACGCTCTGACAGAGCGCTCGCTCTGAATCAGGGCCGTCCCTCTTACTTTTTGGAGCAGCCTCCTGACCACCCACAGCTATAGCGAGCGGCCAAAATGATGGTCGCGATGGTCAAGACTTGCTGCCGCAAGTCCTGGAGTGCTTTTGGCTCTATCAGAGCCAAAAGCACTCCCACTGACATCACTAGTGATGTCAGTGGGGCCGGCCCCAGATGGTAGGCATTCCCATGGGAACGCCTCCATCTGGGCAGCCACGCCCCCGGCACACCCACCAAAGGGGGCGTGCTGTTAATCACCATCGACAGCACGCCCCCTTTGGTGCGAGGCTTGGCCGTCGTTATTCGGGTCTCGAGCATGCGCACGACGGAGCCGCCTCCGTCGTGCGCATGCGCAATTGGGCAACATCGACCCACTTGCGAGCGCTCAGCGCTCGCGAGCATGTCTGAATCAGGCCCTTAGTACGTAGCGGGAAAAATCATGTAAAAAAAAAAAAAGAGTATCCCTGTGGATTTTCTGCATATTTAATACAATGCCCCTTTTCAGCTAGAGTTGTGGTCTTATCTGCAAGCAGAGGTGTCCACATGTTTATATACCAGCAAACAGAGGAGTCTACATTATATACTGTGTAGACAAAAGTGATTGGACACCCCAGCGCAAGTGAAATACATACCATGCATACCATTGCACACGAGCTCCAAATGACCACTAATGTGGCGGTTTCGACCCGAACACTCATAGGGAGGCCCATGCACTTGCAGTTCTATAGAAACAATGAATGTTTCTATCAGGACAACAATGCCACCAGTCATGTTTCCTGGACAACGCTGGACTGGTATACAGAAGATTCGGTAAACTGGGTGGACTGGCCAGCTCAGAGTCCAGATCTTAACTCCAATGAGAACCACTGGGACTATTTGGAGCGAAGGGTGACTTCTAGGCCGACTCGACGTTCTTCAGTGTCACAGTTGGTCACTGTACTTAAGGTGAAATGGCAAAATATATCACCTGCTATTGTCTAGGACACTAGTCGGGGAACGGGGGTAAATTACCCCAAATGGGGTAAAAATGAAATTCCTGGGGGTAATGGACGGACAGCTGGGCATGCATATTAATCATTGCATGCCCGGCTGTCCATCCATTACCCCCAGGAATGGAGGTCACTGGCACCGGGTGCGGCGCCAGTGACCTCCAGCCCTGAGAAGCAGGGAGGCTCTAAGCCGGACGCCCGCTGAAATGTTATTACCAGCGGGCGCCTGGCTCCTTCCATGTTCTCTTCTGAACTCCAGCTTCCGGCTCTCCCCATGCGCACTATGGGAGAGACGTCATGACGTCTCTCCCATAGTTCCGAGGAGCAGCTTGGCGGACAGGATGGTGGCGGATGCAGGAGCGGGATTAAGGTAAGTGTTTTTTTTTTATCTTTGTACAAGCGGCACTACAGGGGCACTATATGGGGACACTATATGGGGGCTCTACTACAGGGGCACTATATGGGGCCACTACTACAGGGGCATTATATGGGGGCACTGCTACAGGGACATTATATGGGGGCACTACTACAGGGCACTATATGGGGCACTACTACAGGGGCATTATATGCGGGCACTACTACAGGAGCATAACTACGGGGGCACTATTACAGGGGCATAACTATGGGGACTCTACTACAGGGGCATTATATGGGGGGGACTACTGTATGATTTCATTCCCTTCAAATCAAGGGGGTAATGTCGGCGTATCTAAATATATTTTGGGGTAAAAGGTAAAAAAGTTCCCTGACCCCTGGTCTAGGAGCTTGTGGAAAGTTGGCATAAAAGGTTGTGGACCTGGAAAGTATGATATAAATAAAATCTCATTGATCTATTTGCTGTTAGTGTCCAATCACTTTTGTCTACATAGTGTACTATCAGCAGAAATGCAAATTATACTATAGTCTGTATAATGGACATGCTAGACTGCAGATTGTTTATATGACTGTATATCATGCAGAGATGCCTATAAAATGATGTGCCAAGCAGAGATATAGGCCCTGATTCAGAGCCGGACGCAAGTGGCTGCTCGTTCGCTACGAGCGATGTTTGCCCAACTGCGCATGCGTACGGATCGTTATACGCATGCGCGAACCACTCAGTGCGGCCAAAATTCATGTGCTCGCAAAATAGCGAATGCCTGATAATTTGAGTGACAGAAAGAGGCGTATGTGGGTGGTAACAGGGGAAGGTGCTGGAAAACGGGGAGTGGAGATCCGATCGCAGGCGTGCTTAACGGTCAAAACGGGCGTTTTATGGGTGTGCATATTTAAAACAGCAGCGTCATTGACCACGTCACTGGGTTCTTTTATAGCCAGAACTGCTCGCAAAATTGTGGTAGCAAAAACCAACCCCAAGAATAGCGAGCAGTTCATACCCTGGTCGATGTACTCGATTAATCTAATAAATAGCGGACATGACGTAGGATGCGAGCGGCCAGGGGGTGTATTTTTCAAAAAAACGAACGCAAGTTTTGTTCGCTCGTTCAGACCTAGAGGCGTGAACAGACCGCAAACAGCGAACGGTTCATTTGAATAGCCAGCCCCTTGTTTTAGAACGAACGACCGCAAATAGCGAGTGGCTCTGAATGAGGGCCATAGAGCCTTAATCACAGCCAAATTAGATTCAGACCCATAATGAAATAACAGCTAGCAGAGGGGCTCAGATCATTATATATGTACTACACACTACTATATAGCAGCTAGAGAGGACAATTATATAATAAATAATAAGCAGGAGATGTACCACATCATTACTGCCTATACACCAGTTAAAGGTGCCCAGATATTTACCAACTTCCAGAGGTGACTTATACCCCTTTTACACCAGAGCTAAAACCTGGGTTATTGCTGGATCTACCCAGGTCGCAGCTCAGTGTAAATGGGTCCCCGAAAAATAACCCAGTAATGGTTAGCACTACTGTCTCGCAGAAATGGGGTCATAGATTCAATTTCTACCACAGCCCTAACTGTGTGGAGTTTGTATATGCTCCATGTGTTTGCTCCGGTTTCCTCCGGGTACTATACTGGTAGGTTAATTGGTTCCTAACAAAAATTAACCCTAGTGTTTATATGTGTCCATGTACAGATGTATCCACATAAATCTTCTCTAAAATCTAGCCATATGGCCAAATGTGCACTGCCTTTAAATCTGCAAATTAGCCATGCCTTGTGATTTTTTTTATTTGCTATTAATCTGATACTTAATACAAATACTTTTGCAGGAAAAAAAAATTGGGATCTATCTAATTGCTACTCGTTGTGGTGCATCTTAGCTGTGCTGTCACCTCGTGCTAAATGAAGCAAAAAAGGAAAGGTGCATGAGAACATAGATTGTAAGCTCCACTGGAGCAGCGACTGATGGGAAACTGATGACCAAATATTCTTTGTAAAGCAAAATTTGAGAGTGCCTTCCCATAGACAATGGGTTTCCACTTCTGTATAATTCTTACTGGGGGTGCACATGGATTACTTAGAAGGCAATGTGGTAACACGATCAGCAAGTTATGGGGCTAAATGTATTAGAGTGCCAGCCGGCGCCTCTACGAGAAAACATGCCAGTATGACCATATTTTTAAAGCAGCAAGCATGTTAAATGCTAAACCAGCTTGGATTAGCCTTTAACATGCTTGCTTGCTGCTTTACAAATACGGGCATACTCGCATGTATTGCCGCATCGGCGCTGGCTCGCACTCTAATACATTTAGTCCCCGGGTACTAATTTATAAAATATGGACTTGCAAAGCCTAAAGACTCTCTATGAATTATAACATGAGGTACATACATAACATAACATGGAATATGTTCAAGGTGCAAAATTAGTCAGACGGCTTCTTTACCAGAACTCAGAAATAGTTCAGCGATATACTAGTCTCACAAAGTCATGGATAGGAGATGCTAGCCTGTATGTCAGGATTGAGGAGACCCAGTACTGAAGCACAGAGTCTAACGTGCCGGCAGTAGTCTCCAGGGACCCCCGTAAGAGGGTTTGGGCTTAGCTGCATCTGACACGCAGGTCAAGGCCCTCAGACTTAGTTCCCTAGTAGAGGTGCTGGTATACTATGGAATGTAGCGGAATACATAGTCCAAAGTACTAGTGTGGTTAACTCCCTTCTAGAGGTAGGTGCCCCATTCTCACGTCAAACGTGACATCACATTTGGTGTGCCTGTCCATATAAATTTCCTTGCAGGTCGGTGCGTGCGCACCCCTAGGGGTGCCGCGGCCGCCTGCACTTGCAGCCAAAATAGGAGGAAGAGAGGAGGACCTGGAACACCAGCAGCGGGAGTCAGGGACTCCCTGCCCGTTGCCCTACGCTTACCAGGCCCCCATAGCTGTAAATCGACACCAGGTTCGGCCGAGCTGTGACAACTAGAGGAAGACTCCAGATTTCTCCCTCCTGTAATGTTCCTTCAGGGTGATGGAAATGCTGCCTCTGATATCTCCTTCCTACCAATGCGTTTCAAGAGGGAACTCTCTTTTTCAAGGTATGATGATGCCTCATAAGTGTCTATTAAGTTCTTCGTACAGTTTATGCCTGTGTCTGCATATAATAGTTTGGTTTCTTTTCCTTTAAGATACAAAAACTATTTGTTACAAATTATGCATTTGGTTGGTACTGTAATAAAAGGATTTTAAGACTTTGATTTAAATAATAATCTATCATAATTTACTTATTTACTGTGGAGGACAGAGAATGCGCCTTTAATGGAAAAAAAAAGAAGTTTGGTGGTAGGAAAGTCCCTATATCTCCCCAACCACAGTGCTTACAAACATGGGGTCAGCCTCATTTGAAAGAGTCCCCTCCTTGAAAATAGGTGCCCCCCCATAGAAGTTGCCTATTCATCACTGTGGTCACTAGGCAATATTCCCTACACCGCAAAAAAATCAGAGAGTCAAAGAATGGAGGAAGATCTCCCCCAACATCGCCTCCATAAATTCAGGGATACCCACATTTGAAAAAGGGTGGTTCTATCTTTCAACTGATGTGCCCCCTTAGTAGAAACTGCCTGGGTTTCACCAGATAATAAATAAAACAGTTCCAAATAAAAAAGGAGTCCCTTCATTAAATGGATAGCTTTCTAGTTTTAAAAAAGATAGACCTATAGTCCTACACATAGTAAATGTTTAAATTAAGATGGTGAAAATTAGCAAATAAATAAAATAAAATAAAGCATTATAAGCATTTTCAAGTGCAAATTTTGTTGTGAAAACCTCCACACAGAATCCTGCTTTTTTCACAAAAAGACTAATTGTATTTTGGTATTTTCTTAAATAAACAAGGTGTAATTTGTATGGGAACTGGGTAAAAAAAATTACTGATCTTGATGTTGAAATGTGAAGAGCTTAAACGCTGAAAATGGATTCAGCACAGAGCTGGGTTAATTAATACAGTATTTTACCAGTGGGAAGTAAGTAATATGTTTGGACATAAAGGATTATAGCATGGCAGCTCATAGTTTAAGAAACTGGAAACTGAGAAAACACAAATTTTGATAATGATCAAGTCCATATATGGAATAAACACTGTGTTCTACTCATTATCTTCACAAGCCAGATATATCAAGATATGAGATCTGATAACGTGCTTGGCCCTTTACTAGTTTTCATTCCAGAAATATGTCAAATAAATTAAAATCTAGTTTTGTTTTGGAAAGTCCCTTCTTGTAAAGTCTGATATCCCAGGATCAGTAGTCATCATCGCATAAGAAAGGGTTCTGCAATATTTTCAACAAATGAGAAATGTTAAGAAAGTACTGTATATTTTCATAAATGTAAATTTCCATTGGTGTCTTGCAATCCACTATTTAATCTGTGCTGCACTAATAATTAACAGTGTGACTGTATTAAGAGAATATACCTACATTCAGCACAGATCTGTCATCACTATGACAGTCCAGGGTACAGACTTTACAGATTCATACATCTGCATTCCAAACTACAAGTAAGTCTGACACTTGTTTCAAGCAGAGTAGAAAAAAATCCAGACATTAAATAAATAGCACAGAAGGTGAGACAGCGGATTATTACCTGCACACTGTGGAACGTCTCACTCAGCGCCCCTATTGATGAAACTCAAAGCTTGTTCACACAGGGCAAAGTTTGGACAAGGTACGAGAAAAGATTGGTAAATAAGAACCATATCAAATGCTTTTACCCACTTGTTAAAATGCTGTCTTTATTTTGAATGCCACATACTGTAATGCAATTTACACTATATATAAATAATATATGGATAGTACCTGTAGCTATAAAAACAACACAAAACAACTACAGATGTGTCCTCTTACTCTGTGCCTTCAATCGCACCAAATAGACCCTCTCCAGGCACCAGGTCCCGGGTGACTAGGCCGCATAAAGCATATTTTTCACTCAAAATGTGCATCTTATTCGCACATATAAAACAACTGGAAGTAGCAAAGCTACATTGTTAACAGATGCAGACAGCCGCAGCTTTTCCCCATGCCAGGTTCCATTGTGCTTTATCTGCGACTTTGTAGGTGTGCAATTCCTGTGAGGTTAAAGTCGCAGGCTAGTGTTTCTAGTACATAGTGGGTGGCTTTTCGCTGCATCTGTGATGCTAATAAAAGGCACACTCTAAAGAAAAATACGATACACTATTCCTCTTGGAGCACCTCAGTCGCGCCAGGCATCCGCGCCATATGGCATATTGGGGGAGATGTACGAAGCCCAGAAACGGTATCAACGCACGTTATGTGCGCTGATACCGCTTCTCCCCGATGTATGATCGGGGGTCTGGGCGGTAAATGACAGGGGCGCTGTGCGCCCCTGTCATTATCGGCACTGCTATCTGTAAGATAGCAGCGCCGACGGCAGGGCCATGTACGAACGGTCATAACGCATGACCGTTCGGCCGGATGTAGCTGTCGTTATCGACAGCTACAGCCTGGCGTTAGCCTATCCCAACAGCAGGGACAGCGCTGTACCTGCTGCGGCGGCTGCCGGCTCCAGGGATCCACGTGGGGATCTCACGATACTTGCGAGATCCCGCGCTTGCTCAGTGGAGCCGGCCGGGAGAGAGACACAGCGCATCAGCACTAGGCTGATGCACTGCTGTCTCTAGCGGGTAGCGCCGGAGGGGGGAGTTAACGCTCCCCCTCTCCGGCCGATGAGATGTTTATACATCTCATCATTAGTGCTTCCTGCTTCGCCTCGGTAAAGAGGCGAAGCGGGAAGCGTTATAGCGGCACATTAAGTGCCGCTATAATACATCTACCCCATTGATGTATATGAGAACATATCTACAGAACTAAGGGGGAGATGTATGAAGGGGCGGTAGGGGGGAAACCGGTAACTGCGCACATTCCCTCCATGTAGTAATGCAGGGAAGAGAGCAGAATGACAGGAGCGATATGCACATCTGTCATTATCGGCGCTGCTATCGATATGCTAAGCAATGTATGAACGGTCAATGGCAATGACTGTTCTGACAGCTGCAGCTATCGATTTCAACGGCTGCAGCTGACCAGCAACAATATGCAGTAACATACTTCATCGCCAGTCCAGGTCCCTTCTGCGCACATAAGCCAGCATAGTCAGGTCACACATGCACATTGCATCGGATGTCTGGTCTCAGTAGCACATACAAAAACAAAACATGAAAAAGTTGAATTTCTGAATAACAATTTAGTATAATCTGATATGGCGATAGCGGACGGCTGGGGGTATAGATTATGACACTTTCCCTGTTAAATATGAGAGTACCAGCGATGCCTACCACCAGCAATAACCTTCACTGGCTGTGGGGCTTGATAAATAGGGGAAATAGATACTGTATTTCTATAATCAAATGTGCCTGGATTATCTTTTTATTAGAGATGAGCGGTTCGGATTCTGTGGAATCCGAACCGCTCCGAACATTGGGGATCCGAGTCAACCCGAACCCTGTTCGGGTGTTCACCGCCTGACTCGGATCCCCGTTCGGGGCCGAACGGCGGCCGCCTGATGTCGGATTCTCACTAGAGAATCCAACATCAGGTCTCCTCGCGTGTAGGGCAGAGCGCAGTGATAGCGCTCTGCCCTACACAGACACAGACACACAGCCGCCAGCGGCAGCTGTGTGTTTGTTATAGCAGCCAATGAGAGTCACAGACTCTCATTGGCTGCTGCACGGAGGGAGCCGGCTGGAGCTCACACATGAGCTCCGTCTTCCGGCTCCCTCCTCAGCGTGTGACAGAGCGGACGGCGCGGGAGCGGGGAATCAGGTAAGTTTTATTTTTTTACTTGTCAAAGGTCCGGGGGCGCTACTGGGGGGGGGTCTGCTACTGGGGGGGCTATACTACTGGGGGGGCTATACTACTGGGGGGGCCATACTACAGAGGGGCCTGCTACTGGGGGGGCTATACTACTGGGGGGGGTCTGCACTACTGGGGGGGGTCTGCTACTGGGGGGGGCAATACTACTGGGGGGGCCATACTACAGAGGGGCCTGCTACTGGGGGGGGATATACTACTGGGGGGGGTCTGCTACTGGGGGGGCCATACTACTGGGGGGGATCTGCACTATTGGGGGGCCATACTACAGAGGGGCCTGCTACTGGGGGGGGGCTATACTACTGGGGGGGTCTGCACTACTGGGGGGGGTCTGCTACTGGGTGGGGCTATACTACTGGGGGGGCCATACTACAGAGGGGCCTGCTACTGGGGGGCTATACTACTGGGGGGGTCTGCTACTGGGGGGGCCATGCTACTGAGGGGCCTGCTACTGGGGGGGGCCATACTACTGGGGGGGCTTACTACTACTGGGGGGGCTGCTACTGGGGCAGCCTACTACAGGGGGGGCCATACTACAGGGGGGGCCCATACTACAGGGGGGGCTACTACTGGGGCAGCCTACTACTGGGGGGGCCTGCTACTGGGGCAGCCTACTTATGGGGGAGCCATACTACTGGGGGGGCATACTACTGGGTGGCATGCTAATGGGGGGCATACTACTGGGGGGGCCTGCTAATGGGGGGCATACTACTGGGGGGGGCCTGCTAATGGGGGGCATACTACTGGGGGGCATTCTACTGGGGGCACTGCATAGTGGACCCTACTACTAAGGGGACTGCATAGGGGGCACCACTGCTGGGGGACATTGTGTAAGGGACACCGCTACTGTGGGCATTGTGTAAAAGGGTCACTACTGTGGGCATTGTGTAAAAGGGGCACTACTGTGTGTCGTAACATAAATAAGAGATACTACTTTATGGTGTAATGTGAATCAGGCCCTATGTGCGGTGTAATGCTAATAAGATTGTGCACTGTGACTCCTAGGGCCGTAGCCCACTTTGTAAACAAGTACTGTGACTCTGCTGGCCGTACCCCACTGGGTGGGTGCACTACTTTTCATTTCTGCCACTGCTGTGTGGCAATGTGTCATAGATGTGCTTTATACTGTGGTGTCTGTGTCGTTGTGCCGCTGCTTTGTCGCTTAGTAACCAGTCAGCTCACTGCAACCTTTGGCCAATAATGTTGAAAACAATATTATAAGCTGTGATATGGTCTAAATTGACTGGAAATTAATGTTATTGAGGTTAATAATACTCTAGGAAGAAAAAAAAGACCAATTTATGTGATTTTAGCTTTTTTTGTCAATTTTTGTAAAAAAATCCAAATCCAAATCCAAATCCAAATCCAAAGCCAGTCACCGCAGTTTGGCAAATCCAAATCCAAATCCAAAGCCGGACGACGAATTAGAACCAAATCCAAATCCAAATCCGGCAAAAATGGTCCGGCGCACATCCCTACTTTTTATGCATGCTGGTGAAGACAACTTTCTACTACTACCATGGAGGTCAGTGGCAAACACAGGATTTCTAGAGGGGGGTTTCCAAATGCTTGATTTTAGAGTGAGTGTGGCCAGTCCATGAAGAGGGTCGAATTAGCACTTAACCAGCTTTAATATGCATCATTCAAAGTATATTGTGTGTCATAATTCCAGCATATAGAGGACCAGCAATCACTGTAACCAATTAAATGCAGCAGTAGGGCCATCCTGCCTGAGCTGAATGTTTTTATTTTAGATGTGAGCACCATTCCAGAGTATCAGATCTAGTCCGGGAGTCTGGGGGAGCAGCAGAATAACCTAGCACTGCAGTGGACATATATGTACATATTGGGCTCTATAGCAGCACATCCCAAACAGTGAATATTTTCCAGATCTCCTAGTTGGTGCACAGGTTATTTATTACTGACTGATACATGTTAAAAGATCCACAGGTGATACTAATTATCTAATTTGTGATACTGAGAAGAACATTCTGCACTAGTAAAATTCTATTACATTACTATTTCTATTGTGGGCTGGAGGGGGGGGGTTCCAAGCAGATGGAAACCCCCCTGTGTTTGCCTATGATGGAGGTGTCTACAGACTGGTACCTTGATTCAAAGCAGATGGTCAATGCGATGAGTTTTGCAGGCTCCTGAAGATAGTAGCGATGCATATGCTAATTTAATGCTATTCTGAACAGAGCATGAATATCTTGTAACCAATCAGGTAAGTGTTTCAGTAGTGATATTTAAATTGGAATTCCCAAATCTGATATTTCATTGGTTGCAAGGGGCTACATACTGTATAATTGTGTATATTGTTGTACCATATTAGTAAATACGCCTTTATGTTCTAAGCTCTTTATATGAACAATAAATAAATTCATTCTGAGATAACTTCACAACCGTCAAAAATAAGTCTGTGTTCCAAATCATTCTGCTTGCATCATCTCTGGCAAACATGGATCCTAATTTTATGATTACCTTACAAGCCCCCCACAGGCTATATTTATTTACAAATGAGGTCAATGAATAAAATAAGTTTTTTTCCTTTCTGCTGCTGTTTAGAACACTTACAGGACTGTGTTTTGAAAACACATTTGTCATGGTTAATGAATGCTGCCTCAGCAGTCAATCACAGACTTTAAACAGTGTCACACTTCTCAGGGAAAAAATAAGTCATGATCCGTGACAGAAAAATAAACAAATAAATAGAAAACTGAATTGAGGAGGGTACAGAAACCCCCCTCTTTCATGGATTGCTTCTACGTGCCAATTCTCCAGGGGGAGCTAAGGAAGAATATAAGGTAATGTAGCACAGTTCTACAGTAGATACACTCACACTGAAGCTTTGCTAAATGAAAACAATCTCTGTTGGAAAGACTGGATATATTATTAGCCTGAAGGTGCAATTTACTGCAGTTTCCCAGAGTGACATGAGCTTTAACTGTCGTTAATTTAATTAACCTTAAATTAAAGGTATAGTGTCCAGAGGCTGCCTCCACTGACTGTTAGAATGTTTTACTATTGGCCTATTTTATGTACAAGCAAGCACGTAATGTAGTTAGATAAAGACAGATACTTAAGTATATGTTACAGTACTGCAGACACAGGTAAAGCACAAAAAGTGGCGTAATGGTTTAAGAGACTAAAATATTATTTTAAACCTCATCACTTACAAGAACTAAATTTTGCAATTATGTGGCAAACATCAAAATGCAAATTAGTCACCTCTGAGGGGGTGCTCTCTTTCATATACCCTCCTCACATAAATACTGCTGATGAGCCAGCCCTCGGCATCAAAAGCATAGTTCAGATATTGCATAACCCATAAATGTTTTCTAATACATGCAACCTGGCATTTGGAAACAAGTTCTCATAAGGAAGAGCTTACTGAGCACTGCTGCAACAGTTATACAAGTTTTTGGAGACAAACAGACACTTCTATAAGACATTTATAATATCTAATAATTTTTTTCAAAACGTGAGAACTGGGAATTTAGGATGAAAGAAAGCGCATCTCAGCTGAGTGCAGAGGGGTCTATTTTGATCTTATTAGATATAATTAAGAAATGTTTTTCTTGTTCGGTTCTGTTAAAATTAGGGGTGTGCACCGGCCACTTTTCGTGTTTTGTGTTTTGGTTTTGGATCTGGATCTTTCTTCGTGTTTTGGATCTGGATTGGTTTTGCCAAAACCACCCTTCCGTGTTTTGGGTTCTGGGTTTTGTGTTTTGGATCTGTATTTTTTTTAAAAAAAGCATAAAAACAGCTAAAATCACAGAATTTGTTGGTTTCTCTGCTCCTATGCTATTATTAACCTCAATAACCTTAATTTCCACTCATTTCCAGTCTATTCTGAACACCTCACACCTCACAATAGTGTTTTCATGTCCAAAAGGTTGCACCGAGGTAGCTGGATGACTATGCTAAGCGACACGAGTGGGCGGCACAAACACGTGACCCATCTAGGAGTGACACTGCAGTGGCAGACAGGATGGCAGTTAGAAAAACTAGGCCCCAAACTGTACATAATGCAAAGAAAAAAAAGAAGTGCAAGATGGAATTGTCCTTGGGCCCTCCCACCCACCCTTATGTTGTATAAACAGGACATGCACACTTTAACAAATCAATCATTTCAGCGCCAGGGTCTGCCACACAACTGTGGCTGAAATGATTGGTTCGTTTGGGCCCCCACAAAACAAGCTGGCAATTAATGTGTCCCTGCACAAACTGGCTCTACGGAGGCAAGATGTCATCCTCATCCTCCTCATCCACCGATTCCTCACCCTCTTCAGTGTGTACATCCTCATCCTCACAGAGTATTAATTCATCCCTGCTGGAACCACAGGTCCCTCTGTACGTTCTGGAGGCTGGTCTCCCTGGAAGAGTTGATAATTCATTTTATGAACATCATCTTCTCCACATTTTGTGGAAGCAACCTCCTACGCCTTTCGCTGACAAGGTTCCCGGCTGCACTAAACACTCTTTCGGAGTACACACTGGAGGGGGGGCAACTCAGGTAAAATAGAGCCAGTTTGTACAGGGACCTCCAAATTGCTTCTTTTTCCTGCCAGTACAGGTACGGACTGTCTGACATGCCTACTTGGATGCTGTCACCGATGTAATCCTTTAACAGACAGACGCACGCTTGTCGCTGCTGCTTTGAGGATTCAAGTGCGGCTACAGCCCACACAATTCACAAAGACAGAAAAAAAAAAAGAATATTTTTATTGTTTGTGGAGCACACTTTGAGGGTTACACCACCCTTTAACAGACAGACGCACGCTTGTCGCTGCTGCTTTGAGGATGCAAGTGCGGCTACAGCCCACACAATTCACAAAGACAGAAAAAAGAAGAAGAATATTTTAATTGTTTGTGTAGAACACTTTGAGGTGTCACCACCCTTTAACAGACAGACGCACGCTTGTCGCTGCTGCTTTAAGGATGCAGGTGCGGCTACAGCCCACACAATTCACATAGACAGAAAAAAAAAGAACAATATTTTAATTGTTTGTGTAGCACACTTTGAGGGTGTCACCACCCTTTAACAGACAGACGCACGCTTGTCGCTGCTGCTTTGAGGATGCAAGTGTGGCTACATCGCAAACAAGTCACAAACACATTAAAAAAATAGTTTTTTATTTTTTGGAACACTTTGAGAGTTACACCACCCTTTAACAGACAGACGCACGCTTGTCGCTGCTGCTTTAAGGATGCAGGTGCGGCTACAGCCCACACATTTCACAAAGACCGAAAAAAAAAGAACAATATTTTAATTGTTTGTGTAGAACACTTTGAGGGTGTCACCACCCTTTAACAGACAGACGCACGCTTGTCGCTGCTGCTTTAAGGATGCAGGTGCGGCTACAGCCCACACATTTCACAAAGACCAAAAAAAAAAGAACAATATTTTAATTGTTTGTGTAGCACACTTTGAGGGTGTCACCACCCTTTAACAGACAGACGCACGCTTGTCGCTGCTGCTTTAAGGATGCAGGTGCGGCTACAGCCCACACAATTCACAAAGACAGAAAAAAGAACAATATTTTAATTGTTTGTGTAGCACACTTTGAGGGTGTCACCACCCTTTAACAGACAGACGCACGCTTGTCGCTGCTGCTTTAAGGATGCAGGTGCGGCTACAGCCCACACAATTCACAAAGACAGAAAAAAGAACAATATTTTAATTGTTTGTGTAGCACACTTTGAGGGTGTCACCACCCTTTAACAGACAGACGCACGCTTGTCGCTGCTGCTTTAAGGATGCAGGTGTGGCTACAGCCCACACATTTCACAAAGACCAAAAAAAAAGAACAATATTTTAATTGTTTGTGTAGCACACTTTGAGGGTGTCACCACCCTTTAACAGACAGACGCACGCTTGTCGCTGCTGCTTTGAGGATGCAAGTGTGGCTACATCGCACACAAGTCACAAACACATTCAAAAAATAGTTTTTTATTTTTTGGAACACTTTGAGAGTTACACCACCCTTTAACAGACAGACGCACGCTTGTCGCTGCTGCTTTGAGGATGCAGGTGGAATCTAGACGGGATTTGGAACCGAGGACACACTACCTCCATCAATTGTCTAAATCCCACTGCACTAATGTCGGATACCGGACGCACGTCTAACACCAACATAGCAGTCAAAGCCTCAGTTATACGTTTTGCTTCAGGATGACTGCTGTCGTACTTCATCCTCATCGCTAGGGACTGTTGGAGGGTCAATTGTTTAGTAAAAGTAGTGATGTTCCTACTTCCTCTCTGGGATGATGAACAACTCCCAGCAGCAGCAACAGCACTAGGAGGAAGAGGTTCTTGATCTTTCCCTATTTTATTTTTATCGGAGAAAGTTTGGTCCTCCATTTATGTTATATTGATATATATACGTGCGGCTAAAGCGCACACAAACACAGAAAATATTATTTTATTTTTGCTGGAGAGTAGTGCACTTTGTGGGTTACACCACCCTTTAAGAAATGAGCCAGCCGGCTCTTTACTTATGGGACACAGGCGCACGCTTGGCGCTGCTCCTTTGTTGATGCACGTGCAGCCACAGTGCACACAATTCACAAACACAGAAAATAATTTTTTTTTTGGTTTGGACTGGAGTGTACTTTCGGGGGTTACAGCACCCTTAACGGTCAAGCCAGCCGGCCCTTTACTTATGACACAGGCGCACGCTTGGCACTACTTTGTTGATGCACGTGCGGCTACTGCGCACACAATTCACAAACACAGAAAATAATTTTTTTTTAGGTTTGGACTGGAGTGTACTTTCGGGGGTTACAGCACCCTTAACGGTCAAGCCAGCCGGCCCTTTACTTATGACACAGGCGCACGCTTGGCACTACTTTGTTGATGCACGTGCGGCTACTGCGCACACAATTCACAAACACAGAAAATAATTTTTTTTTGGTTTGGACTGGAGTGTACTTTCGGGGGTTACAGCACCCTTTAACGGTCAAGCCAGCTGGCCCTTTACTTATGACACAGGCGCACGCTTGGCACTACTTTGTTGATGCACGTGCGGCTACTGCGCACACAATTCACAAACACAGAAAATAATTTTTTTTTGGTTTGGACTGGAGTGTACTTTCGGGGGTTACAGCACCCTTTAACGGTCAAGCCAGCCGGTCCTTTACTTATGACACAGGCGCACGCTTGGCACTACTTTGTTGATGCACGTGCGGCTACTGCGCACACAATTCACAAACACAGAAAATAATTTTTTTTTAGGTTTGGACTGGAGTGTACTTTCGGGGGTTACAGCACCCTTAACGGTCAAGCCAGCCGGCCCTTTACTTATGACACAGGCGCACGCTTGGCACTACTTTGTTGATGCACGTGCGGCTACTACGCACACAATTCACAAACACAGAAAATAATTTTTTTTTTGGTTTGGACTGGAGTGTACTTTCGGGGGTTACAGCACCCTTAAGGGTCAAGCCAGCCGGCCCTTTACTTATGACACAGGCGCACGCTTGGCACTACTTTGTTGATGCACGTGCGGCTACTGCGCACACAATTCACAAACACAGAAAATAATTTTTTTTTTGGTTTGGACTGGAGTGTACTTTCGGGGGTTACAGCACCCTTAACGGTCAAGCCAGCCGGCCCTTTACTTATGACACAGGCGCACGCTTGGCACTACTTTGTTGATGCACGTGCAGCTACTGCGCACACAATTCACAAACACAGAAAATAATTTTTTTTTTGGTTTGGACTGGAGTGTACTTTCGGGGGTTACAGCACCCTTAACGGTCAAGCCAGCCGGCCCTTTACTTATGACACAGGCGCACGCTTGGCACTACTTTGTTGATGCACGTGCGGCTACTGCGCACACAATTCACAAACACAGAAAATAAAATTTTTTTTGGTTTGGACTGGAGTGTACTTTCGGGGGTTACAGCACCCTTAACGGTCAAGCCAGCCGGCCCTTTACTTATGACACAGGCGCACGCTTGGCACTACTTTGTTGATGCACGTGCGGCTACTGCGCACACAATTCACAAACACAGAAAATATATTATTTTTTTAGCACTTGGGGGGAGCACCCCTGATGGACAGAGCACCCCCTGGACAACACTACAGCACTCCTTTAGGACTGGGACACTGCACAGGACTTTGGAGTGGACACAGCCCCTATGGAGAACTGACTGCACAACACAGTCCAGCCAGCCCCTATGGACTTTGAAGTAGTGGACACAGCCCCTATTAACAACAGCAGCACAGCACAACACAGCCAGCCCCTATGGACTTTGAAGTAGTGGACAACAGCAGCACTACACTACACTACACTACACTACACAGCCCTAACTCCCACCCTCCCTCTTCACTGTCCACAGCCGAGTGAGAAAATGGCGCCGACGTGGGTACCTTATATAGGATCCAAAACCCGCGAGACTCGGAAGGCGGGAAGATGACGTTTTGCCTAGATTTCAGAATCCGAGTCAGGCGGTTAAAGTCGAGCCTGACTCGGATCGGACTCGGATCGGGGGGGCTCGGGGGGGTTCGGATTTCAGAAATCCGAACCCGCTCACCCCTAGTTAAAATGCAGTTTGACTTTGTTCAATCAGTCAATGATAATGAGCAGAAGAAAAGTAGAAGCTAATGGTCCATTATCTCACAGTTATTGAGTTAATACTACAAGTAAATCAGAATGAAATACATACTTTAAATCATGTTTCGTAATACTGATGGACACCGCCAAATCCTCCCCACTGCCTACAGCGGCACCCAACCTTTGGGTTCTGCCACCCTGCTGCCAAGAGCTGTTACTGGGGGTGTGTGAGTAGCAGTGGTGGAAACATTTTCGGGCCCTGAAGCTTGAACTGTTATGGGGGGCCCTTTGCAGCCAGCAACAATAGGGCAACATTCAACAAGGTCTGAAGGGCCTTGCTGCCTTTGCATGGACTTTGAGGCCCAAATGGTGGAGGATGTAGAAACCCCCCAGAGAGTGAGACGCTGTAGATAGATAGATGTAGAAACCCCCCAGAGAGTGAGAGATTGTAGATACAGATGGGTCCACATGCATCTAGCCTCCTTGCACGTTAAACAGCCCTTCTAGTCGTGCCATGCCGTGGCATGACTCGCTGGCGCCAAGTGTCTTTTTGTACGTTTTTTACCTTCAAATGTGTCTTATTTGCACAGCGACTGCGGGTGTATCTGTATACAAAATGCAAAGTTACAGTGTCAGCGACTGTAACACTGTAACGTAGCAATTCATATGCAGTTACACCCGCAGCCGCAAACAGAACATAGGCATGCCGAATATCATTTTATTCAGCAGAAGCTGCTTGTGCTATCTATTCACATCACTGTGTGAATTAGACGTATTTGAAGGTAAAATAATGCATGAAAGGATGCTTGGCGCTACAGAGTTACACAGAGCTCCCACATTATGTGTAGCGTGACTTGTAGCGATAGATGTATGTGGACACATCTGTATATAGATAAGTGTAGAAACCCCCAAGAGAGTGAGAAACTGTAGAGAGATGTAGAAGCCCCAAAGACAGTAAGACACTTTAGAAGAATGAGGTAGTGTAGATAGATAGATAGATAGATAGATAGATAGATAGATAGATAGATAGATAGATAGATAGATAGGATACAGTCAGGTGCATAAATATTGGGACATTGACAGAATTTTCATATTTTGGCCTCTATTCATCACCACAATGGCTTTGAAATGAAACAAACAAGATGTGCTTTAACTGCAGACTTTCAGATTTAATTTGAGGGTAATTACACCCAAAATAGGTGAACGGTGTAGGAATTACAACGGTTTCTATATGTGCCTCCCACTTTTCAAGGGGCCAAAAGTAATGGGACTATCAACTCAAAAGCTATTTCATGGACAGGTGTGGGCTATTCCCTCATTATTTCATTATCAATTAAGCTGGTAAAAGGTCTGGAGTTGATTCTAGGTGTGACATTTGCATTTGGAATCAGTTGCTGTCGACTCTCAATATGAGATCCAAAGAGCTGTCACTATCAGTGAAGCAAGCCATCATTAGGCTGAAAAATCAAATCAAACCCATCAGAGAGATAGTAAAAAACAATAGGTGTGGTCAAATCAACTGTTTGGAACATTCTTAAAAAGAAAGAACGCACCGGAGAGCTCAGCAACACCAAAAGACCCGGAAGACCACGGAAAACAACTGTGGTGGATGACAGAAGAATTATTTCCCTGGTGAAGAAAAACCCCTTCACAACAGTTGGCCAAATCAAGAACACTCTCCAGGAGGTAGGTGAATATGTGTCAAAGTCAACAATCAAGAGAAGACTTCACAAGAGTGAATATAGAGGGTTCACCACAAGATGTAAACCATTGGTGAGCCACAAAAACAGGAAGACCAGATTAGAGTTTGCCAAACAACATCTAAAAAAGCCATTACAGTTCTGAAACAACATCCTATGGACAGATGAGACAAAAATCAACTTGTACCAGAGTGATGGGAAGAGAAGAGTATGGAGAAGGAAAGGAACTGCTCATGATCCAAAACACCACCTCATCAGTGACGCATGGTGGTGGTAGTGTCATGGCGTGGGCATGTATGGCTGCCAATGGAACTGGTTCCCTTGTATTTATTGATGATGTGACTGCTGACAAAAGCAGCAGAATGAATTCTGAAGTTTTTTGGGCAATATTATATGCTCATAATCAGTCAAATGCTTCAGAACTCATTGGACGGCGCTTCACAGTGCAGATGGACGATGACCCAAAGCATACTGCAAAAGCAACCAAAGAGTTTTTTAAGGCTAAAAAGTGGAATGTTATGCAATGGCCAAGTCAATCCCATGACCTGAATCCGAATGAGCATGCATTTCACTTGATGAAGAGAAAACTGAAGGGAAAATGCCCCAAGAACAAGCAGGAACTGAAGACATTTGCAGTAGAGGCCTGGCAGAGCATCACCAGGGATGAAACCCAGCATCTGGTGATGTCTATGTATTCCAGACTTCAGGCTGTAATTGCCTGCAAAGGATTTGCAAGAAAGTATTACAAAGTGAAAGTCAGATTTAGGATTGTTTAGTTTGTCCCATTACTTTTGGCCCCTTAAAAAGTGGGAGGCACATATAGAAACCATTGTAATTACTACACCATTCACCTGATTTGGATGTAATTACCCTCAAATTAAATCTGAAAGTCTGCAGTTAAAGCACATCTTGTTTGTTTCATTTCAAAGCCATTGTGGTGGTGAATAGAGGCCAAAATATGAAAATTCTGTCAATGTCCAAATATTTATGCACCTGACTGTAGATAGATAAACCCCCCAGAGAGTGAGACACTGTAAATAGATCTATGTAGTAATCCCCCAGAGAGTGAGGGATGGCAGATATATAAATAGATGAGAAACCCCCCAGAGAGTGAGACACTGTAGATAGATGTAGAAACCTCTCAGACAGTGAGACACTGTAGATGGATAGATAGATGTAGAACCACCCCCATAGAGAGACACTGTAGATAGATGTAGAAACCCCTCACAGAGTGAGATACTGTAGATGGATAGATATATAGATGTAATAACCCACAGAGAGTGAGACACTGTAGATAGATAGATGTAGAAACCCCCAGAGACACTGAAGATATATGTAGAAACCCCACATAGAGTGAGAAACTGTAGATAGACAGATAGATGCAGAAACCCTCCAGAGTGTGAGACACTGTAGATAGATGGATAGGTAGATAGATGTAGAAACTCCCCATAGAGTGAGATACTGTAGATAGAGAGATAGATAGATGTGGAAAACCCCCAGAGAGTGAGAGATTGTAGATAGATAGATCGATAGATAGATGAAGAAACCCTCCAGAGTGTGAAACACTGTAAATAGATAGATAGATAGATGTAGAAAACCCCCAGAGGTGAGAGACTGTAGATAGACGTAGAAACCCCCAGAGAGTGAGACACTGTAGATAGATAGATAGATGTAGAAACCCCAAAGATAGTGAGGCACTGTACATAAATAGATTTAGAAGCCCCCAGAGAGTGAGACACTATAGATGGATAGATAGATGTAGAAACCACCCAGAGGTGAGAGACTGTAGATAGATATAGAAACCTCCCAGAAAGTGAGACAGTGTAGATAGATAGATGTAGAAACCCCCCAGAAAGTGAGACAATGTAGATAGATAGATGTAGAAACCCCTCAGAGAGTGAGACACTGTAGATGGATATATAGATGTAGAAACCACCCAGAGAGTGAGACACTGTAGATGGATATATAGATGTAGAAATCCCCCAGAGAGTGAGACACTGCAGATGGATGGATATATAGATAGATAGATGTAGAAACCCCCATAGAGTGAGAGACAGTAGATAGATAGATATATAGATGTGGAAACTCCTCAGAGAGTGAGATACTGTAGATAGAAAGATAGATGTAGAAACCCCCCAAGAGAGTGAGATATTGTAGGTACAGTAGATTGATAGATGTAAAAAAAAACCCAGAGAGTGAGAAACAGTAGATAGATACAGTAGATGTAGAAAGAAGCCCCCCAGAGAGTGAGACGCTGTAGGTAGATAGATGTAGAAACCACCCAGAGAGTGAGACACTGTAGATGGATAGATAGATTTAGAAACCCCCCAGAGTGTGAGACACAGTAGGTAGATAGATAGATGTAGAAATACCCCAGAGAGTGAGACACTGTAGATGGATGGATAGATAGATGTAGAAACCCCCATAGAGTGAGAGACAGTAGATAGATATATAGATGTGGAAACCCCCCAGAGAGTGAGATACTGTAGATAATAGATGTAGAAACCCCCCAAGAGAGTGAGATATTGTAGGTACAGTAGATTGATAGATTTAAACCCCCCCCCAGAGAATGAGAAACAGTAGATAGATAGATGTAGAAAGAAGCCCCCCAGAGAGTGAGATGCTGTAGGTAGATAGATGTAGAAACCACCCAGAGAGTGAGACGCTGCAGATGGATAGATTGATAGATAGATGTAGAAACCGCTCAGAGAGTGAGACACTGTAGATGGATAGATAGACAGATAGATGGAGAAACCCCCCATAGAGTGAGACGCTGTAGGTAGATAGATGTAGAAACCACCCAGAGAGTGAGACACAGCAGATGGATAGATCAATAGATGTAGAAACCCCTCAAAGAGTGAGACACTGTAGATGGATAGACAGATAGATAGATGTACAAAACCCAAATATAGTGAGACACTGTAGATGGATAGACAGATAGATGTAGAAATCCCCCAGAGAGTGAGACACTGTAGATAGATAGATGTAGAAACCCCCCAGAGGGTGAGACACTGTAGATAGATAGATGTAGAAACCACCCAGAGTGAGACACTGTAGATAGATAGATATAGAAACCCCCCATAGAGTGAGACACTGTAGATGGATAGATGCAGAAACCCCCAGAAAGTGAGACACTGTAGATGTATAGATAGATGTAGAAACCCCCCAGAGAGTGAGACACCGTAGATGGATTGATAGATGTAGAAACCCCCCAGAAAGTAAGAGACTGTAGATAGATAGATAGATAGATAGATAGATGTAGAAACCCCCTGAGAGTGAGACAGATAGATAGATAGATAGATAGATAGATAGATAGATAGATAGATAGACAGATAGATAGATAGATAGATAGATAGATAGATATAGAAACCCCCCAGAGAGTCAGGCACTGTAGATCAGGGGTGCAGAACCTTTTTTCTGCGAAGGGCCATTTGGATGTTTATAAAATCATTCACGGGCCATACAAAATTATCAACTTAAACATTTGCCTGCTATTTAGAGCCCAGCCACACAGGAAAATTAAAAGACTCACCCAGGTCAGTATTGTATGACTCCAGGTAAGTCTCCTCTCCTCCAAAATAGCTACAGCACAGCAGCCAGGCAGCAAGGGGTGCTCCAGCAGGCACAGACACCTACTGTCTCACTCAGTCATCAGTCACTGGGTGTGGGGGTGCATCAGCAGGGCTCCCTGCCTCCTCCTCCTCCCGTCCCTCAGAGATTCAGCAGCACTGTATTTTTATTAATTGAAGACAGCCTGATGGCTGACTGACTCCGTGTCCTACGGCCACAATGCTGCTCTGCGCTACACCTCTCTGTCCTCCTCCGCTTAAGATGTCTGTGGGAGGGCTGAAGGAGGACGGGCGGCATAGGGCTGCACGGCGCTGCATAACTTCTGAAGAGCATATTCTAAGGTCAATATTAAGTATGGCAACCCATTGGCTTATGATTCTATCACTAAAATAACCTTATGTTAATAACACACTTAAAACTACATTGCTTTTGTTGAAAAATTCACCCATTAGGAAAAAAAATTTTGCTTCATTAGTTTCACAGTAGATCTGCCTCTGGCGAACGGTGTGGCCGCACAGAGAGCAGCGCTTTGTGGGCGGCACCGTCGCTCACCCACAGCCCCAGCATTTGGTTAGCAGGGTGCTTGTAATGGCACCCTGCTGCCAAAATCTGTGCAGCATCCTTAGGATGCTCCAGACGGACACCACGCTGCCCTTACAGCACCCTGGAGCATTCTGAGGATGCTCTGGGCATTGCTGTAATCACCTGCTCCCGACGTAGGGTGCAGGCAACGCCCCCGCCATGTGATGTCATACGGAGGGGACGTGGCCTGCACTGGGCGCCGGGAGTGCTAGCTACGGCACTGTTGCTGCCTATTTGAATTGCATGACTGCTGATACAGCAATCCCATCAAACTATCATACACCTGTATGTAAACCCCAATCTGGATCACTGTATTCCTAATCCTGCCTGTGCTGGCTGCTCCGGGTCGATGTGCGCGCCGGCCGGAGGCAATCACTGTCCTATATATACACAAACACGCACACACACATTTATTTATACATACACACATATATATATATATATATGTGTGTGTGTAAATACACACACACAATTTACATACTGTTCTGTACATATTATAAAAAATTACAATAAGTAGTTACTTACCTTGCCTCAGAGACCCTTTCTACACTTTTCAGCTGGACCACCTAAAGAGGAGGACTTGGAGTGTAGGAGAGGGACGTCAGGGGGGGTTGGGGGGTCTCGCGAGGGGGGGGGAGTGACAGACTGTCAGACATACTGCGGGGAGTTAAACAACAGGCCGATGGAGAGGACAGGAAGCAAAATTGAGAACAAGTTGCTATCGGTGCTGGGGCAGTGCAGACGGGGATGCGGACCCAGGAGGGAGGAACACTGGCCCTTGCGTGTCACAGTGTGACCGGTGTGTGACTTGGGGGAAGGAAGGCTGACGGTGGGAGGAGTTTCTGCTAGACTGCTGCTGCAAGTTTCCTGTATACAGCAGCACAGCAGTTTAAAAGGTATTAAGTGTAGCTGCTCCATTTTTTCCTTTCCCTGAATCATCGGGGTCCACCTGACCCTCGGGGCCCGGTACTGGTGTCCCCTTAGCCCCTTCCCTGTCGCCAGGCCTGCAAGGGGGTATAGTGATCATCCCTAATGTAGGGTGCAAAAATGAGAATTTTTGAAGGGTGATAATGGTCCTGAATAAGGAAAAGCACTTGGTACTGTAGTAGACAATAGCTTAATGAAATACACTGTTATCCAGTAGATCTACTCTCTCTCTCTAAAGGGCTCTATTAACTACAATCCGCATATTGAATGCAGTTTTGTAGTGTGATATTACCGACTGAATTCGCATTGCGAATTCAGCCAATATCACAGGGATTTACTAAAAATCCCTTGCAGGTACAGAGCTTGCGATAAAGCTCTGTCCCTGCGAATCCCCTCTGCACACTTATTACGGTATTTTCTCAAAATCGCGATCGCGACCCCCTCTCCATTAATACACTTACCTCCGGTGATGTTCTCCGTGACTCCAGTCAGCTGATCTCCCATCCTGCACTGGGACTCGGTCAACTGACCGGGTCCCAGTGCATGATGGGAGACCAACTGAGCGGAGGGAGGACATCACAGGACACCAGAGCCCCGACCTCCGGTCCCTGGACTCTGGTAAGTTTCTTTTTCCTATTTTTTTCTTTTTTTAAGCAGTGATCAGCTTGTGGTCTGTTTAGACCACACAGCTGATCACTGGGGCCGGCTTCGGGCTCTGCCTGTTAGAGCGGAGCAAGAGTCCGGTAACTGGGGGAGACCTGGATAACGCCACCTCCAGGTGGCATTATTATCACAGGGCTTCCCCTGGTATTTTTTCACAATTTATTTTTAGTAACTTGCACACAGATCGCATTTCCCATTACAATTATGGGAAATGCGATCTGATTATTAAAAATAAGTGGTAATTAGGGCTTGGAGTAGAATTTTACGAATTCTACTCCAATTGCTAACTTTTAGTAACTTTAGGTGATACTAAAATAATGTGAAAACGGTGTGAAAACACCCTTTTTCACTTTATTTTAGTAAAAATAATGTTAATAAATAGAGCCCTAAATGAACTTAAAAAAATAAAGCATTTAAATTATACAAATCCAGGTTCTCACAACAACTATGCAGGTTTTCCTATGCTTCACTGAGAAATATATGCTCATGTCAATATGATGCTTCTGTAATGAATAAAAAATAATTTATGAGGATTTGCTACTTTGCAATTACAAACGTTCTGTAATTATCAGTACATGACATGGTGATTCAGGACAGAAACTCAAAGAGCATTGGGATGGGGTTCAGTTTAGTGTTGGTAAAATTGAAGACCTAGAGGTCTATTTCTGGGAGACTGGGCAAAACACAGACCAGTTTGATTGCTAAAGCAGTGACAAAGCGACATGTTTATAAAAAGCAGTTTTAAGCAAGTCAACAGGTAGCAAAGCCTCATGGGTGTGGTCACATATGTGACATCATGCGAGTACCACAAGTGACATCACTGCTGTGATTTTCACAATCAACAGCATCGTGGGTATATGGAAAATGGTACACCACCCATATATCATCAATATGATTTAGTTTAGTTCTGTGCACTGAAACAGGTCTTTGATAAAGGGGCAGATAGCGGCCTACATGTCTTGTACAGAGCAACAGAAGGGCTACAGTCAGTCATCTCAGTCAACAAACAGCTATTTTCAACAGTGGTGCTGAATGAAACATATGAAAACACACAGCTTATTGTATCTTGTGACAGATGCAGTAGGGCAACTGACTACCCGTATTCCGTTCCACTCAATAAGAAAAAAACAAGAGGGTACTGTTGTAATGGACTAAAAAAAAAAAACACTAGACATTAGGGAACAGGAAAGACCATTGCGTGGTCTGATGAATTCTGCTGTTTCATATGGACCCGGATATGGTGAAAAGTCCAATGATCCCCAGGCAGGTCATGGCATTGTAATAGTGTGCTTTGTGTTTTCATGGCACACATTGGGTAATCAGAAAGAACTAAAGCAACATTTCAATGCCAAAGGCTATCCGAACATATTTGCTGATCTGACCTTAATGGCAGCAATGCGCACATCTGTGAACGTGCCTGTTTAGCAACCAATTACTCCAAATCAGAAGCGTCTCATTCCATTAAATTGTTGCATAGATACCAATTTTTTTTTTAATAAAAATATGAATTTATAGATATGAAAAGACTGTAGTGGGACTAGTATTAGGTTTTTTTGGTTTTTTTGCGACTGATGCAACATTTTAATGGAATAGTAAACAAAATCCCTGGAGCAATTCAGAGAACATGACAATGAATTCAGCGTAAAGAAGTTGCCTTCCCAGTCCCTAGGCCTCAGACATATAAAGAGAGCCACTGCCAGTTTCTCCCATCTTTTCGACATTAGATCTAACGTTGTGTACACACTGCAAAGATATATCTGCAGATCGAGTGATTTGCAGATATATCTGCAGATGATGGTCATACACACTGAATGGCCATCATCTGCTTCTGGCCGCGGATTCCGCCGGCCGGGGGGCGGGTCCGCCCCCTCCCTGCGGCCTCTGCTGCATGTGTACGGGCGGTCGACAGACTGCCCGCACACACTGGCCGATGGGCACATATATAGATGCGCCCATGATCATTGTGGCTGATCGCGCCACAAATGTGCGCACGCATTGCGCTAAGCGCCACGGTACGCTATGGCGCATCCCCGATCGCGAGAGTGAGTCTCCATTCTAACCTATGGAGATGCTAATGCACATCTCCGATCGCGGGAGCGTGTCTCCATTCTAACCTATAGCGTGGTGCGAGACGCTGCACTATGGGCAACAATCTACTTGGGCATATCTGTATCTGGAGATATATCTGCCATAGGCTGTGCAGCACAGCAGACATGATATGTCTGTGAACGACGTCGTTCACAGACATATCGCTAGAACACACTGGCCGACGGGCGCCAGATATATTGGCCGAGTAATTGATGGGCCAATAAATCTATCCGTGTGTACCCAGCTTTGTATACCAGTGCCACACTTTCATCTGTGGGTAAATATGTGTGCACAATTCATTACTGTACTGTAGGTAGATTTACCTAATAAAGTGACTACTTCGTGTACACATTCTGTTCGCGACAGTAACTTGGGGTGCAGATTCCAATAACAATACAACACTATCCAATAAGCAATTAAAGAAAATGATTACAAGATACAGAAAACATTGGTCAGAAAAGTGTTACCCCCTTCTGCACTATCCTAAAAATACAAATCATTGGAATGGCCTAACAAACATACATACATAACCTTATTCAGTAATATGGTAAAATTAAAATGATAGAGAAGTATATAGTTGATGTTTTCGTAATATGTTAGAAATGCCACCATTACCATTAGAGAGCACTTTGAAAGTGTGATGCCATGCTGTAAGGCAGGGGTAAAGCAACCTGTGACACTCCAGCTGCTGTGGAACTACACATCTCAGCATGCACTGCCAAAGTTTTAGCATGCCCTCAAAGCAAAACTGTGGCAGAGCACAGTGGGATATATAGTTCCACAGCAGCTGTAGTGTTGCAGGTTGTCTCCACCTGCTGTAAGGCAAAGAACACTGAGCCGTAACTGGGCACATCAGAGTCCTGTGCCGGCCCTGCCTACTGAGCGTGCAATGTCAAGGACGCCCTACCGGCTGCATATAGTGTACAGGGTTTCCATCTGTAGTGTCCACAGGAATCTCTACAGCAATCCTGACTGCAGGGTGTCATTTCGGGCACCCTGCTAGCCAGGAGCAATGGTCGTTGGGCGGCGATGGTGCCGCCCACAGAGTGGCCCATAACTAGTTACAAAGGTAGGACCTGTTATTGAGAACATACAGTCAAATAGTTTAAGTGAATGCATAATATGTTTCTTGTCTTTAACCAAACGCCACAATGTGGGCTACCACTTGCAATAAAAGCTACCTATTTCCACATCAGAAGTATGCAGAGATCAGCAAATTCATATATATTTCATTCAGATTCTTATCTCACATGTTTAAAGTATAGCTACAGTACAAGTAGTGACAAAAAAGTTATTGATTACTCGCTAATAGTTTCAGAGCTTTTAAATGAATATAAAAAACACCTTTTAACATCACCCTGTTCCTTTCCTCTGATAACTAACCCCATCTTTCCAGAATAATCACCTTTACTTGTTGCTGTCACATTACAGAAAGTGCTGTACCGCCATCAAAAGGTTGTTTAAAATATGCACAGCAAAGACTGTGTATTCTTATTCCAAAATAACTAATCTGTGAGCTTTCTTCTGAGAACAAAGGGATGAGCTAATGTATTAGTTTTGAAAGTGAACTGGGCCAGCAGAGCCAAGTTCGTGTTTGCAAGTTCTAAGTAAATTCATCATGAGAATATTGTGCGGATGAAGTTTCAGTCTCAGCGGAGCCTGTACCATATTAAAGTATTTTAATTGAGCAACTCTTTTATCTGCATTATGTATAACAAAGATAAAACGATTATATTGTACTTTGTGTCTGCATAGAAAATTATACAAACGTATTTTCCCATTAGAGTATTTCTGTGTAAGATCCACGCTGACAAAGGAAAATAGAAAAAAGTCAATAAACTGTTTACCAATCTGGCATTTACCATTAGTTCAGAAATTCATATAGACACATGCTGTTTGTTTCTACTGTAATATCACAGGAAAATAAATTCAGCTCTAATTTCAAGTTATGTACTTACTTTTGCAAACATCCACATTTCTAAAATTCTCTAATCACCTGTTTTTGCCACCCAGCCGTTACTGCAAGCTGTTAAGTTTGTGGTTGCAGCACCTGGTTGACTGCTCTAAACCTTTCTCTTTCCTGCTATTTGCGATAGCTATCCATGAATGCACAGTTGAAGTTAAGAAGGCTGGGAGTAGCCAAAATAGGGCCGCCACCAAAGCACACAATGCCTTAGCACAGCAGCAGTGGAAATAACTTAAAATGGTCACACATCTATAGAGTATTATTCCAAGCAGCCAACTAGTTGCTCCTAAGCACTGGAAAAAACGGTTGTTTAGACAAGATGGTTAAATCTGTTTGATTTAACCAACTTGCCTGAATGTCCGGTTTTGTCCATTTCCCAGTGATTGGGAGCAAACAGCCTATTGTCGTTTGCGGCCATACATTAGCAGATTTTTGCTCCATCAGCCAACTAGGAATTATGGAAGAGATGTAAAAAGAGGTGGTTAGATATAACCAGCACTATTTGACACTTACCAATGTTTGTTGTATGTATGAAAGCAGATAACGTAGGTAAAATCACTTTTCTCTACGTTATCCGCAGACATCTAACGATTTCGCAGCCACCATACTATTGTATGGCGATGGAAAATGAATCAGATGTTATAAAAAAATAATAAGCGCACTTTTGTGACTCATCATTTCTTCACATATGTCGGTATGTGTACAAACCTTCGGCAGCTTCTGTGGGGGTCTCAGGCTACACACAAGATCTCTCGAAGGTTTGTGAGACCTTGCGCTTGCACAGTGGGGCCGGCCAGGAGGTAAGTTACAGCGCATCAACGCTAAGCTGATGTATTGTGGGTTTTGCACTCATCGCCGGAGGGGGGAGGTTTTTTTTAAAGGCTGTTTTGGGTTTCAGGAGAAGCATGATTACACAGTAGGTGGAATACAAAGATCAGTGTTCAACATGAAACCGGATGCATAATGAGGAGGTTTGACATAGGAAGGATAGGAGGAGTAACATGGGAATGTTAGTATGGGGAGGAAGAGGGGACGGAAAGGAAAAGAGCTGGGATTTGCAACTAAACCTAAATTAAACTGAGTAGTAGCAACAAGGAATATAACTTCCAGAGGGTTCAAAATGTATGAGCCAATCGCTTTAGCTACATGTAACTTATTTGAGGCAGTCATAACGGATATTAGTGATATGTTCACATGTGTAAATCCACCAGACTTTAGCAGGGACTGAGCAGTGACTGTTTTCAGTTAAGAGTAATGAGGCATTTAGGCGCAGTGCGTATGTGACCTATAAGCTTTTGAGTATACCTGGGTACAGTGGGAATTAAGTTTGAGAGGTAAGCATAGAGCTAAGCATAGGATAAGTTGATGGAGAGAGAGACTTGTTTTACAGCCTGTATGAGGTTTAGGGCAATTATAACAGCAAATGTCGGACAGGGTGCCACTCGCTTCACATTTCAGCAGCAGCGGTCAGACTCTGAATATGAATTATGAATTTACATTTGTAGTAAGTTAAACTCATACTGAGAATATTTATATGAAATTATCTGCATACCTTAAACACTGCAGATGATTGAGTGCCATGGATTAAAGCCTATTGTTTATGAAATTTGCCAAACATGTTACAGGGTTGAATAGTAAATAAATGGATGTGTTCAAATCTTAAATAAATTATTAATGACAATGGTCTATCAATTTATACTAATTCTAAAAAGTGCCTAATTACTCTCCATTCTGGGAGAGTAAACAATCCACACAGAAGCTGCCCACTTCTCAACGAGGCAAGGGGTGTGTGGCCATGATGATGATTTGTGGTGCCACACCCCCTGCACCTCCTATCTGGACCTCCCAGATTTCCTGAAGGTCTTCTAAATAAAATAGGCAAATATTTACCAATGTCTATAATATACTATATTTATAATTTGGACGCCGTTGATTTATTTATTTATTCCTGCCACCATTGCCTCAACGTTCAGACTTAGGGAGAAATGTACTAAACTTTGGAGAAAGATAAAGTACCAACCACTTTAAAGGCTGTGTTTAAAAAATTGAGAATCAGTATGATTGGACCGCATGGCCGGCGGTTCAAATCCCGACAGCGGAAGCCCGGCAAAGGTAAAGATCCCGAACGTCCAAAAGTAAGTATAAACTAACCTAATTCTACCCCAGCGTCCTAACCCTCCTTTAGGGGTGCCTAACCCTAACCCCCCCCTAGTGCCTAACCCTAAACCCCTCTAAGTGCCTAAACCTAACCCCCTTCCCCGCAGCGTAACCCTAAGACGCCCGGCACCCAGCTTACTTTTGATCGGTAAGCCAGGTGTCTGGCTCCCGGCGTAGGTCTAATGACAGGTGTCAGGATTTTGACGCCTGTCATTAGACACTTGCCGGGATTAGACAGACAGGAAGCCGGCGGTCGGGATCCGACTACTTCCCAAAAAATTGACAGGAGCTGATTGGTTGGTACTTTATCTCTCTTCACTTTAGCTCTATCCAAGGCTTAGTACATCTACCCTTTAGACTGTATGCTCTAATGAGAATACCTTTCACTTTAGAATCAACTGCTCACATATGCACTTGGTTTTCGCCAGGAACTACAAAAGCATAAAGATGTGGATTGACAACAGTGGCAGTTAAAGCTAAATTAATCAATTTGCATGCAATATAAAACTGTAATGAAGTGACTGGACAATGTTATTAATAAATGTGAAAATATCAGTTATGCAATGCAAATAGATGGTCGTGACTTCATACAATGCAGCGGTCACATTAGTGATTTATATACTACCAATGGGGTGGATCTAGAAGCAGCCAATTATAAAAGGTTGAACATGCAATTTTAGAAATAAAGTTATTGGACCATCCTCTCCTGGAATGGCCCGGTGTCCCCATACACAAGTATGGGGACAGAATTCATCAAGCTCTGAAAATACAATATTATCGGAGCTTGACTGCAGGAGCATTCGCCATCTTCAGATGACGAGTGCTCCCGCTACCTACTTCTTCCCTATGGGAAGGAGTCACAAGTTGCGAAGAATCCCTCCGACCCTGTCTGGCTCCTTCTGCCGGACGCCGGGGCTCTTGTGCGCATTCGTGACCTGTAAAGATTCCCTGCTCCAAAAGAAGCAGTGAAACACATTGGGGAGACAGCTGATTTTCAGATCAGCTGTCTCCACGCCGGAGCAATTGCTTGGGTGCTTGCACAGAGTTAGAATGTTAATTATAATGAATAGACCCCTAAGCAACATTTAAGGGCATTTGAACTTTCCAGTTTAGCTTTATGGTAAGCCAAAGGGAAACATGGGCAAATAAAAATAATTTATCCAAAAAATTGCCTTAATTCCTATTTTGTATTAAATCTCATCATCCAAAACGGGTTAAAAACAAATTTATATTATTTAAATAAGGTTGTTGTTCAGTTTCTGAAACCATCAATGACAAACGCACTTAGTTATTCTGAGAAGAAATGTGGTTTGAAAGAGCCAAGAATTAATAAAACAAATGTCAATAGCAACAGCTCCACCAAGAGCTTTCCAAGAAAAAGTTCAAAGGGAAATGTCATTACATGCAGGATATTTAATAACGAGTATAACCCCTGCACATTAGCATTTACATATATGCACACCCACCAGCGACATACATGAATCCTAAGTACCGGTAACATAGCAATGAAAACTCCAAGAACTGTAATTGTAAAAAGGGAAACAAAATAACTGATTTATTATTCTGTTTGACATTATTAGTGACATATCCAAACAGACACATCCAGTAAAGACAAACATTACTTAAAAGAGTTAGTAAATCTGGAACTGGCAAGTGTGCTATGAAGCTAGTTTTGAATACTGTATATTATTTTTTCAGTAAATTATATTTGTGATGTCTGTAAGCAGAATGGCTTTGTAGGATTTTTTTATTTGTAAAAACACTATAATAATGCTGTAGAAAAGTTTGATTTACAGAAAGAAATGTTAATTATTCGAACATAGTGTACTTATAAAGTTACACTGTTATATAATTAGTAGAGTAAAACAATGTTGAGTTCTACACACTTTTGAACTTCCTATACAAACAGTATATATACTTTGCCATCTACCTGATTAAGCTTTGTCATATAGGAAGGTCCAGTGCTACCACCTAGGGGGACAAAATTTTAAATAATGAATCAATGATATAATGTCAGATATAGCACCTGTCACTGGAATGTTGTTATTGGGCTCGGAGTGCAGCACATGGATATAATATCACAGCCCAACACTACATTCTCAAGAAGACAAGATGCTATCTATGGGGAGCAAGGCAGTGGATACAGAAAGTGTATCTGATGGGATGGGGACTCTGAAATACAGGCAACATACAGGAGGCAATGTGATAGCTGAAGTTTGTAAATAAAAACTAGAAACACCAACAAGGGTGGCATAGCTCTGACCCTTTGCAGATTTCACCACCTGCAATTATACAGTACCAGTTTCTGTATGTACATATATATATATATATATATATATATATATATATATATATATATTAGAGATGAGCGGTTCGGATTCTGTGGAATCCGAACCGCTCCGAACATTGGGGATCCGAGTCCACCCGAACGCTGTTCGGGTGTTCCCTGCTTGACTTGGATCCCCTTTCGAGGCCGAGCCGCAGCCTCCTGCTGTCGGATTCTCGCGAGAGAATCCGACATCAGGGCTTCTATAGTGTAGCCGTCTGCCCTACACAGATCATTATATATATATATATATATATATATATATATTAGCGCCCAAATGTTTTTATCATCTTCCACTATGTACATTAAACAGACGCAATCACAGTCAGTAATAAACACTGTACATAGGTCCCCACTTTTGAAATTCTACAATCAACATTACATTTGCTCAGTGTCCAAATGTGGGGAAGTTCCCGTGTCGGCAAAAGGTAAGAACAAAAAAATGTATTGAAAGAAAATGCCTATTTTGCAAGCAAAACAAATGGTTAAAAATGGGACTAGGTGTATGTCATCATCATCATTTATTTCTAAGGTATCCTCAAGGTCTTATAGCGCAGGACAGCCAACACAATAAAGAATATGATATAAAGCATTAGCATAAAAAGAGAAAGTATAACACTTACTGTAAAATCATACAAATTCAACTTACACATAACAACCTAACATTACATAGATGTCTTAGGGTGGGTACAAATCGGAACGACAAATCGGTCATATCGTGCAGTGTGTATGCCCGATTTGTGCGCTCCCATGGTCGCATGTGCTGCACAGCCAATCACACGATATCGCATGCGGCACCATACATATTGATGAAGGATGGAACAAGTAGTCGCTCCCTCGTTCATTAAATCGTGCAGTGTGTACAGCAATAATGCGATGTCCAGGGTGAAGACAAATCGCCCTGAACATCGGCACGATTGCCTGTCGTTTAGGTGTGTACCCACCCTTAGAAGCGGGAATGAGAGGTGATAATTAGGAGACAGGAGGACGGCAAGCCCAAGGGGACAGACAGGAATGTATCTTGTTGTTTTATAATTATCCAGTGTTCGCTCTAGAATACTCAGCAAAAACAATGATTCAGTCTTGCTCAGCCAGTCTCGATTGCACTATACTTCTATATACAGTGTATATTTTTTGTGTGTGTAATGTAATCTGTAATAATCACTGTATTAAAGGTATTGTCAATCATTGAGAGCTGCTATTCTTCTTCTTTTGTACACTTTGCTTTGGATGTCACAGTTTTCCAGCAGGATGTATAGAGTACCTTGTTTTCCAGAATAATTTCTACTCTTTTAGCCTTTTCTGCACAGCACCTCTGTGTAAAGGGGATGTAGTCGGCATCCCGGCGTGCGGAATGCGGGAGGTTAGGTTTAGGCACCGGGGAGGTGGTCTTAGGTTTAGGGTGCAGGCAGGGGGAGGTTAGGTTTAGCCACTAGGAAGAGGGGGATAGGTTTAGGTACGGCGAGGAATGGTTAAGGTTAGGGAAGGGGTTAGGGTAGGGTAAATACTGACCTTTAGTTTCTATGGGTGTCGGGATTCTGGCTGTCGGGAAGCCCCTGTCAGTATTCTGAACAGCGGCATCCCGACAGCCGCTTTCATACCCAGTGTAAACATCTGGTTACTTTTTAAACTGTTTGAGGACTTTGCTTGTAAAGAGAAGCAGAGAAAAGATGCAGTAGCTGTTGTTTTTGAGGATAGGAGAGAAGAGTGCATGTTTGAAGTAGGGATGAGCGGGTTTGGATTTCTGAAATCTGAACCCCCCCGATCCGAGACGGGAACCGAGTCCGGCTTGGGTTTTCCAGCCTGACTCGGAACTGAAATTGAGGCAAAACGTCATCATCTCGCCTTCTGGATCTTGCGGGTTTTGGATTCTATAAAAGGTCCCCGCATCGGCGCCATTTCTCTCTCCGGCTGTCTACAGTGAAGAGGGAGGGTGAGAGATAGGGCTGGCTGGGCTGTGTTGTGCTGCTGTTGTCCATAGGGGCTGTGTCCACTCAGTCCATAGGGGCTGACTGGGCTGTGTTGTGCTGCTGTTGTCCATAAGGGCTGGCTGGGCTATGTTGTGCTGCTGTCATAGGGGCTGACTGGGCTCTGTTGTGCTGCTGTCATAGGGGCTGACTGGGCTGTGTTGTGCAGTCAGTTGTCCATAGGGGCTGTGTCCACTCCAAAGTCTATAGGGGCTGGCTGGACTGTGTTGTGCAGTGTCCCATAAAGGCTGTAGTCCTAGAGGGGTGCTGTAGTATTGTCCAGGGGATAATCTGTCCATCAGGGGTGCTCCCCCAAAGTGCACTCCAAAAAAAAATTAAAACATTTTTTTTTCTATGTTTGTGAATTGTGTGCGCAGTAGCAGCACGTGCATCAACAAAGTAGAGCCAAGCGTGTGCCTGTGTCATAAGTAAAGGGCCGGCTGGCTCCTCTGTTAAAGGGTAGTGTAACCATCAAAGTGCACTCCAAACAAATAAAAAAAAAAAAAAATTTCTGTGTTTGTGAATTGTGTGCGCTGTAGCCGCACGTGCATCAACAAAGTAGCGCCAAGCGTGCGCCTGTGTCATAAATCAAGGACCGGCTGGCTTGACCGTTAAAGGGTGCTGTAACCCCCAAAGTGCACTCCAAACAAAATAAAAAAATATTTTCTGTGTGTGTGAATTGTGTGCACTGTGGTTGCACGTGCATCAACAAAGGAGCAGCGCCCAGCGTGCGCCTGTGTCATAAATCAAGGGCCGGCTGGCTTGACCATAAAGGGTGCTATAACCCCCAGAGTGCACTCCAAGAAAAGTAAAAAATTCTTCTTTTCTGTGTTTGTGTGCGCCTTAGCCACACGTATATATCAATATAACATAAATGGAGGACAAAACTTTGGCCCCTAAAAATAAAATAGGGAAAGATCAAGAATCACTTCCCCCTAGTGCTGAAGCTGCTGCCACTAGTCATGACATAGACAATAAAATACCATCAACGTCGTCTGCCAAGGTCGATGCCCAATGTCATAATAGAGGGCATATAAAATCCCAAATGACAAAATTCAGGAAAATTACCTTAAAAAAAACATTTAAATCATCTGAGGAGAAATGTAAACTTGCCAATATGCCATTTACGACACGGAGTGGCAAGGAACGGCTAAGGTCTATCCCTATGTTCATGACTAGTGGTTCAGCTTCACATGACGATGGAAGCCCTCCTCCTGCTGCTACAAAAATCAAACAAGTTAAGCTGGCAATAGCACAGCGAAGAACTCTGTGTTCTAAGAAGATATCACAAATCCCCAAGGAGAGTCCAAGTTGCAATGCCTGACCTTCCCAGCACTGGACGGGAAGAGGTGGCTCTTTCCACCATTTGCATGCCCTCTGCAAGTGCTGAAAGGAGCACCCACAGTCCACTTGCTGATATGCAAATTGAAGATGTCACTGTTGAAGTACAACAGGATGAGGATACTGGTGTAGCTGGTGCTGAGGAGGAAGTTGGCCAGGAGGATTCTGAAGGTGATGTGGTTTGTTTAAATCAGGTTCTGGGGGATACAGTTGTTGTCTGTGGGATGAAAAAGCCCATCACGGTCATGCCTGGGCAGAAGTACAAACATTCCACCTCTTTGGTCTGGCAATATTTCTATCCAAATCCAGACAACTGTCTTGCCATATGTACCATATGTAAAGGTGAAATAAGTAGGGGTAGGAACGTTAACCACCTAGGAACATCCTCTCTTATACGTCACCTGCAGCGCTTTCATAAAAAGTTACTGTCAAGTTCAGAAACTTTGGCTAAGACCATAAGTAGTCCAAGGACACCAAAATCCCTTTGTCCTGTTGTATCCAAGCGCCTGCAAACCACACCATCAACTCCCTCCTCATCAATTTCCTCAGTCAGGATCGGAAGTAGTCCTGCAGGCCATGTCACTGGCATGACTGACTCTCCTATCCGGGATTCCTCTGGAAGATCCTGCATTGCTATGCCTACTGCTGCCGCTGAGAAAGATCAAGAACCACTTCCTCCTAGTGCTGTTGTGCTGCTGGGAGTTGTTCATCATCCCAGAGAGGAAGTAGGAACACCACTACTTTTACTAAACAATTGACCCTCCAACAGTCCTTAGCGAAGGAGGATGAAGTACAACAGCAGTCATCCTGAAGCAAAATGTATAACTGAGACCTTGACTGCTATGTTGGTGTTAGACGTGCGCCCGGTATCCGCCATTAGTGCAGTGGGATTTAGAAGGATGGAGGTAGTGTGTCCCCGGTTCCAAATCCCATCTAGATTCCACTTCACTAGGCAGGCGATACCGAGACTGTACAGAAACATCAGAAAAAGTGTCCTCAGTGTCCTGAAAAATGCGGTTGTACCCAATGTCCACTTAACCACGGACATATGGACAAGTGGAACAGGGCAGACTAAGGACTATATGACTGTGACAGCCCACTGGGTAGATGTATCACCTTACAGCAGCATCACCAGTAGCAGCATCTCAGAAATGCCAGCTCGTTCCAAGGCAGGCTACACTGTGTATTACCAGTTTCAGTAAGATGCACACCGCCGACAACCTCTTAGAGAAACTGAGGGAAATCATCGCCCAGTGGCTTACCCCACTTAGACTCTCCTGGGGATTTGTGATATCTGACAATGCCACCAATATTGTGCGGGCATTACATCTGGGCAAATTCCAGCACGTCCCATGTTTTGCTCACACAATAAATTTGGTGGTGCAGAATTTTCTGAAAATCAACAGAGGCATGCTGGAGACGATTTGGGTGGCCCAAAAAGTTTCTGTCCACTTTCGCCATTCAGCAACTGTGTGCTGGAGACTGGAGCACCAGCAAACACTCTTGAACCTGCCCCGCCATAACCTGAAGCAAGAGGTTGTGATGCGGTAGAACTCAACCCTCTATATGCTTCAGAGGATGGAGGAGCAGCAAAGGCCATTCAAGCCTATACATCCACCTATGACAAAGGAGGGGGTATGCACCTGACTCAAGCGCAGTGGAGAATGACTTCCGTGTTGTGCAAAGTTCTCCAGCCCTTCGAACTTGCCACACTTGAAGTCAGTTCAGACACTGTCAGCTTGAGTCAGGTCATTCCCCTCATCAGGCTTTTGCAGAAGCAGCTGGAGAAAGTGAAGGAGGAGCTAAGACGGAGCGATTACGCTCGGCATGTGGGACTTGTGGATGGAGCCCTTCATTCGCTTTGCCAGTATTCCAGGGTGGTCAATCTGTTGAAATCAGACCACTACATTATGGCCACCGTGCTCGATCCTAGGTTTAAAGCCTATGTGGTGTCTCTCTTTCCGGCCGACACAAGCCTGCAGAGGTGCAAAGACCTGCTGGTGAAAACACTGTCACCTGAAGCGGAACGTGACACGTCAACAGCTCCTTCTTCATTTTCTCCCACAACTGGGGCTGCCAGGAAACAACTTAGGTATCCTAAGCAACCCGCTGGTGGTGATGCAGGGCAGGAAGGACCAAGTTTGGACATCTGGTCTGGACTGAAGGACCTGGCAACAGTTTCTGACATATCTACTGTCACTGCATATGATATTGTCACCACTGACAGAATGGTGGAGGATTACATCAGTGACAGCATCCAAGTAGGCATGTCAGACAGTCCGTACCTGTACTGGCAGGATAAAGTGGCATTTGGGAGGCCCCTATACAAACTGGCTCTATTTTACTTGAGTTGCCCCCTCTCCAGTGTCTACTCCGTAAGAATGTTTAGTGCAGCCGGGAATCTTGTCAGCGAAAGGCGTAGAAGGTTGCTTCCACAAAATGAGATGATGTTCCTAAAAATGAATTATCAACTCTTCCAGGGAGACCAGCCTCCAGAATGTACAGAGGGACCTGTGGTGGTGGATTCCAGCGGGGACGAATTAATACTCTGTGAGGATGAGGATGTACACAACACTGAAGAGGGTGAGGAATCGGTGGATGAGGACGACATCTTGCCTCCGTAGAGCCAGTTTGTGCAGGGACAGATTAATTGCCAGCTTGTTTTGTGGGGACCCAAATGAACCAATAATTTCAGCCCCAGTCGTGTGGCAGACCCTGGCGCTGAAATGATTGGTTTGTTAAAGTGTGCATGTCCTGTTTAAACAACATAAGGGTGGGTGGGAGGGCGCAAGGACAATTCCATCTTGCACCTCTTTTTTTTCTTTGCATTATGTACTGTTTGGGGCCTAGTTTTTCAAACTGCCATCCTGTCTGCCACTGCAGTGTCACTCCTAGATGGGCCACGTGTTTGTGCCGCCCACTCGTGTTGCTTAGCATAGTCATCCAGCTACCTCGGTGCAACCTTTTGGACTAAAAATAATATTGTGAGGTGTTCAGAATAGACTGGAAATGAGTGGAAATTAATGTTATTGAGGTTATTAATAGCATAGGAACAGAAAAAAACCACAAATTCTGTGATTTTAGCTGTTTTTATGCTTTTTTTCAAAAAAATACAGATCCAAAACACAAAACCCAGAACCCAAAACACGGAAGGGTGGTTTTGGCAAAACCAATCCAGATCCAAAACACGAAAAAAGATCCAGATCCAAAACACGAAAAGTGGCCGGTGCACACCCCTAGTTTGAAGTAAGAGAGCAAAGTGATGGGATAAAGGGACAGGATGAAGAGGTGGGCTAAGTGCTCACAGGCAGTAGGTGAAGGGGAGTGGAGGGAGTGTGAGGCAAATTGGTCAGGGGACATGGTGAGAACCAGGGGCATAGCCAGAATTTTGTGAGCACCATAACGACAGTAGTAGTGCCATACAGTAGCGCACGCAGGGGGGGTTTCTGAGTACCCAGAAACCCCCCTGACCAAACAAATTTTTTTTTTCAGAGACAAGGACAACCTTGTCTCTGCACTATCAGTGGGCCACCCTTGGAGCTGCCCAGCCGCTGCCTGTTAAGCAGTCAGCGCTTCTGAATCAGGTGGCTTTCATACTCCCTGATGCGGAAGCACTGACAGCTGAACCTACAGTTGCCGGGCAGTGCGCAGTGATAACCAGGGCCTGGACGGAGGCCATCATGGACTGACTGGAGGCCCAGACAGAGAGGGGGCCCACTCGCTCCGACGCTGCCGATCCCCGCGCCCGCTATGCAAAGCACAAGCATCAGGTAAGTGTGGGGTTTGGGCTGGCTGTCTGGGGGTAGGCTGGCTATCGGGCTTTGGCTGGCTGTGTTGGGCAGGGGATGGCTATCTGGGGATAGCTGGCTGGGCCTAGGACAGGCTGACTGGGGTGGCTATCTGGTGCAGGGGCTGTCTGACTGGGGCAGGGTACTGTCTGGCTTGGGCAGGGTACTGTCTGGCTGGAACAGGGGCTGTGTGGGGCTGGTTGTTTGGGGCTGGGGCTGACCGGGATATATGGAAACCCCCCCTAAAAAGCCTGCGTTTGCCCCTGGTGCCATAGTTAGTGTTATTACACATAATCGTGCTCTAGTTCACATTATAGAACATGTGTGCCCATTTCATATTGTTCATATTGTATTGTGATTCACAGTTGGGAAGATCTATCAAATCTTCTAAAGAAATAGAAAAGAAGACAATCTGAGAAGTATCCTATAGCAACCAATCAGGTTTTAGCTAGCATTAATGAAGTACATTCTATAAAATCAATTATTTGAATGGGCAGTTTCTCTTTGTCCTCTTTTCCACTCTTTAGAAAGTTTGTTTGGGGCAGTGTCATATTATGTCACATTGCACTGCCCCAAGTTCTTATTATGCCACATTACAGTGCCCTCAGTTCATATAGTGCCACATTACGGAGCCTCCAGTTCATATTGTACCATATTACAGTGCTCCCAGTTCATATTATGATGAACTATAATGCATTCTGTTCATATTTTGCCATTATAACATCCACTACACATACACATACACACACGCCATTTCATCCCATTGAGCAGCCACGTTAAAGTCTGGTAAGAAATTGTATAACATTGACCTCTTATATTATTTCAGCTTTTTTACTGATGGCAGCAGTCCAAGTGCTGTATTGTATAACAGTATTGCTAGAATTTGAATCTTACACGCCAGCCCCACATAAGCAGGGCCCTCAGGGTTATGAAAATGTCACTTTACAGTGAGTGCAAAGACACAGGAGGAGTACCTGGGGGATGGGCCGTAACTAGGGAGGTGCACGCGGTGCCACCGCACATAGCGCAGCATGCCCTGGGGCGGAACCGGCCTCCCATCGCAATATCTATTATACTGGGTGCACGCTGCTGTGTATATCAGTAGTGTTGCGCCCTGCACCCTCATTGCAGCCCTGCCTGTCTGTCAATTATATCTCCACCTCACCCATGGCTCCCGCACTCAACACACTCTGTAGGGGTGCTATTGGCAGGCACATAGGGAGGGCGATTCCGGTGGAGCATGAGCTACAGACGCCGAAGTTGTCCGGAGGCTCCGCGCCTGCTGGCTGGCCGAAGACTAACTGGGAGCTGACAACATCGCGCTGTTGTACTCCGGGGCCACGTGCGCGGCTGCACTTGACAGGCAGCAGCTAAACCCAGCAGGTCATTAGGTGACAGGGCTGGATTAAGGGGGGGCGGGGACAATTTTGCTCATCTCCAGCCTCCACCGCGCTGCTCAACTGCCGGCGGTGGAGGCTGGAGACTAGCAGAATCGGTCCCCTCCCCAGCCTGTGCAGTGGTAGGGCACCTGCCCTGTCACTGTTTCTTGCTTCCTCCTCCGGCGGTCTTGCGGGGACAAAAAGAATCAGCGCTGCGTCTGTCTCATGCCCCGAGAAGACAAGAGGACTCTGGGAGGACTGAGCTGAACGCAGCCCATCCCAGTTAGCAGAAGTAAGTGAGGAAAGGGGAATCATTAATTATATAAGGGCTGGGGGTGAGGAAGGATCATTAATTATATAAGGGCTGGGGGTGAGGGAGGATCATTATTTATATAAGGGCTGGGGGTGAGGGAGGATCATTAATTATATAAGGGCTGAGGGTGAGGAGATGGATCATTTAATATAAGGGATTGGAGTGAGAAGATAATTAAATATATAAGGGATGAGGGGATCCTTAAATATATTATATAAGGGTGGGAGTGATGAGTTGTTGGGAAGTGGAAAGTGACCAAATCATACAATATTTATAAGGAGATGAAGTTTACATGTACTACACAACAGAATGGTTTATATGTATGGGTGTGTGTATATATATATATATTAGGGGTGAGCGGGTTTGGATTTCTGAAATCCGAACCCCCCCGAGCCCCCCCTATCCGAGGCCGATCCAAGTCAGGCTCGACTTTTCCCGCCTGACTCGGATCTGAAATCGAGGCAAAACGTCATCATCCCGCCTTCCGAGTCTCGCAGGTTTTGGATCCTATATAAGGTACCCGCGTCTGCGCCATTTTCTCACTCGGCTGTGGACAGTGAAGAGGGAGGGTGGGAGTTAGGGCTGGCTGGGCTGTGTAGTGTAGTGTAGTGTAGTGCAGAGTAGTGTTGTGCTGTGCTGTGCTGCGCTGTGCTGCTGTTGTCCACTACTTCAAAGTCCATAGGGGCTGGCTGTGTTGTGCTGTGCTGCTGTTGTTAATAGGGGCTGTGTCCACTACTTCAAAGTCCATAGGGGCTGGCTGGACTGTGTTGTGCAGTCAGTTCTCCATAGGGGCTGTGTCCACTCCAAAGTCCTGTGCAGTGTCCCAGTCCTAAAGGGGTGCTGTAGTGTTGTCCAGGGGGTGCTCTGTCCATCAGGGGTGCTCCCCCAAGTGCTAAAAAAATAATATGTTTAGTGTGTTTGTGAAATGTGTGCGCAGTAGCCGCACGTGCATCAACAAAGTAGTGCCAAGCGTGCGCCTGTGTCATAAGTAAAGGGCCGGCTGGCAGGACCGTCAAAGGGTGCTGTAACTCCAAAAGTACACTCCAGTCCAAACCAAAAAAAAAATTATTTTCTGTGTTTGTGAATTGTGTGCGCAGTAGCCGCACGTGCATCAACAAAGTAGTGCCAAGCGTGCGCCTGTGTCATAAGTAAAGGGCCGGCTGGCTTGACCGTTAAAGGGTGCTGTAACCCCCAAAGTACACTCCAAACCAAAAAATATATATTTTCTGTGTTTGTGAATTGTGTGCGCAGTAGCCGCACGTGCATCAACAAAGTAGTGCCAAGCGTGCGCCTGTGTCATAAGTAAAGGGCCGGCTAGCTTGACCGTTAAAGGGTGCTGTAACCCCCAAAGTACACTCCAAACCAAAAAAATATATATTTTCTGTGTTTGTGAATTGTGTGCGCAGTAGCCGCACGTGCATCAACAAAGTAGTGCCAAGCGTGCGCCTGTGTCATAAGTAAAGGGCCGGCTGCCTTGACCGTTAAAGGGTGCTGTAACCCCCAATGTACACTCCAGTCCAAACCAAAAAAAAAATTATTTTCTGTGTTTGTGAATTGTGTGCACTGTGGCTGCACGTGCATCAACAAAGGAGCAGCGCTAAGCGTGCGCCTGTGTCCCATAAGTAAACAGCCGGCAGGCTCATTTCTTAAAGGGTGGTGTAACCCACAAAGTGCACTACTCTCCAGCAAAAATAAAAAAATATTTTCTGTGTTTGTGTGCGCTTTAGCCGCACGTATATATCAATATAACATAAATGGAGGACCAAACTTTCTCCGATAAAAATAAAATAGGGAAAGATCAAGAACAACTTCCTCCTAGTGCTGTTGCTGCTGCTGGGAGTTGTTCATCATCCCAGAGAGGAAGTAGGAACATCACTACTTTTACTAAACAATTGACCCTCCAACAGTCCCTAGCGATGAGGATGAAGTACGACAGCAGTCATTCTGAAGCAAAACGTATAACTGAGGCCTTGACTGCTATGTTGGTGTTAGACGTGCGTCCGGTATCCGCCATTAGTGCAGTGGGATTTAGACAATTGATGGAGGTAGTGTGTCCCCGGTTCCAAATCCCGTCTAGATTCCACCTGCATCCTCAAAGCAGCAGCGACAAGCGTGCGTCTGTCTGTTAAAGGATGGTGTAACCCTCAAAGTGCGCTCCACAAACAATAAAAATATTCTTCTTTTTTTTTCTGTCTTTGCGAAATGTGTGGGCTGTAGCCGCACCTGCATCCGTAAAACAGCAGCGACAAGCGTGCGTCTGTCTGTTAAAGGGTGGTGACACCCTCAAAGTGTGCTACACAAACAATAAAAATATTGTTCTTCATCTTTCTGTCTTTGTGAATTGTGTGGGCTGTAGCCGCACTTGCATCCTCAAAGCAGCAGCGACAAGCGTGCGTCTGTCTGTTAAAGGATTACATCGGTGACAGCATCCAAGTAGGCATGTCAGACAGTCCATACCTGTACTGGCAGGAAAAAGAAGCAATTTGGAGGTCCCTGTACAAACTGGCTCTATTTTACCTGAGTTGCCCCCCCTCCAGTGTGTACTCCGAAAGAGTGTTTAGTGCAGCCGGGAACCTTGTCAGCGAAAGGTGTAGGAGGTTGCTTCCACAAAATGTGGAGAAGATGATGTTCATAAAATGAATTATCAACTCTTCCAGGGAGACCAGCCTCCAGAACGTACAGAGGGACCTGTGGTTGTGGATTCAAGCGGGGACGAATTAATACTCTGTGAGGATGAGGATGTACACAACACTGAAGAGGGTGAGGAATCGGTGGATGAGGAGGATGAGGACGACATCTTGCCTCCGTAGAGCCAGTTTGTGCAGGGACAGATTAATTGCCAGCTTGTTTTGTGGGGGCCCAAACGAACCAATCATTTCAGCCACAGTCGTGTGGCAGACCCTGGCGCTGAAATGTTTGGTTTGTTAAAGTGTGCATGTCCTGTTTATACAACATAACCCAAGGACAATTCCATCTTGCACCTCTTTTATTTCTTTGCATTATGTACTGTTTGGGGCCTAGTTTTTCAAACTGCCATCCTGTCTGCCACTGCAGTGCCACTCCTAGATGGACCACGTGTTTGTGCCGCCCACTCGTATCTCTTAGCATAGTCATCCAGCTACCACGGTGCAACCTTTTGGACATAAAAACACTATTGTGAGGTGTGAGGTGTTCAGAATAGACTGGAAATGAGTGGAAATTAAGGTTATTGAGGTTAATAATAGCATAGGAGCAGAAAAACCCACAAATTCTGTGATTTTAGCTGTTTTTATGCTTTTTTTCAAAAAAATACAGATCCAAAACACAAAACCCAGAACCCAAAACACGGAAGGGTGGTTTTGGCAAAACCAATCCAGATCCAAAACACGAAGAAAGATCCAGATCCAAAACCAAAACACAAAACATGAAAAAAGTGGCCGGTGCACACCCCTAATATATATATATATATATCTATAACACTACTTAGTTAACAGCCTCATGGAGTTGTGGGAGGAGGAGGCGTACACACAGTGGGCACAGACAGGAGATTGTGCTGACAAGAGGACCCCCTGTCTTAAGTGCTGCAGGCCCCCCAAAGGCTTAATGCGGCCCCGTTAGGTGGGCAGGGTTTATAGGAATCAGGGATATGTGTACATGAGAGGGGGGGGGGGTCGATCGCCCTTATCATCCCGCCAATGGACAGCTGTCTAAGCTGACAGCCTGCCAGGAGACAGCATCAGGGGCACTACCGTGTGCGTTGTGTGTTTGATGTCATGACTAAGGAGCCGAGATGCGCACCCCCCCCATAAAAAAATAAAAAGAGCAAGGTGCGTTCTGGCAGTGTGGTGCCTGTTTGTTGCACCTTTATATTTACTAAACATTTTAAGGTGCCTGCATGAGGGAGGTATGGTGAAGGGAAAGCCAGTCGCTGAGGGGTTTTATAGGGCATAGTACTGGCCTGCTATGATCAGTGTGGAGGGAGGAGTTCGAGACACTGATATATAATGGGGCTGAAGTGACGGGGTTGAAGGCTGGAGTGACAAGGTTTTGGAGTGGCAGGGGGTTGAAGGCTGGAGAGACAAGGGTTTTGAGTGTCAGAGGGTTGAAGGCTGGAGTGACAGGGGGCTGGAGTTCCTGGGGGTTGAAGGCTGAAATTATGGGCTGTAGGCTGGAGTGACAGGGGCTGACGGCTGGAGTCAGGGGGCTGATGGCTGGAGTGACTGGGAAGGGGGCTGGAAAGATGGGGCAGAAGGCTGTAGGGGACACGGGACAGGAATCTGAGTCTGGTTCAACCTCTGTTGTATGATGATGACATTGGTTTTATTCCTACACAAACAGGCATCTTCCGGAACGTGTGATCTCCTACATGCATGAACAGTGCATATCGACTGAAGATTATCTGCCCAGGCAGGATCAATTTCTTTAGAGGTTTCCAATTGCAGAGACACCACCATATAGGTAAGGTGTATATTTATTGAGTACACACAAAACTGGATTTTATTAGTGACATTTTTTTTAGTGGGTTGGAACATATCTAGCCCTCCATGCCCCAGTTTGATACTGCCCCTAATCTTTATTTTAACTTCCCTTTACTTTAACCACACATAGACCCACCTCCTCCCTGGAACATTTGCGGGGGCGCCATAGCAAGCACGTGCACCGGGCGCCCTGGTTACACGCTACACCTCTGGCTATTGGGTGTGCAGAGGCAGCAGAGCCCACCCAATATGCGGAGTACGTGGCTGATTTAGGCACACTGAGGAGGGTGCCTCAGCCAGATATGCTACACAGCCACAGTCAGTGACAATGAGCCACTTGTACTCACTCAGTCCCCCGCCTGCCACAGACACTGACTCCTCTTATTGGTGCACAGCTCCTGTGTCCCTCCCCCGACCCTGTGTGTCTCCCTCTCTGTCCTCCTGGCATCATCAGGGTACCTGACTCATGCGGCTGAACAGCAAGAACACCATTAGCTGGATGTCACAAGCCCAGGAGAGTGAGGCACCTGTGGAGCCCACAGCAACAATACAGACAGGGGTTGCAGGAATCCCAGGGGAGCCTCCAGGCAGGATGACCCAGAGTTGGAGAAGAATAAGTCCTCCCTGCTGTATTGCAACCAAAAGGCAGCCACACAAGATGTGCACAGCAGAAGGGTCCCACAGTATTGCTATACACCAGCAGGTAAGCTCAGATGACATGTGCCAGGGGAAGGGGGCAGAGAACTTGGGAAAGGTCACAGCAGGCCCTTTATGTTGACATACTTGTAATATTAACAGCAGCTTATTAATTTCCAAGGCAAAACATTTGCAGGAGATCAGGTGTTGAAATACCATATATGTATATATATATATATATATATATATATATATATATATTCTGCAAGGTAGGGGCAAAAGACGGGGGGGGGGGCGCTGATGCTCTTTATCGCACAGGGTACCAAAATGTCTCGTTATGGATCTGCCTGGGGGGATACTTCCTGAAGCAGGAAATTCCACTGTGCTGTCCACTGTGGGTGCCTTCCATGAGGTATTCTCAGTACACACGTGCCACCGTAGATCAATGAATGTTGAAAGTCCACACAATTTCGGAAATCGAATGGGTCCGTACATGTCTGTGCTAAGTCTACCTACAGTAGGCTAGTTTATACAAATTAAAAATGTGATTCAATCTGCATACATAATGAGTATTTAATGCAAAACACTCATGCTGTACTTGCAACTCTACACGAATTCACTGCACAAAACAATGCTAGTCATCCTAACAGCCTAATAGAGGTGGCACGGAAGACGTAGTAAGCCATGGTTTCTTGTGCAGTTTGCAAACTGTCACACAATTGATGTGGTTTTCAGACTGCAAGATTTACTATACTTCTCTTTTGAGTCTGAAAACTTGGGGACAGATTCAGATTTGCAGGCAAGTCTGCACTGTGGACGGATCTTGCGTTTGTACCGACTGTGTATATGTGTTGTAAGACTGCATATGCAACTTTGAGCAATTACAGATATTTCAGAGTCATATGTATCTCAACCCATCTCTACTTACCGCTTTGTGGGTGTAACTGAGTGTAATTGGGCATTTGTACATATGGTTAGTATGCTGTAGGCATGTAGATGGAATGGCAGGCTACAGTGGTGAGCGTACGCAGACATTCTTCTTATTTAAAACAGATCTCTTTCACCAAGGATAGGGCTGGTACAAGTCCTCACTGATAGTGATGATGGTCTACTTTCACAAGAGGATGGATACGGTTGGTGCTGCCAACTCTATGTAGCGTTAGGGACCACCAGAACAGAGAAGCCTTGACATGGCCCGGTGGCTTAAACGGGTTGGGTATGAGAACCCAGCAGTAGGGATGCCGCTGGTCAGAATACCGACAGCAGCATCCCGACAGTCAGAATCCTGACACCTGTAAGGAAACATGGTAAGACTAAGCCTTACCCCCTACCCCTAACCCTCCCTCCCTGGGGCCTAACCCTCCCTCCCTGGGGCCTAAACCTAACCTCCCCCCTAGTGCCTAAACCTAACCTCCTCCTCCCCGCACCCTAAGCCTAACCCTCCCCCCTAGTGCCTAACCCTAACCCCCTAATGCCAAACCCTAACCCCACACCCTAACCCTCCCCCTAACGCCCAATACTTACCTTTGGAATGCCAGTGGACGGGATTCTGGTGACGGGATCTCGCCGCTGATGGGATTTCGGCGCCGGTATTTCCCGCACGCCAGGATGTTGACTACATCCTGGTTAAACATATTTTTGCAAACATATGTAGACTGAGAGCTCTGTATTTCTATTATCATATAGAATTCAAGTCTCATTGCTGGTCCTTTGCAGACTGCTGGGGGAACATTTTTCCTCTTTCTTGTCTAAATTCATCCTTTTTTCATGCACCTGGAAAGGGCCATTAAATTAATTTGAGCAACCACGTTTTTATATTATATTTTCTAATATGTAAACATTCAATGGTGATAGCAAATCATATTGTGGCTCTACTGTAGTCTGGCTGTTCATTAGATATATTTTTACAACCTTTGGATAAGCACATTAAGCTTTGTATACATTACTACACCTCAATTACTTGGCTTGAGCCATACTTGTTGGTTTGGCTCAAGCATTTATTACACCTTCAGAAATGTATTTGTACCGTAACTTGTGCTTTCACCTCTTGTTCTTATATGTTGTTTACTTTGGATCCTATGTCCTTCTTGAACTATGTTCAACCACTTAATGCTTTGAAATGTTTCTATGAGATCATCCTTTCAACTTAATAGATAACAGGAAGCTAAGCCACAAAGCACAACAACACAAACATTCGGTTTGGTCATACAAAGCAAACAGGACTACAAAAAAATGTTTAGGTTTGAAAAGTACTTGATCTGTATCCACTGGCCGTGGATTTAATAAATATTATTTATCATTAAATTTCCATCCTGAACATGATTTAAAACATACAAAGGTCAAGTGAGCCTGTATGACAGCCACAACTAATATAAATGGGGTAGGGGATGACAAATACGAATGGAGACATCAGCTCACATTCAGAGCTGTGTGATCACAACTACTCAAATAAATACTTCTGATTAATCAGCATCTCAGAATGTTCTGCTCTCTGTGTTAGTATTTACGCCTCCAATATGATGATATCAGCTCCTCTGGGCCTTTGTTTGTGGCGTGGAATGAGAGATCGGAGCCTTGCTTTACCACAATAAATAGGTTCCATGTAGTAATAACAGATCTCTTCTGATTTTACAAACAAACTTTAATGTGTTACCAGATAGTTTAGCGCTGAAGGGTTAAAAACGACAGGGTATAGTCTCCAACATTAGCTTAGTAATACAGGGCCATCCGCGCCGATGATGGATGCTCTAATACAGAAGACTGTTTATGCGTCTAAGGAAAGAATGTTGGCGTCGCTAAATTCATAGCAATTATTTACTGAGTGCAGATTTATTTCTGTATACATATCAGGAGACTTTCTACTTGTTTAACCAAAGTTGCAAATAGTAAAATCCCTGTATTCTCAATGTTTTCCCGTATTAATGTGAAGGATTAAAACTTGAATTTAAACGGTAATTATTACAATGTTTTGTTAGGATAAGTTAAGATATTATCCTGCTGAAATTATTAATTGAATAATGGCTGTATTCAGAACAGAACTATGACCATTAGGTACGCACCTATATTTATTTATTATTTATTACCAGTTATTTATATAGCACACACATATTCCGCAGCGCTTTACAGATAATATTTGTCCATTCACATCAGTCCATGCCCCAGTGGAGCTTACAATCTATATTCCCTACCACATGCTCACATACACACACACTAGGGTTAATTTCTGTTGGGACCCAATTAACTACCAGTATATTTTTGGAGGCATATGCTGGAATTAATGAGATGTAATCAACATATTACGCAGTGCTGTACATTAATGATACATGATACAAATAATCATGCTGCAAATGACTGAATACATGGACACGAAATAGAAGGCAAAGATGACTTTGCTGAAATGGGCTTACAATCTAAGAGGTGTGGAGGTAAATTGATCCATACAGTAAGGTAATGGAATGAAGACTGTGGCTGGTGGTGGGTTTCGTCCGTGTGTCTAGCTAATGTAAAGCTGGGTACACACCATTCCATGGTGCGACCCAGCGACAGTGCGATGCAACTATATATCGCGTGCACACTAAACACACTTGCACAATACGGTGTACGACAGTGCAAAGTGTCATTACATGCTGCATGTAACAGCACTACGTCATCCATTGCATTGTCCTATTTGCTGTGCAGTACAGCAAATGGGGCGAAGCAATGAACAATGGATCGGACATACACCCTATACAATGTGTACAATAAATAATTTAGATACACGTCGGAATGATATATCCTACGATACATGATATAGTGTTTACCCAGCTTAAGGGAGAAGCATTATCAACCACAAATATTACAGGAGCCACTGGTGATTTGTGTTTCCATGCAGCCACTGGTGGCACAATATGGGTGGACTGAGTGAATGACAGTGGGAGGTGGAGACAGAAGATTGCCTTTCACCATCTAATTCGTATGTTACAGTATTTGGAATTACAAACATAAATATAATACATCCAAGTATAATAGCTTACTGATGCCTCCTTTCACTATAGTATATCTTCTGAAACACAACTGGATCTCTTATGCTAATTAAGGGTAGGGATGAGTGGGTCCGTTTCTCTAAGAACCAGATCCACCCGAACATTGCAAATACAAACCGGATCCGAGTCGGGCTCGCGTGTTCCCGTTTCTGAAAATGAGACAAAACGTCATCAATCCCACGTGTGCTCCCTCCATACACTCAAGTGGCTGCTCCTGTGCTCAGTGCTATGCTGTGTCCATCCACTCCTGTGTTGCCGACGCACCTGTCCAGTGTCCATCCATTCCAGTACTAGCAATGCACCTATCTGGTGTCATCCTCTCCAGTGTTGCCGACGCACCTGTCTGGTGTCCATATGCTCCAGTTCTGCAGACACACCTGTCCAATGTCCATCTGCTCCAGTGCTGCCAACGCACCTGTCCTGTGTCCATCCTCTCCAGTGCTGCAGACACACCTGTCCAATGTCCATCTGCTCCAGTGCTGCCGATGCACCTGTCCGGTGTCCATCTGCTCCAGTGCTGCCAATGCACCTGTCTGGTGTCCATCTGCTCCAGTGTTAAAAAAACACTTAAAAAAAGTCAAGAAAAGTTTAATTTTATTTTTAAATCATAAGTTAAAAAATAGCTGTTTTTTTTGTGTGGTGTACCCGTGTATCCATATAAGTAGTGACGCTGCTAGCTGTACCTAAGTGTATCCAGATTCCATATGAGTACTATGATGCTGCAGGCTGTACCCCAGTGTTTCCATATGAGTAGTGTGACGCTGCAGGCTGTACCCCAGTGTATTAATACAAGTTCTATGATACTGCAGGCCGTACCCCAGTGTATCCATATAAGTACTGTGATGCTGCTGGCCGTACCCCAGTGTATCTATGTAAGTACTGTGATGCTGCTGGCCATGCCCCCATATATCCAGTTTCCATATAAGTACTGTGACACTGCAGGCCATACCCCAGTGTATCCAGACATATACTGTGACACTGCAGGCCATACCCCAGTGTATCCATACAAGTACTGTGCCACTGCAGACCGTACCCCAGTGTATCCATATAAGAATTGTGATGCTGTAGGCCATACCCCAGAGTATCCAGATTCCATATAAGTACTGTGACACAGCAGGCTGTACCCCAATGTATCCATATAAGTACTGTGACATTGCAGACCATACCACAGTGTGTATCCCTAATACACAAGTACTGCCGTACCCCAGTGTATCCATACAAGTACTGTGATGCTGCAGGCTGTACCCCATTGCATTCACATAAGTGGTGTGACTCCACAATGTCATTTGCGAACATTTTAAAAAAAGTTAATTAAAAGTAAAAATATAAATCTACAGTCAGGTCCATAAATATTGGGACATTGACAGAATTTTCAGATTTTGGCCTCTATTCACCACCACAATGGCTTTGAAATGAAACAAATAAGATGTGCTTTAACTGCAGACTTTCAGATTTAATTTGAGGGTAATTACATCCAAATCGGGTGAACGGTGTAGGAATTACAACAGTTTCAATATGTGCCTCCCACTTTTTAAGGGGCCAAAAGTAATGGGACTATCAACTCAAAAGTTATTTCATGGACAGGTGTGGGCTATTCCCTCATTATTTCATTATCAATTAAGCAGGTAAAAGTTCTGGAGTTGATTCTAGGTGTGACATTTGCATTTGGAATCAGTTGCTGTCAACTCTCAATATGAGATCCAAAGAGCTGTCACTATCAGTGAAGCAAGCCATCATCAGGCTGAAAAATCAAAACAAACTCATCAGAGAGATAGGAAAAACATTAGGTGTGGACAAATCAACTGTTTGGAACATTCTTAAAAAGAAAGAACGCACCGGAGAGCTCAGCAACACCAAAAGACCCGGAAGACCACGGAAAACAACTGTGGTGGATGACAGAAGAATTATTTCCCTGGTGATGAAAAACCCCTTCACAACAGTTGGCCAAATCAGGAGGTAGATGTATATGTGTCAAAGTCAACAATTAAGAGAAGACTTCACAAGAGTGGATATAGAGGGTTCACCACAAGATGTAAACCATTGGTGAGCCTCAAAAACAGGAAGACCAGATTAGAGTTTGCCAAACAACATTTTAAAAAGCCATTACAGTTCTGGAACAACATCCTATGGGCAGATGAGACAAAGATCAACTTGTACCAGAGTGATGGGAAGAGAAGAGAAGGAAAGGAACTGCTCATGATCCAAAACATACCACCTCATCAGTGAAGCATGGTAGTGGTAGTGTCATGGCGTGGGTATGTATGGCTGCCAATGGAACTGGTTCCCTTGTATTTATTGATGATGTGACTGCTGACCAAAGCAGCAGAATGAATTCTGAAGTGTTTCGGGCAATATTATATGCTCATATTCAGTCAAATGTTTCAGAACTCATTGGACGGCGCTTCACAGTGCAGATGGACAATGACCCAAAGCATACTGCAAAAGCAACCAAAGAGTTTTTTAATGCTAAAAAGTGGAATGTTATGCAATGGCCAAGTAAATCCCCTGACCTGAATCCGATTGAGTATGCATTTCACTTGATGAAGACAAAACTGAAAGGAAAATGCCCCAAGAACTAGCAGGAACTGAAGACATTTGCAGTAGAGGCCTGGCAGAGCATCACCAGAGATGAAACCCAGCGTCTTGTGATGTCTATGCATTCCAGACTTCAGGCTGTAATTGCCTGCAAAGGATTTGCAACAAAGTATTAAAAAGTGAAAGTTAGATTTAGGATTGTTTAGTTTGTCCCATTACTTTTGGCCCCTTAAAAAGTGGGAGGCACATATAGAAACCGTTGTAATTCCTACACCGTTCAGGTGATTTGGATGTAATTACACTCAAATTAAATCTGAAAGTCTGCAGTTAAAGCAAGTCTTGTTTGTTTCATTTCAAAGCCATTGTGGTGGTGAATAGAGGCCAAAATCTGAAAATTCTGTCAATGTCCCAATATTTATGGACCTGACTGTATTTGTTGTTGTACTGTTCCATCCAGTGGATGTGCTGTGTTGTCCATCCACTCCCTGTCCTGTCACAGACTAGTGCTGCAGTGACTCCTTAAAAATATATATTTGGTTCTATAGTTACTTGTATTGTTCTGTGTGCTGTACCACAGTGAGTTTGTTCACATAAAAAAGCCATTTGAATACCTGCAGTGTGAGCTGAGCTGCAAATTGAAAAATGAATAATGATCAATTTAGAATAGAAGAGCAGGAGCAACAACCAAATACTTTTGCTGCAGCTGTTGCCACCAGTCATGACGATACTAGTCTTCTTGTTCATATTACCAAATAATACTAAATATGCTCCATCATTCTGTTATGTTTTTATATATTTTGTGAGGCACCACATTATATAAGGTTAAACATATGTTTCAGAATAGCAATAACCAATAAAAATATTTCACCAATGCACCCAAACAGCCCATATTGAAAAGAAACACATTTTTATTTTCATATTTTTAACACAGTACCTGAGCACACAACACAGTGCCTCACAGCACTTCTAGTAATGGCACTCTAATGGCGTTATATATTTTAACACAGTGCCTGAACACACAAAAAAGTGCCACACAGAGCACCTAGTAATAGCACCCTAATGACGTTATTTTTTAACACTGTGCCTGCCCTGAACACATAGATGCTGTAGTGCCTCAAAGTGCTTCTAGTAATAGCACCCTAATGTTTTTTTTTTTAACACAGTGCAGACGACAGACTTTTATTATTTTTTTTAACACATTTCCTATACACTCAACACGTTTTATTTTTTACCACAGTACCTGAACACATAGCATAGTGTTTAATTTATTTATTTATTTCTTTTTTTAACACAGTGTCTGAACACACAACATAGTGTCACACAGCGCTCCTAGTATAGTGTCACACAGTGCTCCTTTAACACAATGCTCCTAATAGCTCTTTTTTTAACACACAACACAGTGTTGTTGTTTTTAAACACAGTGCCTACCACACAGCACAATGTTTTTTAACATAGTGCCTGAAGCCTGAACCCACAACACAGTGCCTCATAGTGCAAATATGTTTTTTTTTTTTTTAAATAACAGTGTCCCTTTAACACAGTGCTCCTAATGGCTTTTTAACACACAACACATTGCTTTTTTGCCTGAACACACAACACAATGTTTTTTTTAACAGTGCCTGAAGCCTGAACACACAACACAGTGCCTCGCAGTGCTTGTATGGTTTATTTTTTTTAAATAACACAGTGCCCCTTTAACAGTGTGCTCCTATTGCCATTTTTAGTGCCTGAAAGTGAAGTGACAGTGTCTCACAGTACTGCTGCCAACATTCCACACCCTCTCCCTCTGGTCTCCTGTGTGAAATGGCCCCCGATCACAAGGGGGGGACTTTTACATGCAATCCAAAAAATGTGATATCGAACACTGGAAAGATTACGCAATCCAAAACACATGAGATCCAGCACCAGGAAGATAGCATCCGAAGTTGGCAGAAAGACCCGAGCCGGGGCTCGGTTCGACTCGTAACCCTTACATTCGGATGTGTTCGTATTCCAGGACTCAGAACCTGCACATCTCCAATGATGATGTAATTTGTGGTACCATATATAAGATACATATAAGGAAATGACAGTATATACAGGCACCTAGAAAGGATGTCATTTTGTATCCATATGTAGTTGTATAGTGCCACCAATTTACACAGCACTGTGCAGAGATAATATGTCATTCATATGAGTCAGATAATATGTCAGTCATATGAGTCAGTCATATGAGTTACAGTCTAAGGGCCTAATTCAGCATATTTCGCAATTGCAACTGCGTACGCAGATTGGCCGATGGCAGCATTGTGATCGCACTGTGATCACGCACGCAGATAGAAAGTCATTGCAGAGTGAGTGACGGGATGTCAGCGTTTGGGGGTGGTGACATGGGAATGGTCAGAGAAACGCAGACGAGTCTGTTTGTTTGAACGCAGTTGCATGGGCGTGCATAAATTAGCCACTGTGACGGCGTACGCAGCTTGTGTACTCACTGTGTGCGACAAGACTTGCAATTTCTGAGACAGGTCAGAGCTGCTTTAATTCTGCGTGAGGTTCCAATGTTAATCAATGTTAGCGATATGTATGCAGGACTGCGAGGTATTACGGATGTGAAAAAGTAGTGGGTGTCTCTATGCTGGCTGAGCGGTTATTATTATTATGCTTTATTTATATGGCGCCACAAAGGTTCCGCAGCACCTTACACAGTACATAAATGAGCACACCAAAAAAAAACAGTTAATAGTAATATAAAAAAATACAGGACCAGGACATGGTTTATACACATAGCTGCATAACACAAGCAGCAGGGCCTCAGCAACCAAATGTTAGGTGGCAATCAGGGCCGGCGCTTCCATTAGGCAGCTTTAGGCAGCTGCCTAAGGGCGCTGGGACCTGATGGGCAGCCCGCTGAGGTTTCCTTTGAGAGGGGGCATGATCTTCCCTCTCCCGGAAGCAACTCCTGCAACCTGAGTGATCCGGTGGCACCTGCCTACCCCAGCGGCGGGCGCCCGTCTATACCCGCTGCTTACAAATCCTACACCCCCCCCCGGGCGGCGCCGGCGCCAGGGTCTGGTGCCGGTGACGTCACTGTGTCACTGGCCAACCAACTCTTCCGCTCTGCCTACAGTTACAGGTTTTCTATGTGCCCTGTCCCTCCTGTGCCGATAGTACTGAAGCCATGAGCCACACAGGCTCTGCAGCCTGATGGCCTCTACACCGGGGGCTCTCTACACTATCTTTCTGAGTCAAGTGATGAACGATTTTCGTTCATGTGCGTTCACATTTGTAGTTTAAAGTTCAGTCAGACTTGTCAATGCAACGATTTTCATTAAGGGAATATGCAAAAATCGTTTGTAGTTCAAAAAAATCGTTCATTACACTTTAAAAAATCTAATAGATAATCTGACAGAAAATCGTTCATAAAATCATTCATAAAATCGTTGGGAACAAAATCGCTGTGTGTGTATGCAGCTTAAGATAAACAATTTGTGAGAAGGGGGTAGAACAGAGTAAATTCCAAACTTCCTTTATAGAAAATGCTACTAATATAAAAGAGTTTACCTAAGTCATTTTTCAAAGCTGTGATTATGCATTCAGTATAACAGCATCTGATGGGAACAGTGGTGCAATTTACCTAAGTTATTTTTGAAAGCTGTGATTGTGCAGGCCATACCCCAGTGTATCCAGACATATACTGTGATACTGCAGGCCATACCCCAGTGTATCCATACAAGTACTGTGCCACTGCAGACCGTACCCCAGTGTATCCATATAAGAATTGTGATGCTGCAGGCCATACCCCAGAGTATGCATATTTTTTGCAGCAGAACTGCGTGCGATTACACAGGTGCGATCGCAGTTACGATCAGTGCTGCATCAGGCCATAAATTCCCTAACACACATGCACACACACAAATACATATTTGAGATAAGTTTGGCAGAAACCAACCAACCTGGAGTGTGGGATGAAACCGGAGTACCCAGGGAAAACCTTTACAAACATGTGGAGAACCTACAAATTCTACACAGAGAGCTGGAATTGAACTCATGACCTCAGGCACAAATGTTAACCAATACTACACTATTTTCTCAATAAACTGTCAATGAAATGTCCCTATTTTGAGAATCTTGTCTATGGCTACAGATGTCCTTGTATACAGGTGTATTAAAATTGTCAATAACATATATTTTTTTAAACTTGTCCTGTTTCTTTTATGTCATTTCTTATTGTATTATTATTAGAATTATTGATTGTTAATGTTTGGTTTCATTAACAGCACCAGTATCCAAAGCAGAGCTTTATTATGGTTAGTAGGAATTGGGAACAAATGTGGTAAGCTGGCTTGGTCATCCTGTCCTGTGGCTCTACAGCTGTTATGGAACTATAAGTCCCCGCTGACGCTGTTATGGAACTATAAATCCCTGCATAATACATTCAGGGACTTCTAGTTGCCGCAAAAGCTAACTGCCTACACAGTGCTACAGAATATGCCGGCACTATATACAGTAAATAAATGTTAATAAATAATACTCCTGCTGGGTAGTAATTGGGTTGTGTACATCATAATGAGGTGTGGGTACTGTTAAAAGTGTAGAATATTTTAGGAAGCTGATAGTTCTGTGTATTACAATGAATTGTAATACGCAGAACAATCATGAATCTCTTTTTATAAAGCCTATGTCCTTGCAGTCCCAGGCACATCAGCGATGAACCAGCAACAGTGCATCCCCTCTCCTCCTCCTTTTCAGAGAAAATATTAGTTCAGCAATTTGGCAACTATGGGCATCAATCAGAGATGAATGTAAATATGCATTGTTTTACAGTACAATAAAATCTGCAATTGTCGATCTTGCTGTTCTTAAAATAGTAAAATATCATCATTAAGCAGCTGGCACCTGTAGATTGTACAAAATTACAGTAAAAGCTTCTAAGAAGCACCATTATCTTTTTATTTTGGGGCTTGCGAGTCAGGGAGTTATAAATCAGTGCAGAGTACACAGGGTATTGCTAGAGGCATTGGTACATGGACACAATAATCTGGCAACGTTTTCTGGGGTACCATAGGGGCTCAGGTGTGTCAAAAGCACAGATTATGAAGTAACCACAGAGTCCATTAGTTGCCTTCACCAGAACAAATGCACATTTCATTCTCAGTGTAACAACATGATTTTCCTGGGGCAGCCCCACCAACTCCTTCTGACAGTTGGCGCAGCCCCAGCAACTCCCTCAGTAACCTGGGGCAGTTCCACTAACTCCCTCCGACATCTGGCACAGCCCCAGCAACTCCCTCCAGCACCTGGGGCAGCCCCACTAACTCCCTCTGACATCTGGGGCAGCCCCACCAACTCCCTCCGACATCTGGAGCAGCCCCAGCAACTCCCTCTGGCACCTGGCGCAATCCCACCAACTCCCTCCGACATCTGGGGCAGCCCCACCAACTCCCTCCAGCACCTGGGGCAACCCCACCAACTCCCTCCAGCACCTGGGGCAGCCTTACCAACTCCCTCTGGCACCTGGGGCTGCCCCATGAACTCCGACATCTGGGGCAGCCCCACCAACTTCCTCCTGCACCTGGGGCAGCCCCACCAACTCCCTCAAACAAATGGGGCAGCCTTACCAACTCCCTCTGGCACCTGGGGCTGCCCCATGAACTCCAACATCTGGGGCAGCCCCACCAACTTCCTCCGGCACCTGGGGCAGCCCTACCAACTCCCTCAAACATATGGGGCAGCCCCACCAACTCCCTCTGGCACCTGAGGCAGCCTTACCAACTCCCTCCGACATCTGGAGCAGCCCCACAAACTCCCTCTGGCACCTGAGGCAGCCATGCCAACTCCCTCCGGCACCTGGGGCAGCCTCACCAACTTCCTCCGGCACCTGGGGCAGCCCCAACAATTCCCTGAGATCACCTGTCACCTGAGATCTATGTGAACCAGCCTTTCTGCTTCTCCACCATGAAAGAAACTTTTTGACAAGTATCTGCAGGCAAAACTGTCTTTTAGAGCATAACTGATCTGGTTACATGCCACAGGGGGCTCTATCAAAGTTGCTCTGGTTTGTGACATAATGGCATAAAATAAAGTATATTACGTGTGTGCGTATGTACATACCTGAAATTGTCATTTAAACCTGTGAATCTTTGAGAATTATTATAGAAGTGTTATGTTTACTTAATATATATATATTAGCATCTTTTTCTCCAAAAATATATTCATAAAGTTCTAGCAATTAAATACAGGTGGGAAATTCTAAACAAATACTTAGGGGTTACACTGCTAAACACATAAGTTAAGTATACACTGTAGAAATGTATCTTTACAAGTAAGTTTTCCTCTAATGGGATCAGCCAAAGTCAATAATATTCGTAAGACAAATTGTTACTATTGGCAAGCAGTATTAGAGGCAAATGGATCATTAAGTATAATAACTTAAAGTCCTTAAATTAGAAGTAAGGGGGTGCACTTCCAGCCTTGCCCAATGTCCAGTAAACACACAGCCTGTTCTGTGTTTTTCTATGTTCTCATGTCTTTTTGTTAACTAGTTGAGTACCAGCAGATATCCTAGTGCACAATAATAATTTCAGATTTACGTGGATATATAGCAAGTTACATTATATATACCATCTCAAAGGTTTACCTATCTGGAGTCTAGCATTCTTTTGGGTCCTGTACTTAGACAGTGGATTGTTGGTAAAAAAAAACACAAAGCCTTCAAGAAAAAAGGACCTGATCAAAAGTCCTACAATGTCCACTGCACTCCACTCACTCCCAGAATCCTGAATGTCACAAAATATTATGGGATTACTCTAGTATTGGCGGAGACTCCAGAAAGCAGAGAAATACAAACAGACCGTTTAAGTGAGCAATAAATTATGGAATTGCACGGATACTTAGGGAGAGCTAGATGAAAGTCCATGTAACAGTGAAGTTCAGAACACAAGAATCAGGCCAGAAAGTGTTAAGCAAGTCACTTCCAACAGGGGTTGATTGGAAACTTAAAGTGGCCCTAGAAAAAATTCTGAAGTGGCTTCATAAAATGGGAATAAAATAAGCTGTAGGCAAGGCCAACACAAACATACTTCATGCAGGGTAAGGCCTAGCCCCAATGCAGTACAGAGAGCATCCACATGACCGCCATCCAATAAAAAGAGCATACACGTGACTGCTAAACAATACTACCATACAGTAAGAGAGAGTATCTATATGACTGCCATAAAATCAGGCTTGCCTACCCTCCCGATTTGGCCGGGAGCCTCCCGATTTTCGGGTGCCGCTCCCGGCCCCCCGGAATGGCAGGCAAGCCTCCCGGAAGCCTGTGACCCTCCCGACCTCCCCCCAGAAAAAAATAGAAACCCCCGCAGCAGGGGGGCCGGTGACACGATTCGTGCTGAATCGCGTCATTGTGGCCCCGCCCCCTGCTTCACAATGCCAAAAATAAAGGCATTGTGAAGAGGGGCGGGGCCACGATGACATGATCGCGTGGCCCCGCCCCGGGTCTGCCCCCAATGTGACGTCAATGGCCGGCCCCGCCCCCCGCTGTTAGCCGACAGTCAGCTCCCTCCCGGAAGGCTGGAGCGGATTGTCGGCAAGTATGCATAAAATACAGACAGCTTTAAAAGGACTGCCATTTAGATCAGGCAGCAGCCCAGTGACCACCACACAGTACAGACAACATCCCTGTGACCTGCCATAAAGCGTTCGGTTTTTAAATTCAAGTTCCGAACCGGGACTCGGTTTGACTCAGTACCCCAAAGTGATTCCAGGCTCTCAACTCAGAACCCCTAAATTTGGTTGTTTGTCAGTTTTCTGAGAACACGAAACACACATCTCTAGTATACACAGAAATAGAAAGATTTGAAGAGACGCATTGTGCAAAAATATAAATGTCACATCAAAGTCCAACCTCTTAACAATTTAGAAACATTTATTAAAATATTTTACTTATGGTGTAAATCAATCACAATGGAATATAGATACTGTCATTATCATACAAGGCAATTTTGTGGGTTTGAAGCTTTGATTTACGTTGCAGAAATTGTACCTACAGAGGACATTCTCTACTGAATGGATACTGGAAGGTGCAAAATGCATTTTAGTAAAAATATAAGATGGGGAATGTTTTCTACCAGCTCACAGCTGGTGCACAATATTTGGCACCTTTATGAAAACTCCCTCTCTCTACCCCTTTATGATACAAACTTGTTATTCAAATGTCTGCTGCTCTGCAATTGCCATTTGAGCAGCACAGTTGGCATAATGACTAGCATTACTGAATCACAGAACTGGGGTCATGAGTTCAATTCTTGAAGAAGGCAATATATGTGTGGAGTTTGTATGTGCTTATGTGGGTTTCCTCCGTGTGCCCCAGTTTCCTCCCACACTCCAAAAACAAACTGGTAGATGAAATGGCTTCTGACAAATAATTATCCCCAGTCTAATGTTTGTCCATGTGACAGGCAATATACAGTGGTGCTTGAAAGTTTGTGAACCCTTCAGAATTTTCGATATTTCTGCTGAAATTTGGCCTAAAACGACCTAAAATTTTCTAAAAGTAAATAAAGAGAACCGAATCAAATAAATGAGACAAAAAAATTAAAGGTGCTCATTTTTTTGTTGAGCAAAATTATCCAATATCACATATCTGTAAGTGGCAAAAGTATGTAAACCTTTGCTTTCAGTATCTGGTATGACCTTCTTGTGCAGCAATAACTGCTTCTATAAGTTTCTGGTAATTGTTGATTAGTCCTGAACATCGGCCCCATTCCTCTATACAAAACAGCTTCAACTCTTATGTTGGTGGGTTTCCTCCCATGAACTGCTCGCTTCAGGTCCTTCCACAACGTTTTGATTGGATTAAGGTCAGAACTTTAACTTGGCCATTCCAAAACTTTAAATGTATTCTTCTTTAACCATTCTTTGGTCGTGCTTTGGGTCATTGTCTTGCTGCATGACCCATGTTCTCTTGACATGAAACTCATGGACAAATGTCCTGACATTTTCCTTTAGAATATTCTGATATAATTCAGAACTCATTGTCCCATCAATGATGGCAATTCATCTTGGGCCAGATGCAGCAAAACGGTCCCAAACCTTGACACCATCAACACGATGTTTCACAGATGGTATGAGGTTTTTATGCAATGTTCTCCTTTCTCCAAACATAATGTTTCTCATTTAAACCAAAAAGCTTTATTTTGGACTCATCTGTCCAACAGTCTTATGGCTTGTCCAGGTGATCTTTAGCAAACTGCAGATGGACAGCAATGTTCTTTTTGGAGAGCAGTGGCTTTCTCCTTGCAATCCTGCCATGCACAGCCTAGTTCAGTGTCTCCCTGATGGTAGAACTCATGAACATTAGCTAATGTGAGAAAGGCCATCATGTGCTTAGAGGTCACCTTGGTTTCCTTTGTGAGCTTGATAACTATTAGACGCCTTGCTTTTGGCGTGATCTTTGTTAATTGACCACTCCTGGGGAGGGCAATAATGGTCTGGAATTTCCTCCATTTGTACACAATCTGTCTGACTGTTGATTGGTTGAGTCCAAACTCTTTAGGGATGGTTTTGTAATCTTTTCCAGCCTGATGAGCATCAACAACTCTTCTTCTGAACTCCTCCTTACACAAACATGTGTTGTGAACATCTGACTTTGATAGTTCCATGTTCTTTTTAAAAAACAGATTGTCCACACACACCTGATTGTCATCCCATAGATTTAAAATAAATGACTCTTATTTCACCTTCAATATCTGCTAAGCCTAAAGGTTCACTTACTTTTGACACTCACAGATATGTGATATTGGATCATTTTCCTAAAAAAAAAAAAAAATTAGCATGTCTAATGTAACCCCCCTTCAGTGTGCGGTGTGGTACATAGGTGCATTTGGAGTGATACACATATTGCCTCAGGCTATCTCTCCAGGGTGTGGGCAATATCTGAGAAGGGGGTCCCTGCCCATGTAGGCTTTATAACAGTCACACATATAGATACAGGTATAGATAGACGCATGCAGCAACAGTTCTTTTGAATAACTTGGGCGCCAGACCTTCTCTTATAACAATATACCACTTTATTTCTCTCCTCCTGCACATGACTTTAAAGGACAAGAATATGGTTATAGCAGCTTCTCCTCTCCCTCCAGCTCATATACTTGGCATGTCAGATGGTATATGACAATCTTATGAATATGGTTACATTACATCACACTCTTCTTCACCAGCACAGTCTTTAAGCACAGTCACAATGATTGCTTTGCATTTTGCACACACAGGTCCACCTGGCCCTTTGCTGGCTGGTGCCTGTAGTTCTCCACTTCATATGTGCAGGTCCACCTGGCCCTTTGCTGGTTGGTGCCTGTAGTTTTCCACTTCAGATGTACAGGTCCACCTAGCCCTATGCTGGCTGGTGCCTGTAGCTCTCCACTTCATACATGCAGGTCCACCTAGCCCTCCACTGGCTGGTGCCTGTAGTCCCACAGCTTCACACACATCTCACATAACTTTTGCACTCTGCCTCTTCGTCTCTTCATAGACAATATACAGAGTGTCTTATACCCTGTTTGCCTCTCTCTGCTTCCCTTCTCTTTCACATGGGACAGCAATATACAGACTTTTCTATTGCAGCTATCACACTCTCAGTTGCAGCCCATCCCTCTCTTACAGGAATGGCTCCTACAGCCACACTGCTACCACAGTGACCCCCCCTTCAATGGCTGCTGGGGGGCTTTTATGCATAAGGAACTCCTGTTGTACTCTAACAATAAAGCTCCCAGGAAATTCCTCTTGCCCATCTCTCCAACACATATACTAACATCTCTTACCCCTTTCATGGGTGCTAAACACTTCACTGGGCTGCTCACGCTGTAACATTCCAGTTCTTTCTCTGTGGTCTCTCACAGAGTTTATCTCTGTGGTCTCACTCCAGACCTCTCTCTCCTTTGGCGTTAGATGGGCATTGTGGCAGCCACCACAGCCCTGACAATCTCCCCCTGCCAGGGGAGCATGAGGGCTACATTTCTGCTTCTAGCTCTGACTCTCCCCAAAGATGTCTGCTCTCTCCCGAATTCTTCTTCTCAATCCCCTTTGTTCTTCCTCTCCCTTCCTTTCTCTGCTCTGCTAGCTACACACCCAGTCTTCCCACCCCTGCATGTCTATCTCTCCAGCCCCCCCCCTTTACCTGAAAACTGATCCCCAGGGTCTCAGGAATGCAGTATCTACAACAGGAAGCAAACTTTAACACTGAGAGGGGTGTATTTACAAATACCATCCCCTAGAGGGAGTTACACTAATTTTTTTGTCTCATTTGTTTGATTTGGTTTTATCTTGTCTATCTACTTTTAGGACTTGTGTGAAAATCTGAGGTAGTTTTTGGTCAAATTTCAGCAAAAATATAGAAAATTCTGAATGGTTCACAAACTTTAAAACACCACTGTAGATTGTAAGGTCCACTGGGGCAGCCAGAAACTGATGTGAATTACTGAAATATTCTCTGTAAAGCGCTACACTATATAAATAACTTAAAAATAAATCAAACTAATAAACTAAAACCTATGCCTTTTGGTACTAATCTAAGCACACTGAGATGCATAGCAAATCCAGGTTTTTAGACTGACCCTCTACCATTTTGCAGTTTAATGAGACCAACTGAGGTGAAGGGTGTATTCATATAAACTTCCTCTAGGGGGTATATTTACTGCAGTGCAGGTTTTTAGAAGTGGAGATGTTGCCCATAGCAACCAATCAGATTCTAGCTATTATCTTCTAGAAGGTGCTAGATAAATGTTAAATAGAATCTGATTGGTTGCTTTGGGCAACATCTCCACTTCTAAAAACTCGCACTTTAGAAACTATACCCCAAGGCTTAGGTGTCACTCTTAGAAAACTGACACAAACAGACCTGAACCTCCACAGTTCTTTTAGTTGAGTGTAGGGGACGGTTCATCTGTAAGTAAAAGAACATCTCCATGGAATGTAAGAGTAAAATCAAGATGTCAGTGGGGCTCTCTTAAATTAATTTAGTGCAGCACAAACCTGTAGAGCTCCTTTTCATTTGATTGTGTCCAAAATTTAGCTTCACTGTTGCTCATTGGTTGTAAACCAATTGGACCATTTGCTCAGATAGTTTTGTGCTCTCACTGCGCCGTATGGTCTGCATGTTTATGCACAGTCTGCACAAGTACACAGATCCACCCAAGAACTGCCATAATATCTTCTGATGTACTTTTTCTCAGATGTTCAATGAGGCTTTAATTCTTGAAAATAAGGAGAGATTGTATATTACAGCTTCCATTATTACTTTGTAATATTTTATATATAAAATTCATGTCTGTTTGTTTGTCCGGTTATGCATTCAGACACCCCTGCACCTATTGTGATGAAACCTTTAAGGTGGTCCAGTTGAGGAAAACCATGCAAACATTGGGAGATTATGCAAACATCACACATAAATTGCTTTGGTGGGAATTGAACAACAGACTTACGGGCCGATTCAGGCGCTAAGCCGCGATCGCTCGCTATGGGCGATTGTCACCCATCTGCGCATGTGTAATCATTGTAGTGCTCGTGCACAAGCCAGTCACTGCGATCGTGAATTGTGTGCTTGTTGTACACAGACTGATCGCTACTTTGAGTGACAGATAGTGCCGTTTGTGGGTGGTAACGGGAAGGTGCTTGAGAACGGGGGAGTGGTGGTGCGAACGCAGGTGTGTCTTGGCATCAAAACGGCGTATAAAGGGTGTCAATAATTAGCATGGAGGAGTAATTGTACATGTCACTTGGTATTTCAGCCTGCAATGATCGCAGTGCTTGCGGCGGGGTAGGGTCTACTTCAAGCGCTGCATGCAGCTCCGATGGCTCTCGATGGTACTGATTAATCATACACTTTCTGGAGCTGACGTGTGCTAAGAAAGGAAAGTGTCCATCTTTACACCGGCGTGCACTCACTCTGCCGTCACTCTCTAAGACATAGAGGGCGTTCTTAAGCCAGACAGTGCGATCGCGGAATTTGCATATACGGCCCCTTTTGGATGCGAGCGATCGCGGCTTAGGGGCCGATTCAGACCCGGACGCTAAGACCTAAGTACTGTGAGGCAGTTATGCTGACCTCTATGATAACCAGTAGCCACAGTTTGTTTGGTTGCTTTTATGAACAGTTTGACATGGTATGCAAGTAGAAGATATTTAGATTACCTTTCCTAAAATAGACCTCTTGTAGGTACCAAAGAGGCATTGGGTCCTAAATAGATAGGTAATCTTTTTGCCTACTAGTACCCTGTGCTCCCTCCTTCCAGAAAACTGAGCTAGAAGAAACAGGGTCATCAACTACCTCAAGACTTTTATCCATGTCTTATTATTAGTTGCAGCAAAATTGTATGTCTATGCAAAAAAGACTATCACCAATGCCCCCAAACAGCCCATATTGAAAAGAAAAGTGGTAAATACTGGAATTGTCCTTGGATCCTCCAATCCACCCTTATGTTGTATATTAAAAAGGACATGCACAGTTTAACAAACTAAGCAGTTCAGTGACAGGAACTGACACTTTTGTGGTTGAAGTGCTTGGTTTATTTGTGCCCCAACAAACAAGCTACTAGTGGGCTTAAGTTGGCTAAGAGCATTGTTAATCAGCTCTACACTGGGAAGATGTATTTATCATACTCATCCTCCTCATCCAGGTTAACAGCATCATCACATAATATTAGCTCATACCCACTGGAATCCACTTTTACAGAAGTCTGTACTTTGTTGCATTTGGCAACAAAGGTCTTCCTAATTGAATTTGTAGTTAATTTTTATTAACATGAGGTTATCCATATTTTGAGGAAGTAGCCTCCTATGGCGATCACTCACAAGGTTCCCAGCTGTGCTAAACACTCTTTCCGAGTACACACTGGTGAGTGGGCAGCTTAGGTACACCAAAGCTAGTTTGTAAAAGCAGCTTCAAATTGCCTTTTTTCCCTCCCAGTAATCAAAAGAACTGTGTGACATTATAATTTGTGCATTGTTATTAAAATAATCCTCCACCATTTTATTGATTAGTAGTGTATCAAATTGAGTCAAGGTAGAGTTTGCAATTTAAAATTTTTCGGCAGCACATTTTCCTTTATTATTAGAGATGATGTTGTCTTTAACATTGTGAAATATTGTTTACAGTAGATTTCAGGAGCCCTTTCAATAACTTAATTTCCCCTGGACCACCTTTAGTAGATATTATATCATGACTGCTGGAAGCAGCTGCAGCACTAGTACTGGGTTGCTGCTCCTGCTCTTCTATCAACTGATCCATATCGAGTCACAGCGCCCCATGCATAAGCCGGGTGGCACCCTAATGATGTTATATTTTTTAACTCACAAGTTTTATATTAAGACATTTTTAGCAGTGCCTGAAGGCTTTAAACAAACTGCCTCATAGTGCCCCTAGTATAAGCCAGGTGGCACGCTAATAATGACATTATATTTTTTAACACACAAGTTTTATTTAAAATAAATTTAGCTCTTTCTGAAAACACAACAAACTGCCTCACAGCGCTCCTAGTATATGGGTGGCACCTAAAAGTAATGTTGACATTTTTATAGTTTTTTCATACAAAAAAAGTGCCCCAGTAGGCTTTTTAAGTAATGCAGTGCTGCAATCCACTCCTATGATGTTTTTTGTGCCTCACAGTGCTGCATCAGCACACAGTGCCTCTACAGTTCCCCTTCACAGTGCTCCTAATTTTTTTTTTTGTTTAGAAAAAAGGTGTCCCAGTAGGCTTTATTTAGTAACAAACAATAACACAGTGCTGCGTCCACTGCTATGACTTTTTTGTGCCTCACAGAGTGCTGCAGCCAGCCCACAGTACACAGTGTCCCTGGCTTCAGTGCTCCTAATCGTTTTTTTTATTTAGTATACAAAGTGCCCCTATGCTACCCACACCCTCTCCCCCAGTCTCTAGAAATGAAATGGTGCCCTATCACGAAGGAGGGACTGTAATATGCAATTAAAAACATGCAAGATCCGAGACCAGAAGATGACGTTTTGCCACATTTTGAGATCTGAACGTGGTGAGAAGACCAGAGCCCGTGCTCGGTTCAGCTCATTTTTGGCGTTCAGGTTTGTTTGGTCTCCACAGAAATTGCACCGCACCTCTCTAATATTAACAGTACAAACTGAGGCCTGTTAGTTTCACAAATAGTGCTCACGCAGAACAGCACAAAGGATTAACATTACTTATTCCACAACAGCACAAGCTTTGTTTGCACAGAAAAGGCGTCAGGGACAAGTCTATTATTAAGCGATCTCTAAGAAATCGTGTAGTAATACACAAAGTCATGTTCTTCTGATTATGTATATATATATATATATATATATATATATATAATATATATGTACAAATATAGCATCTATTCTAACAAAATACAATAAGAAGCAACGTTTCTTCAAAATAAATGAAAAGCTATAACAAGCTTTACAACAAAGCGTTCCTCGCTTTTGATAGGAAGGTTTTCTATTATATACGTATTCTGTACATTTTTTATAAATGTGGAAAATGTTGCCACTATACGAGAGTGTTAATGAATAAATGTTAAAAAATATTCTATTTATGTAGCGTTTGACAGTCTGTCAACTGCATTTATATTTGTATAAATACAAATTTAACACAAAGTGTTGTAATTTAAAGCACTGCAAAATCAAAATCTATATAAAAGCATTGTCTACTTAAAGTAGCCGCTTTAGTACTGTACATCATGTGCATTTCTCCATATGTTTCTCCAGTTACCCTTTTAAATGTAAAGTGACAAATGTTTTCGTTATTCTTATTATGTTTTCTGGATCAAGGATGACAGATTGTGCAACTTTCACTGAGTTTTTGTTTAGTGGAAAACAAATATAATAACATAATAACATGATCAAACAAACCTCTTCATGCTAGGAATACACTTTGTGTGGCTTAAAAATCAAATTGAATAGGTTTCTTTTGTGTATGGAATGTGACAGTATTTAAGAATGATCTGTATTTACATTACAGACTGGGAAATATTTAAAACTGTTCGGCTCATTCCACATTTAGGGGTCTAGTTACTAAGCAGTGTTAGGAGACAGAGGGAAAAGTGATAAGTCTGTGATAAGGTGCCAGCCAATCAGCTCCCAACTGTCATTTTTCAAACACAGCCTGTGAGATGAGAGTTGGGAGCTGATAGGCTGGCACTTATCACAGACTTATCACTTTTCACTCTGTCTCCTAACACTGCTTAAAAATAGACCCCTTAGGCACAATATTTTGCATATTACACTAGAAGAACTTGGTGCTTTGTTTTATATGGAATTCCCTCCTCCTACTCCAACTATACCTTCCAGCAGTTTTTCCCAAACTCATTCCTCAGGGAGTACTAAAAGTGCATGTTTTCTAGGTCTCCTCACAGAATCACAAGTGAACTAATTAGCTCCTCCTATGGATATTTTAAAATGTGTCAGCAACTAGGAAAAATGGAAACCATGCACTGTTAGAGCTCCCTGAGGAATAAGTATGGGAAACACTGCCTTAGAGCAGAATGTATTATTATTGTGTCATCCTAGATCTATTTAAAGACTATTTACAATATGCAATAGCCTGCGATTTGCAGAAACTGACGCTGTTTGGGACATATAGCAAGTAGATTTAAAGTAGGGGTGTGCACCGGCCACTTTTCGTGTTTTGGTTTTGGATCTGGATATTTCTTCGTGTTTTGGATCTGGATTGGTTTTGCCAAAACCACCCTTCCGTGTTTTGGGTTCTGGATTTTGTGTTTTGGATCTGTATTTTTTTGGAAAAAAGCATAAAAACAGCTAAAATCACAGAATTTTTATTTTATTTATTTTTTTGTTCCTAAGCTATTAATAACATCAATAACATTAATTTCCACTCATTTCCAGTCTATTCTGAACACCTCACACCTCACAATATTGTTTTTAGGCAAAAAGGTTGCACCGAGGTAGCTGGATGACTATGCTAAGCGACACAAGTGGCGGCACAAACACGTGGCCCATCTAGGAGTAACACTGCAGTAGCAGACAGGATGGCAGTTTGAAAAACTAGGCCCCAAAGAGTACATACTGCAAAGAAAAAAAAAAGAGATGCAAGATGGAATTGTACTTGGGCCTTCCCACCCACATGTTGGAAAAACAGGACATGCACACTTTAACAAACCAATCATTTCAGCGCCAGGGTCTGCCACACGACTGTGGCTGAAATGATTGGTTCGTTTGGGCCCCCACAAAACAAGCTGGCAATTAATGTGTCCCTGCACAAACTGGCTCTACAGAGGCAAGATGTCGTCCTCATCCTCCTCAACCACCGCTTCCTCACCCTCTTCAGTGTTATCCTTATCCTCACAGAGTATTAATTTGTCCCCGCTGGAATCCACCACCACAGGTCCCTCTGTACTTTCTGGAGGCTGGTCTTCCTGGAAGAATTGATAATTAATTTTAATGAACATTATCTTCTCCACATTTTGTGGAAGCAACCTCCTACGCCTTTCGATGACAAGGTTCCCGGCAGCACTAAAAACTCTTTCGGAGTACACACTGGAGGGGGGCAACTTAGGTAAAATAGAGCCAGTTTGTACAGGGGCCTCCAAATTGCCTCTTTTTCCTGCCAGTACAGGTACGGACTGTTTGACATGCCTACTTGGAGGCTGTCACCAATGTAATCCTCCACCATTCTGTCAATGGTGACAGTATCATCTGCAGTGACAGTAGACATGTCAGAAATTGTTGGCAGGTCCTTCAGTCCGGACCAGATGTCCAAACTTGGTCCTGTCTGCCCTGCATCACCGCCAGCGGGTTGCTTAGGATACGTAAGTTTCCTGGCAACCCCAGTTGCGGGAGAAAATGAAGAAGGAGCTGATGACTTGGAACATTCTGATTCAGCTGACAGTGTTTTCACCAGTAGATCTTTGTACCTCTGCAGGCTTGTGTCCGCCAGAAAGAGAGACACCATGTAGGCTTTAAACCTAGGATCGAGCATGATGACCAAAATGTAGTGGTCTCATTTCAACAGATTGACCAGCCTGGAATCCTGGCAAAGCAAATGAAGGGCTTCATCCACAAGTCCCACATGCAGAGCGGAATCGCTCCATCTTAGCTCCTCCTTCACTTTCTCCAGCTGCTTCTGTAAAAACCTGATGAGAGGAATGACCTGACTCAAGCTGGCAGTGTCTGAACTGACTTCACATGTGGCAAGTTCGAAGGGCAGGAGAACCTTGCACAACATGGAAATCATTCTCCACTGCACTTCAGTCAGGTGCATACCCCCTCCTTTGCCTATGTCATAGGTGGGTGTATAAGCTTGAATTGCCTTTTTGCTGCTCCTCCATCTGCTGAAGCATATAGAGGGTTGAGTTCTACCGCGTCACAACCTCTTGCTTCAGGTGATGGCAGGGAAGGTTTAAGAGTGTTTGCTGGCGCTCCAGTCTTCGGCACGCAGTCCCTGAATGGTGAAAGTGGACAGAAATTTTTCAGGCCACCCAAAGAGTCTCCTGCATGCCCTTGTCGTTTTTCAGAAATTCTGCATCACTAAATCTATTATGTGAGCAAAACATGGGATGTGCTGGAATTTGCCCAGATGTAATGCCCGCACAATATTGGTGGCGTTGTCAGATATCAAAAATCCCCAGGAGAGTCTAAGTGGGGTAAGCCACTGTGAGATGATTTCCCTCAGTTTCTCTAAGAGGTTGTCGGCGGTGTGCCTGTTACTGAAACGGGTGATACACAGCATAGCCTGCCTTGGAACGAGTTGGTATTTCTGAGATGCTGCTACTGGTGACGCTGCTGTTGTTGCTGCGTAAGGCGATACATCTACCCAGTGGGCTGTCACAGTCATATAGTCCTTAGTCTGCCCTGTTCCACTTGTCCACATGTCAATGGTTAAGTGGACATTGGGTACAACTGTAGTTTTTAGGACACTAAGGCACTTTTTCTGACGTCTCCATACATTCTCGGTATCGCCTGCCTGTTGAAGTGGAATCTAGATGGGATTTGGTACCGGGAAAGACTACCTCCATCAATTGTCTAAATCCCAGTGCACTAATGGCGCATACCGGATGCACGTCTAACACCAACATAGCTATCAAGGCCTCAGTTATCCGCTTTGCAAGAGGATGACTGCTGTCATACTTCATCCTCCTCACTGAGGACTGTTGGAGGGTCAATTGCTTGGTAAAAGAAGTAGTGGTGTTCCAACTTCCTCTCTGGGATGATGAATGACTCCCGGCAGCAGCGGCAGCAGCGGCAGCAGTAGGCGTAGCAATGCAGGATCCTCCGGAGGAATCCCGGATAGGAGAGTCAGTCATGCCAGTGACATGGCCTGCAGGTTCCGATCCTGACTGAGGAGGAAATTGACGAGGAGGGAGTTGACGGTGTGGTTTGCAGGCGCTGGGATACAACAGGACAAAGGGATTTAAGTGTCCCTGGACTGCTTACGGTCTTATAAAGTTACTGTCAAGTTCAGAAACTGTGAATATGAATGCGCTGCAGGTGACATATAAGTGAGGATGTTCCTAGGTGGTTAACGTCCCTACCCCTACTTATTACACCTTTACATACGCAACATATGTCAAGACAGTTGTTGTCCAGATTTGGATAGAAATATTTCCAGACCAAAGAGGTGGAATGTTTGGTCTTCTGCCCCGGCATGACCATGATGGGCTTTCTCATCCCACGGACAACAGCTGTCTCCCCAGGTGCATGATTTTTACAAACTACATCACCATCACCATCAGAATCCTCCTCATCAACTTCCTCCTCAGCGCCAGCTACACCAATATCTTCATCCTGTTGTACTTCAACAGTGACATCTTCAATTTGAATATCAGCAACTGGACTGTGGGTGCTCCTTCCAGCACTTGCAGAGGGCGTGCAAATGGTGGAAGGAGACACCTCTTCCCGTCCAGTGTTGGGAAGGTCAGGCATCGCATCCGCCGCACACTTGGACTCTCCTTGGGGATTTGTGATATCTTCTTAGAATTAGAAAGCACAGTTCTTTGCTGTGCTTTGCCAGCTTAACTCTTTTCATTTTTCTGGGAGGAGGGCTTCCATCGTCATGTGAAGCTGAACCACTAGTCATGAACATAGCGAAGGACCTTAGCCGTTGCCACTCCATGTTGTAAATGGCATATTGGCAAATTTACGTTTCTCCTCAGACTGATGACAGTGACAGCGACAGCCTGACCGATGACAGGGACAGCGACAGCCTGACCGATGACAGTGACAGGTGTTTTTTTAAGACAGTTACAGCGACAGCTACGCCAATGAAAGTAACAGCGACAGCTACACAAATGACAGTGACAGGTGTATTTTTATGACAGTGACAGCGACAGCTATGCCAATGGCAGTGACAGCGACCACTACGCTGATGACAGTGACAGCTACACAAATGACAGTGACATGTGTTTTTTTATTACAGTGACAGCTATGCCGATGACAGTGACAGCTACGCTGATGACAGTGACAGCTACGCTGATGACAGTGACAGGTGTTTTTTTATGACAGTGACAGCTACGCCGATGACAGTGAGAGTGACAGCTACACCGATGACAGTGACAGGTGTTTTTTTATGACAGTGACAGCTACGCCGATGACAGTGAGAGTGACAGCTACACCGATGACAGTGAGAGTGACAGCTATGCTGATGACATTGACAGTGACAGCAACAACGATGACAGTGACAGGTAATTTTTTTTGTGACAGCGACAGTGATACCAATGACAGTGACAGGTGGTTTTTTTATGACAGCGACAGCTATGCCAATGATAGTGACAGTGACAGCTATGCTGATGACAGTGACAGCTACACCGATGACAGTGACAGGTGTTTTTTATGATAGTGACAGCTACGCCGATGACAGTGACAGCTATACTGATGACAGTGACAGCGACAGCCTGACCGATGACAGGGACAGCGACAGCCTGACCGATGACAGTGACAGGTGTTTTTTTATGATAGTGACAGCTACGCCAATGACAGTGACAGCGACAGCCTGACCGATGACAGTGACAGGTGTATTTTATGACAGTGACAGCTACGCCAATGACAGTGACAGCTATACTGATGACAGGGACAGCGACAGCCTGACCGATGACAGTGACAGGTGTTTTTTATGACAGTGACAGCTACGCCAATGACAGTGACAGCTATACTGATGACAGTGACAGCGACAGCCTGACCGATGACAGGGACAGCGACAGCCTGACCGATGACAGTGACAGGTGTTTTTTTAAGACAGTTACAGCGACAGCTACGCCAATGAAAGTAACAGCGACAGCTACACAAATGACAGTGACAGGTGTATTTTTATGACAGTGACAGCGACAGCTATGCCAATGGCAGTGACAGCGACCACTACGCTGATGACAGTGACAGCTACACAAATGACAGTGACATGTGTTTTTTTATTACAGTGACAGCTATGCCGATGACAGTGACAGCTACGCTGATGACAGTGACAGCTACGCTGATGACAGTGACAGGTGTTTTTTTATGACAGTGACAGCTACGCCGATGACAGTGACAGGTGTTTTTTTATGACAATGACAGCTACGCCGATGACAGTGAGAGTGACAGCTACACCGATGACAGTGAGAGTGACAGCTATGCTGATGACATTGACAGTGACAGCAACAACGATGACAGTGACAGGTGGTTTTTTTATGACAGCGACAGCTATGCCAATGATAGTGACAGTGACCGCTATGCTGATGACAGTGACAGCTACACCGATGACAGTGACAGCTATACTGTTGACAGTGACAGCGACAGCCTGACCGATGACAGTGACAGGTGTTTTTTTATGACAGTGACAGCTACGCCAATGACAGTGACAGGTGTTTTTTTAAGACAGTTACTGCGACAGCTACGCCAATGGCAGTGACAGCGACCACTACGCTGATGACAGTGACAGCTACACAAATGACAGTGACATGTGTTTTTTTATTACAGTGACAGCTATGCCGATGACAGTGACAGCTACGCTGATGACAGTGACAGGTGTTTTTTTATGACAGTGAGAGTGACAGCTACACCGATGACAGTGAGAGTGACAGCTACACCGATTACAGTGAGAGTGACAGCTACGCTGATGACATTGACAGGTAATTTTTTTTGTTACAGCGACAGTGATACCAATGACAGTGACAGGTGGTTTTTTTATGACAGCGACAGCTATGCCAATGATAGTGACAGTGACAGCTATGCCGATGACAGTGACAGCTACACCGATGACAGTGACAGGTGTTTTTTTATGATAGTGACAGCTACGCCAATGACAGTGACAGCTATACTGATGACAGTGACAGCGACAGCCTGACCGATGACAGGGACAGCGACAGCCTGACCGATGACAGTGACAGGTGTTTTTTTATGATAGTGACAGCTACGCCAATGACAGTGACAGCTATACTGATGACAGTGACAGCGACAGCCTGACCGATGACAGGGACAGAGACAGCCTGACCGATGACAGTGACAGGTGTTTTTTTAAGACAGTTACAGCGACAGCTACGCCAATGAAAGTAACAGCGACAGCTACACAAATGACAGTGACAGGTGTATTTTTATGACAGTGACAGCGACAGCTATGCCAATGGCAGTGACAGCGACCACTACGCTGATGACAGTGACAGCTACACCGATGACAGTGACAGGTGTTTTTTTATGACAGCGACAGGTGTTTTTTTATGACAGCGACAGCTACACAAAATACAGTGACAGGTGTTTTTTTATGACAGTGACAGCGACAGCTATGCCAATGGCAGTGACAGCGACCACTACGCTGATGACAGTGACAGCTACACAAATGACAGTGACATGTGTTTTTTTATTACAGTGACAGCTATGCCGATGACAGTGACAGCTACGCTGATGACAGTGACAGCTACGCTGATGACAGTGACAGGTGTTTTTTTATGATAGTGACAGCTATACTGATGACAGTGACAGCTATACTGATGACAGTGACAGCGACAGCCTGACCGATGACAGTGACAGGTGTTTTTTTAAGACAGTTACAGCGACAGCTACGCCAATGACAGTGACAGCTACGCCGATGACAGTGACAGCTACGCTGATGACAGTGACAGGTGTTTTTTTATGACAGTGACAGCGACAGCTATGCCAATGATAGTGACAGTGACCACTACGCTGATGACAGTGACAGCTACACAAATGACAGTGACAGGTGTTTTTTTATTACAGTGACAGCTACGCTGATGACAGTGACAGGTGTTTTTTTATGACAGTGACAGCTACGCTGATGACAGTGACAGGTGTTTTTTTATGACAGTGACAGCTACGCCGATGACAGTGAGAGTGACAGCTACACCGATGACAGTGACAGGTGTTTTTTTATGACAGTGACAGCTACGCCGATGACAGTGAGAGTGACAGCTACACCGATGACAGTGAGAGTGACAGCTATGCCAATGATAGTGACAGTGACAGCTATGCTGATGACAGTGACAGCTACACCGATGACAGTGACAGGTGTTTTTTTATGATAGTGACAGCTATACTGATGACAGTGACAGCTATACTGATGACAGTGACAGCGACAGCCTGACCGATGACAGTGACAGGTGTTTTTTTAAGACAGTGACAGCGACCACTACGCTGATGACAGTGACAGCTACACAAATGACAGTGACATGTGTTTTTTTATTACAGTGACAGCTATGCCGATGACAGTGACAGCTACGCTGATGACAGTGACAGCTACGCTGATGACTGTGACAGGTGTTTTTTTATGACAGTGACAGCTACGCCGATGACAGTGACAGCTACGCTGATGACAGTGACAGGTGTTTTTTTATGACAGCGACAGCTATGCCAATGATAGTGACAGTGACCACTACGCTGATGACAGTGACAGCTACACAAATGACAGTGACAGGTGTTTTTTTATTACAGTGACAGCTACGCTGATGACAGTGACAGGTGTTTTTTTATGACAGCGACAGGTGTTTTTTTATGACAGCGACAGCTACACAAAATACAGTGACAGGTGTTTTTTTATGACAGTGACAGCGACAGCTATGCCAATGGCAGTGACAGCGACCACTACGCTGATGACAGTGACAGCTACACAAATGACAGTGACATGTGTTTTTTTATTACAGTGACAGCTATGCCGATGACAGTGACAGGTGTTTTTTTATGACAGTGACAGCTACGCCGATGACAGTGAGAGTGACAGCTACACCGATGACAGTGACAGGTGTTTTTTTATGACAGTGACAGCTACGCAAATGACAGTGACATGTGTTTTTTATTACAGTGACAGCTACGCTGATGACAGTGACAGGTGTTTTTTTATGACAGTGACAGCTACGCCGATGACAGTGAGAGTGACAGCTACACCGATGACAGTGACAGTTGTTTTTTTATGACAGTGACAGCTACGCCGATGACAGTGAGAGTGACAGCTACACCGATGACAGTGAGAGTGACAGCTATGCCAATGATAGTGACAGTGACAGCTATGCTGATGACAGTGACAGCTACACCGATGACAGTGACAGGTGTTTTTTTATGATAGTGACAGCTACGCCAATGACAGTGACAGCTATACTGATGACAGTGACAGCGACAGCCTGACCGATGACAGTGACAGGTGTTTTTTTAAGACAGTTACAGCGACAGCTACGCCAATGACAGTAACAGCGACAGCTACACAAATGACAGTGACAGGTGTATTTTTATGACAGTGACAGCGACAGCTATGCCAATGGCAGTGACAGCGACCACTACGCTGATGACAGTGACAGCTACACAAATGACAGTGACATGTGTTTTTTTATTATAGTGACAGCTATGCCGATGACAGTGACAGCTACGCTGATGACAGTGACAGCTACGCTGATGACAGTGATAGGTGTTTTTTTATGACAGTGACAGCTACGCCGATGACAGTGACAGCTACGCTGATGACAGTGACAGGTGTTTTTTTATGACAGTGACAGCGACAGCTATGCCAATGATAGTGACAGTGACCACTACGCTGATGACAGTGACAGCTACACAAATGACAGTGACAGGTGTTTTTTTATTACAGTGACAGCTACGCTGATGACAGTGACAGGTGTTTTTTTATGACAGTGACAGCTACGCTGATGACAGTGACAGGTGTTTTTTTATGACAGTGACAGCTACGCCGATGACAGTGAGAGTGACAGCTACACCGATGACAGTGACAGGTGTTTTTTTATGACAGTGACAGCTACGCCGATGAAAGTGAGAGTGACAGCTACACCGATGACAGTGAGAGTGACAGCTATGCTGATGACATTGACAGTGACAGCAACAACGATGACAGTGACAGGTAATTTTTTTTGTGACAGCGACAGTGATACCAATGACAGTGACAGGTGGTTTTTTTATGACAGCGACAGCTATGCCAATGATAGTGACAGTGACAGCTATGCTGATGACAGTGACAGCTACACCGATGACAGTGACAGGTGTTTTTTTATGATAGTGACAGCTACGCCAATGACAGTGACAGCTATACTGATGACAGTGACAGCGACAGCCTGACCGATGACAGGGACAGCGACAGCCTGACCGATGACAGTGACAGGTGTTTTTTATGACAGTGACAGCTACGCCAATGACAGTGACAGCCTGACCGATGACAGGGACAGCGACAGCCTGACCGATGACAGTGACAGGTGTTTTTTTAAGACAGTTACAGCGACAGCTACACAAATGACAGTGACAGGTGTATTTTTATGACAGTGACAGCGACAGCTATGCCAATGGCAGTGACAGCGACCACTACGCTGATGACAGTGACAGCTACACAAATGACAGTGACATGTGTTTTTTTATTACAGTGACAGCTATGCCGATGACAGTGACAGCTACGCTGATGACAGTGACAGCTACGCTGATGACAGTGACAGGTGTTTTTTTATGACAGTGACAGCTACGCCGATGACAGTGACAGCTATACTGATGACAGTGACAGCGACAGCCTGACCGATGACAGGGACAGCGACAGCCTGACCGATGACAGTGACAGGTGTTTTTTTATGATAGTGACAGCTACGCCAATGACAGTGACAGCTATACTGATGACAGTGACAGCGACAGTGATACCAATGACAGTGATACCAATGACAGTGACAGGTGGTTTTTTTATGACAGCGACAGCTATGCCAATGATAGTGACAGTGACCGCTATGCTGATGACAGTGACAGCTACACCGATGACAGTGACAGCTATACTGTTGACAGTGACAGCGACAGCCTGACCGATGACAGTGACAGGTGTTTTTTTATGACAGTGACAGCTACGCCAATGACAGTGACAGGTGTTTTTTTAAGACAGTTACAGCGACAGCTACGCCAATGGCAGTGACAGCGACCACTACGCTGATGACAGTGACAGCTACACAAATGGCAGTGACATGTGTTTTTTTAATACAGTGACAGCTATGCCGATGACAGGGACAGCTACGCTGATGACAGTGACAGGTGTTTTTTTATGACAGTGAGAGTGACAGCTACACCGATGACAGTGAGAGTGACAGCTACACCGATGACAGTGAGAGTGACAGCTACACCGATTACAGTGAGAGTGACAGCTACGCTGATGACATTGACAGGTAATTTTTTTTGTGACAGCGACAGCTATGCCAATGATAGTGACATTGACAGCTATGCCGATGACAGTGACAAGTGTTTTTTTCTTTTTTTTCTTTTTTTCGGGGCAGCAGCCCTTGACAGACAGCAGCACAGTACTGGACAACAATAGCCAGCCAGCCCCTATGGTCAGCGTGCCCCTATGGTCAGCGTCAGTCAGCAGCAACCAAGACACAAATCCCAGCTCCCTCCCTGTGTACACTCCACAGCCGAAATGAAAAAATGTTGGCGATCGTGGGACCTTCTATAGAATCCAAAACCCGCGAGAATCCACCAGTGGGATGATGACGTTTTGCCTCGTTTTCAGATCCAAATCAGACTGGAAAATCAGAGCCTGACTCAGATCCCGGCTCGGATCGCGGGGGGGCTCGAGGGGGTTCGGATTTCGGAAATCCGAACCTGCCCATTCCCAATTTTAAAATGTCAAAATTGAAAAGGAAAAACAAATCTGGTTGGTGCCTTTAAATTGTTACTTTAAATCTATGGGCTAAATCACAGGTTCTCAAACTCGGCCATCAGGACCCCAAATAGTGCATGTTTTTCAGGTCTACTCACAGAACCACAAGTGAAATAATTAGCTTCACCTGTGGATCTTTTAAAATGTGTCAGTGCGTAATGAACACTCCTGTGTACCTGCTAAACGTGAGCCGTGTGGGGTCCTGAGGACGAGTTTGAGAACCACTGGGCTAAAGCACCAAAATCATGCCAGTTGCTGCAACTCACAAGCCTTTACATATAGGCCAATAAGGGGTCTATTTATCAAGCAGTGAAAAACTTAGCGAAGCGCACCAGTGGAGAAGTTGCCCTTGGCAACCAATCAGCTTTGAAGTAACATTTATTAAGTACAGTCTATAAAATAATAGGTAGGAGCTGATTGGTTGCCATGGGCAACTTCTCCACTTCACTAAGTTTTTCACTGCTTGATAAATAAGCCTCTAAGTGAGAAGAATGCACAGTAGAAATTACAAATGCAGGGTGGAATGGCAATTTTATTTATTTGTGGGAAACTTGCATGTTTTTAAAATGGCCTGTTCCGCTTCCAAAATTTGATTTGCCCAAAATACTTTCACAATTTTGTTTGTCTCTAAGATACATTATAGTGGAACATGATACGTAATGTGATTTCAAAATGCAATTTGATCCAAATTTGAGCAGCTTGAAACATAATTATCAAATTAATATGAGTACTTCCCAGCACCTTCACAGAACTCAAGACTTTGACATGTATAATTGTTATGCAGTTAAAGTTTTTTCTGTTATCACCCATTTTACCCAGGTACCTCTTTGCTCACACCCTTGACTTGCAACTCAAAATTTCTTCAAGGACTATCCCCCCACCCTGCCTGGTCCCTACAAGATATAACTTGTCTCTTTCAACTGTTCAAGCGTTACAGTCCTTTGCAGATCTCCAAAGTGTCTATGGTCTCCCATCAACTTAATTTTGGTTTTACCTTCAGGTTAGACACTATCTTGCCTCGATGCCTGCATGCACTGTAGTGTGGAACCCGACACCTTTTGAGTCCATATGTCTCTCACAGTCCCCACCTAGACATTTAATATCTACTCTATAGCAGATTTGTTTAGCTGGCCTCACGGACCATATGCCATATTATGTTATCGCATGACACAAGGAACTGTCCAGAGAATTGACTGAAGACCAGTGGTCCCAGATGTTTGCTTATACTTTTGCTAGTTCTTCCTTGATACTGGTACTCGAGACTCAGTACAAGATATTGTCTCGTTGATATAGATGCCCTGTGCATCTCCACAAGCTGTTCCCAGGCCTCTCTGACCTATGCTGAAGGTGTGGCCAGATGCCTGGCACCCCTCTACAATGTATATGGTGGCTGTGCCCAAAATTGAGAGGCTTGTGGTAGCAAGTCCGACAGATCTCGGAAAAGATCCCTGACACACCTGAGTTCTGGCTTCTCAATTTAATGGACATGCCCATCTCATTAATTAAGAAGTTTTTAATCCACCACCTCATGAATGCAGCAAAATCAGTTATCCCATGCCTTTGGAGATCTCCTGCTCTGCCCTCTATCTCTCAGCGGCTCCAGAGGATCGACCTCTATATGATCATGGAGGATCTTAGGTCTTCCTTAAGCCTGGCATAGTCATCCTTTACCTCAATTTGGTTTTCCTGGCTGGATTTCAAGGAAACACTGGATTATGATTTACACTTTGCATCCACTCCCCCTAATCACTCATCGTATTTATGGTATCGCATTTATTTACTATCTCCATTTCCCTTATACTCTGTTCAATCTGCCTTTTCTGTCTACTACACACTCTGAACTCTCCCTGTACTTTTTATTCAGTATACTTGTTTCAGTTATTTTAGACAAAGTAGCTAATACTACATGTCATCGGTCAGTAATTCCTGAATTGCTCAGGTTTTGTTAGTGTTAGTCTTGCTCTTCACACGTATGACCTTGATTGTTGTTCTCAATTTTTTTTTTGCTTTTCTTTAATAAAAACAGATTGCACTAAAATTTGATTTCCACAAAATTCTTTCACAATTTTGTTTGTCTCTAAGATACACTATAGTGGAACACAATATATAAAATGAATCCAAAATGAAATTTAATCCAAATTTGAGCAGCTTGAAACATTATCAAATTAATATGAGTACTTCCCAGCACCTTCATAGTACTCACTTAAAAAAAAAACAAATAAAGACTTTTCTGTTATTAAATGTGTGATTTAGGGATCTATTCATGAAGGGAAGAGTATCCCTGTGATAATTAAGGATTAAACTTGCTGTGAGTTCAATCCTTGTATTGGAGGCATTCATCATGGCTACTCTACTTAATTACTACTTATGAAAAACTGCTCTTTTTGCGGAGACGGCCTTTCGGAAAAAGGGGACTTTTCTACTGCTTCACTATCTCTTCACAGACTGTCTTGAAGCTACACATGCCCATCACCAACTCAATGCCTACAGCAGATGGGGTCAACTGCTATCCCATCACCAACAACTCTAGGCTTAGATGGGGGCAACTTCCAGCCTAACACTAACAACTCTAGGTAAATGCCAGCCCATACCAACAACTCTAGTCTTAGATGGGGACAACTGCCAGCCCATCACCAACAACTCTAGGCATAGATGTAGATAACTGCCAGAACATCATTAACAACTCTAGGCTTAGATGGGGACAACTGCCAGTCCAACACCAACATCTCTAGGCTTAGATGGGGACAACTGCCAGCCCATCATTAACAACTCTAGGCTTAGATGGGGACAACTGTCAGCCCATCACCAACAACTCTCGGCTTAGATGGGGACAGCTGCCTGTCCACCAACAACTCTAGGCTTTAAATAAGGACAACTGCCAGCCCATCACCAACAACTCTAGGCTTAGATGGGGACAAATGCCAGTCTAACACCAACAGCTCCAAGTATCCAAACTCCCCTGCCTATGACCTGAAAACCCCATTGGGGTATAATCAGCCTAAACTCGTGTATTGGTGGGGGGAGTAGTCTAGTAGTTTCAATTTCACCAGTCATGTCAAATATGTATAATAAAATATAGGTACTAGGCTACCAGCATTATTCTGTTGAGTACACAAAGATTTGGATATACAGTACTCTACCCTAATTAAACAGTATTTTGATTATATAAAGTATATATATTTTTGCATTTTTGAATGTAATAATTAGCACTGTTATTCCTTTTTGGTTGTTTTTTTTTCACCCCTTTTCCACCAAATCCCGGGTCTGTCCCGGGATTTCAAACAGAGTTCCAAGCAGGGTCAGACTCGGGATTTACCCCATTCCCACTGCGGTGCCAACCCGGGAATATCCCAGGTCGGCACTGCTTTAGCCATTCATACTATACACGGGATGATGTCATCACCAAGCGCTGGAAACTCCAGCTCTCCCCTGAACGCCAGACCGAAGCGGACCGGCGACCATAGGAGGGGGTCCTTCTCGGGGGGTGTCCTTTCGTGAGGCTGTGTGATGTCACAGTTGTCACCGGGGAGACAGGCAGCAAGAGATTACAGCCTCCCCGCATGAAGGGGGATGGGGTAAAAACTAGAACGGTCTAGACCATACAGGGAGGCTGTAATTTTTCACTCCCCAGTGACAGCTGTCACAGACAGCTTACGAATACCACCCAATCATCATGCTATAAGTGGGTACCAGGTCGGAGGACCCAGGTTACCCATTTCCACTGAGCCTGACCAGGGTTTTACCTGCGTAAAACCTTGCTATCGACCCAGGATTTTTCCCTAGGAACCTTTTCCACTGAGCCGTTACCCGGGTTGATACTGCAATAACCCAGGTATTTTGGCAGGTGGAAAAGGGATATTATTGGTGCCTAGTTTTCTGCAGGCAAAAGACTGCAGGCAACAGCTGGTCACACTCACTGCTTTATTGACAGCAATACAGGATACCTATTGTACTTAAACATTTTGTTATTAACACTATATGTGACCTAACACCACTTTTGCGAATTTGGTCAATAGTCTTTAAAAATATGTGAATTTCTACTCTTATATTTAGAGCATACCTGTTTTTAGGGTTATACTGTGTATTTTTAAGCATTTTAAAAAGTTGCATTCAATATTATGAATAAAATGTCTTTGTCTTAGATGAAACATAAAAAACAGTACTTATACTAGTTATCTTCAGACATGTTCAAGCATCGATGCGCACCATTCTGAATATATTATCATTTTATTTGTTGTTAATCCAAATAAAAATAAATATCAGACTACCCCGGCTCTGTTGATTGGTGGGGGTGTGTTGGGGTGCAGAGCTTACCATGGGCCTGATTCAGACCTGCTCGTGAGTGCATAGCGCTCGCAAGCATGTCGATGGTTGGCCAGTGCGCACACGCGGCGTGCGCGAGCGAGAACTGCACTCGCTCCGGGGCTTATTACAAACCGGGGCGGCTGTCGATGTTGTTCGACAGCTCGCCCCGTTTTGTAGGTGGGGAGGGGGGGTGGCTGGACAAACGGAGGCATTCCCGAAGGAACGCCTGCCGTTTGTGGGCGGCCCTACTGACATCATTCGTGATGTCAGTAGTGAACTTCCTGCTCTATTAGAGCAGGAAGTTCACTCGGGCTTGCGGGAACCGAGACCCTACCACAAGGGTCTCGTCGCAAGCCCGATGTTCGTGATTATCACGCCCATCGCCAGGTCACCCACAGCTATGAGCGCCTCTGAATCAGGCCCCATATACCTTATGTTAAGGCCATACTTTTATAGTTTTTACTTGAGGGAGCATGGGGCCAATGGGCATGCACAGGATCCCGTAAGCTTCACGAGAATTTGCAGAAAGCCGGGAGCCGGCAGCCACAGCATTAGGGACAGTGCTGTCGCTGCTGTGGTGATAGGGCATCGGCAGCTGTCGACACCACTGACCGTTCATAAATTGCCCAGCAATTATAGATCGCAGCGCCGATAATGACAGGGACACATAGCGCCCCTGTCATTTACCACCCAACACCCACTTTAATACATGGGGGAGAACCTGTATCAGCGTACATTCCTCCCCCATAGAGCCCCTTCATACATCTCCCCCACTGCATGTAAAATAGCAGTTAGGAGCTGATTAGTTGGTACTTTCTCTCTCTCCACTTTTTCTCTCTCAAAGGCTTAGTACATCTACCTTTAAGATGTTAATACAGATACATATGAAATGCACATGCCTCAGGTTTCTTGGCAATTGGCTCACATAGATTCTGTTTTTAATGCATCCATGTACTATGTGTATAAATGAAGTGCATCATACTGAACACATTGTTAGCACATCTGAAATAAAGATAAATCAATGTACAAATATATTCAAAGTGAACACTGGGTGGAAATTGATGCAGCATGTCTTATTGTCTTGCATCCATCATTAGATTGTCTGTCCTGTTAGCGCCTTCTTCATAATGTTTAATTAACCCTATTTGTAGTGTCAGCTGAGCTAGATTGAAAGACTGGTGAATGCCTCTCTGGCAGAATGCACCGGAGGCATAGGTCAATTATAAGATCAGACCACAGGTGTCTGAATTCCAAATACAGGTCTGCACTGTATCCTGAGCATAAGCTTCATATATATGTGTTATATAAATGTTTCTTCACTATTGACCACAATAAAATATTAGGTTTTTTTTTAAGGCAGATCTATCATTTCATTTTCTTTAAATTCATACAGTAATAGTAATAATAAATATAGACAAGCTTATTTACAATGACACATGAATACAATGAAACAGCTATTTAATTACCAGAACCCTATTTTCAGGCAGCGAAATACTGTAGGACCCTAAAAAATGGACCTTGTGTTTTTTTTTCTTGCCATTCATTGTGAAAGTATTTCAGTCAATCTCATTGACATCTCTTGCCATTTATAAAGGTGCTTAAGATAAAATGGTTACATTTGTTAATCCTACAAAAAGGATAATCAATTTATGAGACCCACAAAAATTAGTTGCTTGTTAAAGCCACAATAGAAATGACACTGCTTGTTAGATGACATTACACTCAACAAAACACACAAAAAGAAAAAAAAAGCAACTGACTTCAGCATAATAGATCTATTAACACTTGTCTAAAAGAAGGGAAAAACAAACAGAATTACTGTGCATATAGCAACATTTTTCCTGGAGCCTTCTGCTATGTCCCAAAAATCTGCACAACAGTGCGTCCATTTACATCTGATTATATTATCAAGATGGTGACTGATTCCTGCAATGGCTGCATTGCTTCTATGGCACATTGAGTCGTGTAGCCTGACAGATGCCTGACAGCAGAGGAAAGTCGTAGGTAGAGTTTCCTCATCTGCACCCTGCTCCAGACTCCTGTGCTGCCTCTGCTAGTTATAATCTCAGCAGAGCTCTTGTTTTCTGCAGCCTTTGGGGTAACAGTCAGGCCCCAGGCTTTGTTAGTGGCACAGCCCACTGAGGATTCTGTAGCCTCTGACAGCTGGCTCCAGCCTGTCCACTGGCTAACAACATTTCCTGGTTTCTACCCATAAGGCAAAGCTAAACACTTATCCTCTATTAAAGAAGCTTTGTGCTGCTTGCAGTCATTAGCAATATGAGAAAAAGAGAGAAAGACATACAGTCAGCAACTTTAAAAGAGCGGCAAAAGTACATCTGAACTCACTAACCCCTTAGAACTAAGCATTATCATGATCAGAGCTTATTATTCTAGTCAGCCCATTAACCCTTTATCATTTGGTGACAGGCAACATTTTCATAGTTCAATGTATATGCAATAGTAGCACTACTGTTGCCTGACAAAAGATAGGGATGATGTGCAGAATCAAAGACAGACACGCGCGCACACATTCACTATGGGTACACCACATGTAGTCTTCAAATGACATACCAGTCCTTAATGTTCCGTACTATTATATTACTGCTTCTATAGCAGCACTTTTGGCCAACTATATGCCAGCCTGTGATAGAATTGGGTAGCAGTGGGTCAATTCCATGCTCGTAAGATGTACTACATCTATTTGACACTAGAGGCAGTAAGGGGTGTATGTACCTAACCTTGGAGAGAGATAAAGTGAACAGAGATAAAGTACCAACCAGTCAGCTCCCAACTGTCATTTTTCACACATCCTGTAAAGTGACAGTTAGGAGCTGATTGGTTGGTTCTTTATCTCCATTCGCTTTTTCTCTCTCCAAGACCCCTAATTTAGCTAAATCTATCATATGCTAGACGAGAGTGTCTGTTAATTGTGGCTGTGATTTTAGCTTTGCATATACATTTTTCGCCTATATTTTAACTAACATAAAAGGGGGAACCTTATGATGGCCTGGTATGTAAACTTTCCCCACCATTTTTTGGTAGCCAATGGGATTCAATCCCATTGGCTACCATTCCTATTCTTTGTGTGCCTCCATCCTCTTTATCAGTGCTGCTCAGAATTACTCTAAAAGTCCACCTATTATATCCATTTAACATGGTTTGATTACTCAGTGACTGCTGGTGCTAAATCTTCTTATCATACATAGGAATATAGACTAATTGGTCTATGATTTTCACAGTGAACACATATTATCATACTTTTCCTAAAGGTATACTGTTAAGAGAGACTCAACACCCCTTACCAGGTTATATTTCTCTTTAAAGAATATTAAAAATCCTTACTATTCCATATTCAATAATGACAGATGCACTGGCCTGTTATCAAACCTGCTCTGACTTGTGATTGGTTGGAAGGCTCCCACCTGTCCATCAGACTGGTTGGTAATGCCAATCAATCAGAACTTACAGTAGAATCTGTATTGGTGTTGAAATTTGTAATTGTGTTGGTAATTGTGCTTAGCAGCACCTTGGTACTAAATGATGCTTAAAAGAGGAATCAAAAACAATGAGCAGAGGACAAATAACAAAAATCTAATGTTTAAAAAAAATAAAAAGAAGACAAATAAGAGAGAAGGTGGAAGAACAAAATATTTTTGAAGTTTTTTTGCTTTGATTTTGTGCATTTCTGGACAGCTGAAAGAGCACACCATGCTTTTCTTCTAATATCAGTGCCTTTTTACATTTTGGCCTTAAATACGTTGAGAAGCAGCGGCTGGCAAAAGCCACTGCTTAGTAAAGTTATCCTAAAGTCTCTTTACATACTTTTATAAGATGTATTTGTACCTTCCAGTTGCACTCCTGTAGGAAAACACATTTCTAGGGGCACTCTGACCCATATTATAAAAATGTAAACACACATAACCATGGATTTACTGGCAGTTCAATAATGCCTCGTGTGTTAAAGGCTACACATTCCTGTTGGATGGAGGAGCCCTCCTGCATACATAGTGTCAAAAAGGTAACTGAGCATGTGGTCTCCAGGATCTGGTCAGCAGGAGGCCTTACCTCTGGCTCCTTGTTCAAGAATCTTTCCTCCCTGATGTTCTTCGTTGTACGCACCTCTGAGACTCTCCTATGGCAGCAGCCCTGCAGTGCCTACTAGGAGCCTGGAAGTATGCTGTATCACCACCAGGGCCGGCTCTAGGGGTGTTCGACCAGTGCGGTCGCACAGGGGCACCACCCATAGAGGGCGCACCCTCCCCAACATCCCGATTTCAGTTCCACCCGTGGGCCGAAGTGGCCCGCGGGTGGTCAAACCAGGAGGTTGGGGACCCCCACCAACGCAGCTGCAGCGGTGCTGGACCCCGGAGTCTGACTGGATGCTGCGCATATGCTCGTGGTATCCATTCAGTGCTGGGAGAGGACTGGGGGAAGCCCAGCTAGTGAGGCATGGTACGCCTCCAAATAATGTCACATAGGGGGGCATGGCCTATGGTAATTAGGTCACACCCCCATTTTTGGTCACGCGCAGCGCCCTATTAAGAGCCAGCACAGTGTGCTCTGATCCCTGGAGCTGGCCCTGATCACCACCACTATATTAGAAGGGCATAGTTCTACCTCACACCAGGGCGCATACCATCCTTACAACTAGCACACTTCAAAACCCAGCAATACCCTAACACTCCAGGCTGCATCAGTACTATTGTTTACACACCGACAATATCCCTTTGTCATATGCTACTTATTATTCTTACTGGTTCAATAAACCTCAGACATGGTTAAGCTGTGCCACATGTGGAATAACTGCCACCAGTACCAAAGAACTGTGCAACACATTTAACATCTTGACACAAGTATTAACTCTAACCAAGTATATTTCCTGCTACTTAGCGGGAAAAGGGCATAAAACAGTCTCGATCCTGTGCTATCCTGCTGCATAATTCCGCTACTGCTACTATTACATCAGAGCCTGCCAAGTGATGAGAGCTTGGCATTGATGGAGAGAGAGGAAGAAATGAGGGAGTGCGATAATAGAGGAGGAAGCTGTGGCCATATACCTTAACGAGCTTATTAAAGACGGAGAATAGCACAGCCACTACTACAAAGCTTGCATACCATACGAGGCAAATGCAGTGCTATCAAGCAAAGACATGAAGAGCACCAACAGCATGGAACACTTTTTCCCAACCTTGGTCCTCAAGGCACACTCACAGCACAGGTTTTAAGTTTAGCCATACTAAAGCACAGGTAACTTAGTAAATCAGTTATTTTGATTTAAGTATGTGTGCTCAGGCAGGTATATCCTGTTAGTGTGCCTTGACGACTGAGGTTGGTGGAACACTGACATAGAAATATTGTCTCAGAAGAGTTGGTCCCATATTTTTTAAAGGCAGCCTTGGCTAATGCTCTATGAATTTTACCATTCAGAGAGGAGAGTCACTGGAGAACCACCCAGGATTTGATACAGTATGTTTTTAAAGAGTTCTCCAACTTTCCTGAACTGGTCAATGCTTGCTGCAAGGTGGAGTAAACTGTCTCACAGCAGCATACATGGAGCCAGTTCCAATACTGCAGCCCATTTAAGTCATAGGCCCGTATTCAATTTGGAGCGAAAAAGCAGAGATCGGCGAAAAAGTTTCACCAGTCAGAAAAGTATTGCAGGTGCGAAACATATTGAATATGGGTCATAGACTTGAACTGACTCAAATTGCTCTTCCCCTCATTCTCAACAAATAATAGTGTTTATAGCTCAAGGGATTACTCTACCTATTTTCATTGCACTATCCATATTCTTTTCAAGAAACAGCATTTTTAATGTTATTTAATTATGAAATGGGCTGGGAATTGAACACACACAATTTCTTCTTTATACAAGGTATTATTGGGACTACAACTTTCATCCTTACTAACAACTTCCTCAGAATGAGAGTTGTCTTTGTCATCATCATTAACTACAAGTGATCTGTTGTTGTTCCTCCTAGTTATCTTGAGCATCAGTATTGTAAAGATATCTAATAGGGCTGGCACTACCAGAAGCACCTTTAGGAAACTGCCTAGGCCACCAGTGAGGCCGTCTGCTACAAAAATAATATCGTCCCTGAACTTTTACTCTGCTTAGTCGTAACAAAGTTTGTCTGACATGCCTGGTAGAATTCACCATTGTAATCTGTTAGGAACAGCAGTCTGTAGCACTAGTACCTTTCCAGTTATAGTGTTCAAACACTAGCTTTCCCATTCAATGCTTCAATGTTCCTGCTCAGCCTGTGTTCTGTTCTTAGCTTGTGAAATTGACCCTGCTTTGACTGCTGCCTGGATGAGCCTCTTGCTTATGACTCCTACTCTGCCTTGTTTGCTGCCTGGACCAACTTCCAGCATTTACTGATATAGCAGCCGCTGACTATCACTGAGAAGTCCGTTTATGCCTCCAGCTGCCATCTCCTGGCAGGAAAGCAGTACCCGGACCACGTACCTCTGAGTGGCTATGTTATCTCTGGGGTGCCGATCGTCATCATGCAACTGGGTGTAAAAGACTGAGGTAACCTAAGTTCTAAATGGTACAGTCATCAAGCTCATTAGTGAACTGCTGGGACGCCAGTGTTCACGGACTGTATTAAACACACTTCTTACTAATCAGTGACTGGCTTGCCTGCTTATCTGTAAAGCTGCATACACATGGTACGATCTGTACCACCAACGAAATGAAAGATATTGTTATCGTTCATATCGTAACGATATATCGTTCCGTGTGTATGCACCTTAAGACTAATTTGGCAACAAATTGCCACATGTACACTGAATGGATACTTATTAACCAAGTTGCAGACTAAAGTGTTACAAGAAAGCAGTTGCTTTTATAAGAATTGGGATCCAAGTGATATAAGGAAAATATTTTTTACATATCCCTGAAGTTCCTGTGATTTGTATATGAATAGAGGTCTATATATATTGTGTAGAATTTGTTGCTTTATAAGCAACATCAATGTTTAATGTTTAAATGCTTTTTAAAATATATGCATGTGTTTTATAATTAAAACTATTTAATTGGTGGTATTCAAACAAGCCTCTTGTATACCTAATAGAGAGCAAGCACTACCAACCTCAACCTGCTGCATTTATCTTATCAGTGACTCTGCTCTATACTGCTGAACTGTGTTACGTAAGGTGCATACACACGTAACAATTTTTTGAACGGTTTAACTATAACGATGTCGTTATCGTTCAATCGTTGAAAAAAATCGTTCAATTTCTGAGTTATAACGATGAACGATTATCGTTCATGTGTGTTCCTGTTTGTAGTTTGTAGCTCATTCTGACTGACCAACTGAGCGACTTTCATTAAGGGAAGTTACAAAAATCGTTTGTAGTTCAAAAAATCGTTCATTACACTTCAAAAAATCTGACAGATAATCTGACAGAAAATCGTTCATAAAATCGTTGGTAACAAAATCGTTGTGTGTGTATGCAGCTTTACTGGTTACTTTTGGGAACTACATCCTTCGTGCAAGCTACAGTATACTGTTGTGTAGTTTATGCTGTGGCCTGGCATCCCCTGTCTTCCAGAATTACACTGTACCTGCTGAATTCATTTATTATTTTCCATAAGATAAGTTTTATTTTAAAGGCCATTTTGTGTGCCGTCTTTTCTAAATACTATATAAAATAGGGATGTGCAGGCTCGGAGAGGTTCGAATTTTCCCGCCAAGTTCAGATTTTTCCCGCCAAAAAAATGGGTCTCAGAAAGAGGCAAAACGTCATCTTTCATGGACAAACATCATCATTCCTGGACAAAAGTCCATGGAAGATGATGTTTGTCCATGAAAGATGACGTTTTGCCTCTTTCTGAGACCCGAGTTTTCGCGTGAAAAATCCGAACTTGGCGGGAAAATTCGAACCTATCTGAGCCTGCACATCCCTAATATAAATGCATATTTACTATAATATACCTATAATTGTTTTTCTATAGCTCCACCCCCAGTAGCTCACACACGGTTCCTGAACCTATTTTTCCAGAAAAAAAAACCCTTAGCGCAGTTATGTAAATAAGGAAGTGCTGTTGGTCTACATTTTGGTTGTTTTGTAAATGATCCTTATGTTTTATTCCATCTTGTTTGTGATTAACAATAAGTGTTTTTTTGAGCACAAAAAGTAATAACAATTTTGCACTTATTCAGAAATCTTATCAGTTAGATTTACCTTTTCCAGCTGAGGACGTCAATGAAGGAAGCAGGGCTGTGGAGAACTTTGTGCAGCATGAAGAAAGGCTGGAAATTACAGCACACAGGCGAGAGCGAGAGCACAATAGAATAGTTCAGGTTTTGTTCTGAATGCCATTTTGTGAAACATAAAAGAATATTTCAAGAGTCATAAATAATATGTTTGCCCTCTGTAATCCAGTGTTAGGGTTTGAAAAACCAGAAACTTACACTTGACGAAGAAATATTATGGACTGCATGTCCTGTGCTTCAAATACTACATGCGGCCACTTATCATTTTCAAGGGCAAATCCATTCAAATACTGTATATTTCCTGGCTCTTCATTTTACAGAAAAGCTGCCTATACTGTAGCTGGTTCATATTCAATACCTTAAACATACAAAGAGAAGTATATAATCTATATTACTCACCAGTTTCCACTGAGTCTGTTTGGCGTGTGTACAGTATATGTGCGTGCGTAGCATACAGTGTGTGCGTGTGTGTGCTGCATGTGATTTATGTATATATTAATTATTCCGCAGTTGGGGGTAGGGCCACAATGAAGTAATTCACCATGAATCACATCTTCAAGTTCTCAACTGCTCACTTTTTTGAGGAGTGGGCAGGATTCAGGAGGCTGGCCAACTCTCCCAGGTCCAGGAGACCTCCCAAAACTTCAGATATTCCGGGAGAGTAAGCAAGTATGAAGATATGTGACCATGAAGTTGCAGAAATCTAGTGGGTCCATTTTGCTAAAATGCAGTTGGTGATTAGCAGAAATAGTACATCCACAGTAACTATGCCACATAATCTGGTATCCCTCCTATCAGGATAAATGAGCTGCTTCAGGCAATAAAACAGGACCAAGTGTCCCAATGAAATCTGTCTATCACCTGAATGATTCAATGAGAGACACTATGAAGTTCCCAAGGCCGGGAGCAATCAGTTTCAGAATCCCGTCTCCGCCATCAGAACTGCGACTCGGATTTATCCGGATCTCCTCTGGAGATTAGAACTGCAAGTTTGATCTTTCTGGATTCACAAAATTTTCTGTGGTGTCAGATTTCTGGAGAACCAAACCGCATATCTGTAGTTTCTGTTCAATGGTACAGGAAATTTGTACAAGAACATTCTTTGTCAGTCTGTGTATTCTCTAGCAGCTGATAATCTTGGAAATTTTGTGTCCTGTACAAACACTTATTCTATCTAGGACTAAATCTGGTTATAAGACATCTTTGCCCCTCTCCACAGGAATCCAGAAAAAATGCACTATGAATGTGGTCACTGCTTCACCCATACACTGGTTGTCCCTGAATTCTCACCACTTTACTCAGTGGCTGATCTGTAAACGTAGCCATGGGGTCTTTATAAGATTAGGTACAGTATCATGTATATAAGAATACAGTAAATGTGCACTAAGCAGGCTGCTTTAATTGATATTTTTCCTAATACACTGCAAAATGACATCCATCAGGTGATCTGTAACACTACTACCTTCATGCATAATCTTTGTCAGCTTTGGACTCAAAGGTCACAAATTGCATCAAATTTAGCTTAGACCCATCTCGCTCCTCTCCCACTCTGACTCGCTCTCTCTCTGTCTACGACAGTTTCTTCCCTCCTCTCTCTCTCACCTACTGTACCACTTCTTTTCTCTCTTCTCCATCCACACACTCTCTCACCACCTCTTCTTTTCTCTCCATCACCACCCCTCACTCTCCCCTGTACATCTCTGACACAGGTAGGAGGGTTCAGAGTTCCTGCTGTCATTACATTCCAATGTCATAACAACATTTTTTTTTATCAGCAGTCCATTGTATTATATATAGTTAAACATTGAATATCATTGACCAAAATTATGATCTTCGTTCTGCATGATTTTGGTGCAGAACATTGCACAGATGGCTATCAGTCAGAACAATCCACTGGCAGTGTACTTCAAGGGCACAAAAAAAAATCACATTACTTACAGTGTGGGCTCTCCCTGGCTCCAGCTTTCAGCAGAGTTCGGGCGATAGGCACATTATTTGTCATTATAGCAATATCCAAGGGCATCAATCCTTCACTGTTGGGTGTGTTAAGGTCCAGTTCATCGGATGTATACTGGTACAGAAGAATCTGAACAGCATCCAGGTCCTGCTGCTCAACTGCCTCAAACATTGCTTCATTGCACTGAAAGTTCTGTTACAAAAAAACACAAAAGTCACCCAAGGTGAGCAGCGCTAATAACGCATATGTTATACCAATATTATCTTACTACAAATGCATATAAAGTAAGACTATAAATGTCAAAACAACACTTGACTTCACTACCAACGTTTTTTTAAATCTCCTTTCATTTCAAACACTGGCTTTGGAAAAAAAGATTTGTAATTACATAAAAAAAGATTTATTTATTTACCATAGATTTATTTGTCACAAAAAGGGCTTTGGTAGCTGAGAAGCATTTTCCTTTTTTGTTGTAATCTATGAAAATGTTTTTTTTTTTTTTACATTGGTATTTTATCTTCAGCTATTCTGTAGCAATCACAGTATAACAATAGCATAACCTTTCTTTTATCCTCTCCAAGAGCTTAAGTCAAAAAGGATTATGATTATAACTTTTATAACTATAAACCACACAGCAGTGAAAACAATAGTCAGCAACATCTGTTTCTATAGTTAACGTGGATTATTTACCAAATAAAGTTTCCAACTTTCTGAGCTCCACAATCAGTTTTTTAATGGTCTTGGCCATGTACTGTATAAATAATGAACATACTGAGGCTGAATAAGAGTTGGATGTACAGTAAATCCATTTGTACCAGTAGAAAATGTACATGGAGTGCAATTTGTTGCACTGCACATCCTTGTTTTAAGTTTACTGTATCTTATACCCATGTCCAATTTGTGCTTGGTGAAATGTGTCAGACACATTCATTTGTAAGTTCAGTACTGTAGAGAGTAGGGGCATTAAGACTCAAACCAACCGTAACTTACTTATTTCACCTTTTAGGCCAAGAACATGTCTCCAAGTTAATGTTGATTGCATTTTTAGACCAGATGAGTCTACAGTATATGCTAGATTTAAAGCTGAATGTACCTTAACCACATAACAAGCTAATATTTTTTCTAAAATGCCCCCAAAGTGATAATGATCAATTAATAAACCAGATTTAGTATAAGTTTAATACCAAATATGCAAATTTGCAGGGAGAATGGTAGCTGTAAAGAGCCCAGGTTGGTGGACAATCCTGTTAGGCTCGCTGATCCCAGTCTGAATCAATGTGGCCAGTGTCAAATGTGGGATGGAGCCCTGTCTGCCCTGAGCTCCCTGATGGGCGATCCTGTTAGGTTCACCTCTCTGAGACTGGGTAGGGAGAGGAGACTGAGGAGATGTTGTCAAGGTAACAAAGGGGCCAGCAGTGTGTACAGAGCCCAGCGACTGATGGAAAATTACCTTCCAGCAGCCACTGGTCGGCAATCTGACACTGTCACGTCAGATGTGACAGTGTCAGGAAAGTCTAGCTTGGCATGGTCACATCAGATGTCACGTCATCCAAATTGTTAAGAGATGTGCAACTCAAAATATAGCCAGAGACATAAGAGAACAGTGGTAATTATAAGTGTATTTAAAAGTCTATTGTTTTTGTCTGATAAAACTTAAACCTTTGAATGACACATCTATCTGCGGACTCTGGAGTCATTTGACATGAATTGAACCGCCTCTGGGTAAATAGTGCAGAGTTACTCCAGTGTCCATGAAAACTCTTTGTGACTCATAACCTAGACCACACTTCAAGAATGACTACAACTTTTATCTCAAACCACTACATTCGTGTTTGAACTCTTGGTATGTCCATAGAGCCCTTTCTACCCAGTAGCCTATAGATACATCAAGGGCCAAGGATAGTGCCAGTCTTGTATGCTATTGTAAGTACTAAGACAGAGACTAGGGCTTCAGTGTAGTACATTATGTAATTGAGAGCAAGACCCAGCTCTCCAAGAGGAAGGCTCAAAAAATGCAGAGAGGTGAGAAAGTTGGTGGAATCACAGATAATTGCAGTGCAGGAATGGAGGCACAGGCCAGCCAGGTGTTGTCAGGCTGAATCCCTAATGAGTCAAGTATACAGGTGTCCAGGAACCTGGATGTCACCATAGGAGACCCCCAGGGGAAGAATGTGTTAGAGACTATCGGCTTGTGAGTATCATGACGGGCAGACTGAAAAACAACTTGCTCTAAGACTTCCTTGTTTCTCTGGAATAATTTATCTTTAATTCCTATTTAAATTCCACCTACAGTTTTGTCCCATGCAGATTTCTTCCTTAGAATTTGCATTCTATGTCATGACATATGGTAGCCAGTATGAAAGTCTAAATGATTCTAAATGCTGCAGTGAGAAAGCAGTGGGTTTAGACTGAGAGACAGTAAAAAAAGAGTGAAAGGGAAAGATATAGTATAAACAGAAAAGGAGGACAAGAAGAGAAAAAAGAGCAAATATTCGGCATTATTTATCAACATGTTTTATCATTCACAAGGATTGAATAAAGTCATTATGCATGATAAATGGTTCTCCAGCATATCAGCTCCCAACTGTCATTTTTCAAACAGATGACAGGAGCTGATTGGCTGGAGCACCATTATCATACGCAAAGATCAAACTCGTTGATAAATGAGGCCCAAAGTGAGAAAAAGAGTGAAATTCAGAAAAGAAAAAAAAAAAAACAAGAAAAGGAAAAAGGTGAAAGGGAGAAAGAAATATAAGAAAAAGCAAGAGAAAAAATGAGAGTAGAGAAAACTGAGGGAAGAAGATATGCAATGGAGGTAGGGAGAGACACAAGATATAATGGTAATGGACAATTTAAAGATGCACTGGCATGCCTGCGTTTGCACGGCCACCCCCTTGTCACCACCCACAAATGGCACTTCCTGTCAATCACTACTGCGTAGCCTCTATGTACGCAGTTCTGACCACAGCATCTGACTCGCGCTGTGATACATGCGCAGTGCGAATTAATTGACCAATTGAGTGTGTATACGCAACTGCGTTCCTTGCTGAATCAGGCCCTGAGACTCCAACATGAAGCATATGTGCACTTAAATCTATTTAAGGGAAAAAACAATCAGAAACAATATATACATTATTAATAAATGTAAAATAATGATTTAACAGTGTTTCAGAGATCACACAGGTTGACGTGTTATGACAAAAGTCTAATCTGTGCTGAACATAGGGATGTAGTTCTAATCCCGACAGATGGGATACCGGCGCTTAGAATTATGGCGGCGGAATCCCAACACCTGTCAGTATCCTGGCACCAGCATCCCGATGGTAAGTACTGGGGTTAGTGGTTAGGGGTAGGCACTAGTGGGAGGGTTAGGGTTAGGCTGTGGGGGGAGGTTAGATTTAGGCACTAGGGGGGGAGGGTTACGGGTAGGGAGATTCTGACCGTGGGGACTCCGAGCGCCGGCATCCTGTACCCAACCCAGCACATAGGACCTGATTCGGAAGTGTAACCTAATTCAGTTGCGACTACGACTTTTTTTGCAACGTGACTGTGCCTTTATGCTAATATTGCAGCAGATGGAATTTGTACAGAGACAACCACTGGCTGTGACACTTTGCGTAAAAAGACAACATCGGTTGCACAGCCGTCACACCATAGAATATTGCACCAGCCCCATGGAGGTGCAGGATGTCTATCTAAACATGGGCAACCGAATCAGTGCAACAGCAGAAAAAGTGGCAGTCGCTAACCGTGACACGTCAGCGTCTGGTTAGTCACCCAGTCTGTTATCACCCAGAAATACCTACTGAAATTCCACCTATCTGTGTCTAAATTTGCTCTGTATACCCCAGTGGTAACCATGCATTTCGGACGTATCCTCAATCTGTAAATCAGGCACATATTATATTAGTAATGGTACAAATCGCAGACACTCTGGAGGAAGACACGTACTGCACGGTTTTTTTGTTTCAACCATGTATGCATACTAAAAATGAACACTAAATATGTCTCCTTAGTACAATATCTGTCTCCTTAGTACAATATCTGGAAAAGATTGATAAAATGACAAACAAAGTGGTCCTTTTTACCAAAAGTCTACAGTCCACAGTTTGAAATCAATCCTTTCTAAGGGTATATATGACTTTTCTTTCAGGCAAACGGGTAATATTTTGTTAGGTAGTGAGTGACATGTGCTTGCTGATACTTACAGATTATGCATTCATTTCTATGGACTATTTAGCAGACATGTTACAATAAATCATTTGGCACAAAAAATAGGTCAAACTTATTGCTGTTAAGAACCTATTTTGGACTTTTAACTACACTTAGCTGCTTTGCAGAATGCCACTCAAGAGCATAAGCTAGATTTAGAGGCCGATAATGATATTTCCCATACATATCCCACATTTACAGTATGTACTGTAAGTAGCTTCACATGGGAGAAGTCACTCACAGATAAAGCCATGCTCCGATCAATACCACTGTCTGTATATTCCTGCATGAGAACAGTGCTCTTCACCAATATAACAAGCTCAGAGAGAATTCGATTTTCTAAGATGGTCTCTGATAGCTAATGCATACGTGCCTACTCTCCCGGAAACTGTGGAGGCTCCCAATCGCGCTTGCAATTTATGTGCAAAAAAATGCTAATGTCTACAAACAGACTCCCCATCTGTCATGTGCGACAGGCTGAGCAACTGTTGCTACACCCACTTCCCCTGTTTGCATTGTGTACAGATATTCCTGGGCTTGAGAAAGCACCATCATCGATGCAACATCAGACACACAATGCAGTAATGCTGGGTAGACACTGGCCGATATATTGGCCGTTCAATTGATCGGTCAATATATCGCGCCCCCGTCGGCCAGTGTGTACAGACGATAAGTCTGTGAACTACGTCGTTCACTGACATATCGCATTGGCTGTGCTGCACAGCCGATGAACAGATACGTCTACAGACATATCTGTCCATTGGCAAGTGTGTACGGGCGATCAGCCGATCGCCCGTACACAGGGGCACCGAAAGGGGGGAAGCGGGTACTAATTACCAGGGTCCGGGACCGCTCCCCCTCCCTCTTAGGTCACAGCAGCCCAGCACATGCTGCTGTGTTTTGGGCTGCACTGGGAGACTGTCCTAGGCTTCAAAAGCAACAGTCAGAGCAGTCTCCTATGCCAAAGGGGGGGAGCGATCATGCCATTGGGTGTGCGCTGGGCTGAGAGGCACACAGTGACCCCCTCCCTAGCGAGCAGCGCTGTGCTGCATTTTTTAAGGGGGCGTGGCCATACCTTCTGTGATTAGGCCACACCCCCTACCGCCCCCTTCAGTGTGTATGAATGACCATCATCTGCAGATATATCTGCAAATCACTCGATCTGCAGATATATAGCTATAGTGTGTACCCACCCTAAATCCTGTGCTTCGCAGATTCCAGATCAACTTTTTCTCTAAAAATTGTTTCTCAGACTGTGGATCTGCGTTTGGGAAAGCAGCCGCTATACACAGACACACCCCTGGAAGTCCCATAACACGTCCACTGTCTGGCTTCCTTTTGCGAGCACTTTGGGCCAGCTCCCCGACTCCACCCATGAACGCACATGTATGGCAGTGGTCTGCTCAGGACCTTGTGATCACAGAGAAATTGTGGTGTACATCCATATGTAAGGACTAAGACACCCACTTTGAGCATTCAATCATGCTGTAATTCAGCCCGAGGGCCTGATTCAGAGCCGGACGCTATATGCGGACGGTCGTTCAAAAAAAGGGGCCGGCTATTTAAATTGTGCGCTCGCTCATTGCGGTTTGTTGGCGCCTCTATGTCTGAGCGAGCGAACGAAAAATGCGCTCGCTATTTTGTAAAGACGCCCCTTTGCCGTTCGCATCACACGTCATCTCCGCTATTTATTTGATTAATCAGGTACATCGAAAGACATCTGAACTGCTCGCAGTGCTTGTGGTAGGTTTTTCCTACCGCAATCACTGCGAGCAGTTCAGGCTAAAAGACAACCAAGTGACGTGGTCGATGACGCTCCTTTACTAATTATGCACTGCCATTAAACGCCCTTTTTACCGTTAGGCACGCCTGCGTTCAGATCTCCACTCCCCCGTTTTCAAACACCTTCCCCTGTTACCACCCACAAACGGTACATTCTGTCAATCAAATTAGCGGCCCCTCGCTGTTTTGCGAGCGCTCGATTTCCGACCGCAATAACTTGTTTGCGTATGCGCATTATGACCCATACGCATGCGCAGTTGTGTGAACATCGCTCAGAGCGAACGAGCGGCCGCTTACGAGCGGCTCTGAATCAGGCCCTGAGTCTTTAGATGCCATCATCGGTCGCCAAACTGAAACTTAGGGATTTTTGCACATGCGCAGTAGCATAAAATCACCTTACTTCTGTGAATTTCGGTATTGCGCGCGGTCCTGAGTGAGAATCACTAAAAGGCACTAAGAGATGATGAGATGATTAGCACTGGAAGTAAGGATAGTGGTGAAGGGGAGCATAAGGAAGAAGGGTCCTGCCCATTAGACCGTACATGCATGGGCGTAACTACCATAGGTGCAAGGGGTGCAGCTGCTATGGGGCCAGAGCTTAGGAACCCCATCTTCCTTGTCAAAGGTACCATTGGGTGGTACATAGAGGTCCTTACAAATGTTTGCTATGGGGCCTTTAAATACCTAGTTACGCCCCTGAGTACATGCTAAAAGTAATATATAACGACAAGTAGTAACATTACACAATACTCTTAAATGATGTGATTCTGAACCATCTATTGCATTCTTTACAATAAGGGACTTTACCAAAATAATGACAGCATTATTATGATAACAACATTAGTTTATACTTATTAAAATTGGGTGGGACCTCTTGTGCCCCAGCAAATCAGGCCAACCCAGTAATATACAACCAATATAACCAATGGGAGCAAATGTATATTAGTTTCGAACTTTAGATAAATTCTTATAAATGTAAGTTATTCGTACAGTGGTAAAGTTAGTTTGGAACCACAGTGAATCTATATTGAACTCTACTCTATTCAGTCTCATTAACAATGACTGTGGACTTGTGTATTAAAAAGAAATCCAATTCTAGGTAATTGTTTTTTTTATGATGCATTAAATATTTTCTGGAATATACAATTTCAATTCAATAAATTCAATATAGAAAGGGACAGTCATTGTATTTGACTTTAAATTTCAACCAAGGTAACGTTGTTACTTGCATACTGTTATTTAAGTACGGTATAAGAGGCAGCCTGACGTGTTCTGAGAAATGCAGTAGTTCTGCTGTGTGACTGCATAATGTGAGGAATCCTAAGACTATTACTTGCACAGTAGACTTTAGAATTAGTTTTAAAACAAGTACATTAAATTTGACATTAGATTTGGAATTTTCATTTCACTACAAGGACTCGGTAATTAATATTGGTCTGCTGCGTTTAAGAATTAATTATCAAAATCACTAAACCAAGTATATCCCCATCCTAGACACAATCAATGAATAGAAAATGCTCAGTGATTCAATGATATTATCATCGCTTCTGCAGATGCACTTCAAATAAATCCTCCATATTTCTATTAACAACTACTGAATTCCTATGACTTACAGCTGCAATAGGAAAGCATTTAGTGTTGAAATATTGAGACATTAGCAGAAGAAATAAGTTGCATATATTCTAAAATAGCAGCAGGTCCACTAAGAAAGAAAATATTAAGAAAATGAATAAATATTGAAATATTTTCTATTTATCACTTGAAACGAGATGCCATGCCGAAGAAGAAAAGAACATTGGGTGATAAATATATATTTTATAGAAGGAACGATTGGCTTCTATTGGCAGATACCATCTGTGACTTTATGCACATGTCAATATAAACTCCTTCCCTTTAGTACATTTGTGTGGCCAAATGTGCAAGGAATGAGACGTGATGTCCACTTTCAGAATCCGTACATGCAGTGATACCGGTTGGTGCGTCCTTAGACGCCACCATTGGTCAAACCATCGATACATGCAACAGATCTATGGCAGGTGCAGTTTCTACATCTGACTATGGTTTTCTATGTATGTGTCTGTGCGTCTGTGTACACAGCCATTTTTCTCTGACGTGCCCACGATATTCCCATAATACGGCAATTTTTGCGTGCTTTAATAACCATCTCCCAGTTGCCACCCAGGAACGTCCATCACCATTCCATAACATTCTGATACCGTGCGCCTTGTACATACACTCTGTGTAACGCATGTGCCGTACGAGTTTCTAGGAATTCACATAGTTGCAAAAAACATCGCTCAACTACATGAACATTGGCAACTCTACCTGTCTAAAGACATGCTGTCAGATGTCCATGAGCTCATCCAAATGATATTAAGGCTTCGTACACATGTGAGATGCAGACCGACCAGAGCCAGTAAGCCTACTCTGCACAAACACGGAGAAGCAGAGTATTGGCTCTTACTGGTGTCACTGGCTTTTCTCATTGAGACAAACAGTAGGCGTTAGAAAGTCTTTAAGCTCCCATCAGATGGATGTTCATCTGTAACATGCATACCAGCAAATATTATTTAAATATTCTGAACAAGCATTTATTTTATATGGTTGCCGTTTATTATTTTACAGCTTCCGCTCTGCATCAAATTGTGGTTCCATTGGTTTCATACTGTCCCTTCCCTCCCTGTTTTGATCCCTGCTTTCCTTTCAAATGCTATGCCTTTTGCTCTGCTCCCAATTTATCCTGGCTTCAAACCCATGCTTGCTAGCCTGGTCAGTTATTATGGTACTTACCATAGTGTTTTCCCTCCACAACATGCATTTTCCCCCCTCCCCTCACCTCCCCTCTGGCACATCACGGGCCCACGGCCATGCCCCCTCCAGTGTTGGTTGTACCTCTCCGGTTCACGCCACCCCCCTCTGGCTCTCATGCAGCTTCCACTGCTGTGGTTATTGCCCTTCCTCTATTTTTGATACCCCATGTCCCCCAGCTTTCTACTAATTATTCTGTTGCCAGTTCCCTAATGTCTGTATCAGAGTGCCCAATGGCTTCATTGCGAGACCGTTTGACACAGCTTTGTCAAGTCAAGCTGTGGTGGGCGCACCTTACTCCAAGGAACCTTCCTTCATATCCAGGGACTATTTGGCAGTTCTGTCAATGTCAGTATCCAGTGAGCATGCTGTTGCAGTTCACAGTGCTGCATCCCCTCCCTCTTTTCTAGTGATAGCAGCACTTCATCCAGCTTTTCTTATAGACTGCGCAGCAATTTAGGGGCAAGCTGTAAAGTCCTAGGAAGTCTAAACTTGCTTCTTTTGTGATCAGTACAGGGTGAGATGGTGCATTGCTCTAATAATTCTATTTTATTTATGTGGGGGGTAGGTCTAAAATTAGGGAGAGTATCCATAAAGGACATAATGCTGACCACTTTGTGGTTACAAAGGATGCAAAGCGCACTTTGGATGTGGCTAGATTAGCAGAGTCAGTGCACAGGAGACTCATCGCAACTACAAGCATTGCTTGTCGTGCATGTACAGGTTTGCCGCTTGTTACATGCACACTAGGCCAGGTGAATAGTTAATACAGATTAGTGGTTCAGTTTTGCTGAAAACTGAATACACCCGAACTTTGGGGTTCTGAGTCGAACAGATTCCTGGCTCAGGTCTACCTGCAAGTTAGAATCTTGTATCTAAAAACTGGATCTCAGGTTCGCATTATATGTAAATAGGTCCAAATGACATGATTTAGCTGTTTTTAATAATTTTAAAGAAATCCAAAAGCAAAAGCAAACCAAAACACTTTAGGGCGGTTTTGCCAAAATGAAAACCATAACATTTGAGGGAGGTCTTGCCAAAACCAAAACACAAGGTCCATGCACATCTGTAATACAGTATGTAATTGTTTTACAGTACAGTATAGCACAAGGTTCTTTGGCTGCAATATGATAAAATATTCTGCAAGAAGTAGGATGAGCAATGGGTTTTGAGCTTTGGCTTCAAGGATGTTGAAGTCTGGCTCAAAGTCACTCAGCAGTTTTGGGTTCCCTCCGAGGTTGCACCTGGCCAAAAGCAGTCCTTTCTGGCCCGGCTGAAAGTTTATGTTGCAGGTAGAGGCAAATGTTATGTGTTTAGCAACGCTTAATGTAATAAAGGATGAGGTTTTAATATCGAGCCAAGGTCTGTGCTAGAGTCGGAGGACAGGCCATGGGTCTAGGGGAACCTTGGGGTGGTGCTAAATAAGTTTGATGTCTTAGATCTTAGAGTATTAGTCAAATTGTTATCACATAAGGCAAAAGATGGTATTTCTGTTGCGTGGTTTTAGGGATGGATTTAGTTGGTCTTTATTGATGCTAAAAGGAATTTTAAGTCAAGGAGGGATTTCTCTTGCATGGTTAGGGCTACAATGGAGGCAAAAGTCAGGCTCAGCTGTATGTGTGTGTTCTGTTCCTTCCTCCTACTCTGGAGGGTTTATGTATTCCTCCATTGGGAGCGGTGCCTAAGAAGGAATCAGGCAAGTTTTCTGTTCATACAGCATCTGTCTTGGCCATTAAATGGTTCAGTTAATGATGCATTGAATCAAGCTGATTGCTGCATTGTTTACCAGTCTTTAGAGCAGGTCCTATGTATTGTTCAAATTTTTGGGAGTGGGGCACTATTGGCTATAGTAAAGTAGATATTAAATTTGCTCTTCAACTGATTCCCCTGCATCTGGATTTCTTTATTTACATGGGGTTATGGTTGATGGCCTCTATTGCATAAATAAATGTCTGCCTATGGGCTGCTTGATTTCTTGTGTCTTTAAAGTGAGTGGGCAATCTGGTGTTGCTCACTACTTGGATGACGTTTTGCTGGTAGGTCCATATGATTGCCCAGGTTGTCAGGAGAGATCAGTGTCTTGTTGGGCCTTTGTCATTTGCCTGCAGAGAAAGTGTGTGGGTTATGTAGGTTAATTTAGTTATTTGCTGCCACAAAAAGTTTTGCTGAATCAAATGCAATCATTTCTGGGGCTCTTCAATTTTACATGTCATGTTGTGCCAATGAAGAGGTTTATTTGTAGGCATTTAGAAAGAGCAACTGCAATAATTTTATTCACATTTATTTTGAATGAAGGAGGATTTGCGTGTTCGGTTGGCTTTCTTGTGGGATCTTAATCACTGCAGTTGTGTACAGATGCGTTAGTTCTGTTGGTTTTGCTGCATTTTGCAAGGGTTTATGGTGGGCTGATCCTTGGCCTGACTTTTGGAGGCAGACAGGTCTGACTATTGAAGCTTTTTCTGATTATGGTGGCAGTTCATTGTTTGGCACTCAATAATCAGAGGGTGGTCCTGGTTCTTCTTTGCCTCTGTGGGAACATCAATTTAAAGATGAGGTGTGTCCCTGGTGTTGAGAATGAGATTGCAGTTGCATTATCTAATTTTCAGTTGGACTTGATCACTGCAGTTTCGAAGTTGCAACCAATGAATATGAGGTTATGCTTTTTAATTTAGCTTTTTCCATGGTGTTTTGGGGATTTTCGCATAGTTCCTAACAATGAGATTTCCTCTAGCTCTTGTTTGTTGTTTTCTAATGTTGTTCTTCATTCCAATTTGTTATTATATAATTTCAGTTATTTATATAGTGCATACATATCCTGCAGTGCTTTGCGTAGAATATATGGCCTGTCACAAGTCCGCACAAACACATGGGTTATTTTTGTCAGGAGGCAATCAACCTAACAGTGATGTGTGGTCAGGTGAGCCAGAGCCTTTCCTGTCATACTTAGGTATACTCCACAGTTTTTACTATAAAAATAAGAAAAATGTAAAGAAAATATTATAAATATCTTCTTTGTATTATTGTAATCATTTTTAGTCAAAACGCTGGAGTAAAAAGTTTATGGCAGGTGCGGCACTGCCTCCCCTGTCTACCTTTTCCACACATCCCTGATCAAAACTCACAAAATTTCCAGCACTATTACTGCTGCACCTTTTTATAATGCCCACATGAACCCTCCGGTTCATATACAGTCAGGTGCATAAATATTGGGACTGACAGAATTTTCATATTTTGGCCTCTATTCACCACCACAATGTCTTTGACATGAAACAAACAAGATTTGCTTTAACTGCAGACTTTCAGATTTAATTTGAGGGTAATTACATCCAAATCAAGTGAACGGTGTAGGAATTACAACGGTTTCTATATGTGCCTCCCACTTTTTAAGGGGCCAAAAGTAATGGGACAAACTAAACAATCCTAAATTTAACTTTCACTTTTTAATACTTTGTTGCAAATCCTTTGCAGGCAATTACAGCCTGAAGTCTGGAACACATAGATATCACCAGACGCCGGGTTTCATCCCTGGTGATGCTCTTCCAGGCCTCTACTGCAAATGTCTTCAGTTCCTGCTTGTTCTTGGGGCATTTTCCCTTCAGTTTTGTCTTCATCAAGTGAAATGCATGCTCAAATCAGATTCAGGTCAGGGGATTGACTTGGCCATTGCATAACATTCCACTTTTTAGCCTTAAAAAACTCTTTGGTTGCTTTTGCAGTGTGCTTCGGGTCATTGTCCATCTGCACTGTGAAGCACCGTCCAATGAGTTCTGAAGCATTTGACTGAATATGAGCATATAATATTGCCTGAAACACTTCAGAATTCATTCTGCTGCTTTTGTCAGCAGTCACATCATCAATAAATACAAGGGAACCAGTTCCATTGTCAGCCATACATGCCCACGCCATGACACTACCACCACCATGGTTCACTGATGAGGTGGTATGTTTAGGATCATGAGCAGTTCCTTTCCTTCTCCATACTCTTCTCTTCCCATCACTCTGGTACAAGTTGATCTTTGTCTCATCTGCCCATAGGATGTTGTTCCAGAACTGTAATGGCTTTTTTAAATGTTGTTTGGCAAACTCTAATCTGGTCTTCCTGTTTTTGAGGCTCACCAATGGTTTACATCTTGTGGTGAACCCTCTATATTCACTCTTGTGGAGTCTTCTCTTGATTGTTGACTTTGACACATATACACCTACCTCCTGAAGAGTGTTCTTGATTTGGCCAACTGTTGTGAAGGGGTTTTTCTTCACCAGGGAAATAATTCTTCTGTCATCCACCACAGTTGTTTTCCGTGGTCTTCCGGGTCTTTTGGTGTTGCCGAGCTCTCCAGTGCATTCTTTCTTTTTAAGAATGTTCCAAACAGTTGATTTGGTCACACCTTATGTTTTTGCTATATCTCTGATGGGTTTGTTTTGATTTTTCAGCATGATGATGGCTTGCTTCACTGATAGTGACAGCTCTTTGGATGTCATATTAAGAGTCGACAGCAACTGATTCCAAATGCAAATGTCACACCTAGAATCAACTCCAGACCTTTTACCTGCTTAATTGATAATGAAATAATGAGGGAATAGCCGACACCTGTCCATGAAATAGCTTTTGAGTTGATAGTCCCATTACTTTTGGCCCCTTAAAAAGTGGGAGGCACATATAGAAACCGTTGTAATTCCTACACCGTTCACCTGATTTGGATGTAATTACCCTCAAATTAAATCTGAAAGTCTGCAGTTAAAGCGCATCTTGTTTGTTTCATTTGAAAGCCATTGTGGTGGTGAATAGAGGCCAAAATATGAAAATTCTGTCAATGTCCCAATATTTATGCACCTGACTGTATGTATCTGTAAATCTGGCTCTGATACTAGCCAGTGCCTCCTCAGCCATTTACCTCACCGCACAACCTAACAGTATATTTTTGGATTGTGGGAGGAAATTGTAATACCCAGAGGAAAACAATACAAGCACGGGGAGAATATACAAGCTTGACACAGTATGGTCCGTGATGGTAACTGAACCCAAGACCTCAGTGCTGTAAGGAGGTAATGATAACTATTACACCATCTGTGCTGATAAAATACATAGATCCAAAATGAACATTGATAGGGGGAGTTGGGTTTCTTTGCTGGCTCATACTGTACAGCTTTACAATTTAGCAAATTGCGGCTGAGTGGGGCCACTCATTGGTATATCCATGCTGACAATTTACCACTGATGAAGTTTCAAATTTCCAGTGTGTTTCATAAATTTCTTGCTGCTAAGTTTGCTACAGGAGGCTTGTGGCATGAATTATTTTAGAATAGACACAGCAACTTGTGGGGCAGCAACAGGTTCTTCCATCGACTCAATTACACAGTTAGGTCGGTGGAAGTCGTCAGTGACAATTATGGGTAATGCTCCTGCAGCTGTGAGTTTTGCAGCTTAGGATGTGCTAAAAAATCTGCTAATGCAACAGCGGCCAAGGCTTGTGCTGAGACACACACCTGAGCCATCGCAGCTGTCCACAACTGTGTAAACATACATAACATTAGACGCAGATCATGCAAACATCAACTCCTTGGGGTAAATTGACTAAAGTGAGAGTTTTTAGAAGTGGAGATGTTGCCCATAGCAACCAGATTCTACTTAACATTTAACTAGCACCTTATAGAAGATAATAGATAGAATCTGATTGGTTGCTATGGGCAACATCTCCATTTCTATAAACCCACTTTAGTAAATATACCCCGTGATATCTTTTGATATAGATTTACACTACACAAGTGTTCAGTTGGAACATGCATACTACTGTATATGTAAAAGTAAGAACCAATGGTCTTTTTGTGGCAATTTCTACAGCTAATCTCTATTGCAGGGCATTTGTAAATAGGTTTATCTATGAGAAGGATTGTTTACAAACACAAACTAGATTGTCTCCGGTATGTAGATGATATATTTGTGATATTAATTGGCTTCAATAAAAATGTCATCAATATTTCAATTGCAATTCTTAAGGTGTAATATATATTTTTGTGTCAACCATTTGTGTGTCGACCATTTGCACCTGTCAACCTTTTAACCTTGTCAGCCTTCTGCACTGTCAACCTTTTGTATCTGTCGACCTATTGCACATCGACCATCTGGTGTCAACCTATTGACTTTTACAATTGTCGATCTTCTATCCGTATACCAGTCTATTTATGTGTGTATGTATATATATTTTATTTTTTAATAATTGATTTTTGGAAATCCTCCTATAGAACTACCTACCCATCCTCTTTCAAAAGCTGGCTTTGGAATACAGCAGCAGCATCAAAAGACACAGAGAGTCGGCGGCGGGTGTAATGGACAGCAATGGGTGCCATTGAGAGGTAGGACAATTTAATATGAAATAAAAATGTTATACAATGTTATACATAATTTTTTCCCTTGTGTGTGGATAAGTATGGGGGAGGATAGGGGGGTGTCAAACTTTGAGATTAAGTTAGTTTGTGAAATCATGCTCTGCACCACACCCAACTCTGATGAGGCAGATTAAAAACACTTGCTTTTTTAAGGAGAATTACATTTGCGTTTCCGTTTGTTAACCCCTTCTCTGGCTGCACACTGCTGCATCACTTCACAAACACTTGCTTTTATTTGCAGCAACTACTGAGCAACTTTCTATACACCTTTTATTTTTCTTCTCCTTCAAACAAAAAAGTGTCCAGTTAACATTTGTGATTTTACACACTTGCTTTCTAGCAAATTATTCATCCTTTTTTTGCATCTCAAATACAGTATGCAGACAATTTTCTGTTTAAACAACACTACATTAAGCTGCTGCTGCAATTCACATATTTCTGCATACATTTCAATTGTGAGCCAATTCTCAACCATATTTTATTCTGTAGAATGGTCAGTGGTGCAGTATTTGGGGGCACAAATAAGGGTCACCATACAGCTTGTCCGGGTTAAAACAAACAAAATTATACTTTAATATTGTCAGCAACAGAAATCAAGAAAACAACCAAGTAACATTCAGGGCTCTGCTTCACTTCTTCAGCCCTAATGGTCAAGGGCAGATAGTCTGTGCACAACTTCACACAAAGTCACAGAGTCCTGCCTGATTCTAGCAGATATTGCACACAGGCCTTCTGGCCCCACTGATCTGGCCTCCACTGGTCTGGTTTGGCTGTCACAGCCCAATACATATCGTATAAATGAAGAGGGGAGAGAGATTGAGGTGGTTGAAGGAGGTAGGTGCTAGCTATGGTGCTTGCGATACCCCACCGCAAGCCCATACCACTTGTACCACACCCTCATATCACTGGTTAGACCCTCTGTGGCACACAATAGGTCCTACATGAATCTCTGCTCTGGACCCATGTGGACCTTATTCTGGCACTGAATATATATAGAAATCAACAACCTGTACTCAGACTGCAACAGACACAGCACTAACAAGCATTTTTGTAGCTACAATTTAAATGATGAACACTTTACAGGGAAGAGATGTAGCACAAGCTTATTGCAGAAAGGAGTGTAATAGGATGTTACATTAAAAGCACAATAAAATATGGATTAAATAAGTATGCCAATTATGCTCTGTTCTCAAAGGTTTTTTTTCCAAATCTTTGTTGTAAACCCTTGCCATATGTCATTGCAGTGTATTGTTAGTAATAGTGAATTGTTATAGAATAACTGAAGTAGTGCAGCTGGAAGTTATTATGTACGGTATCTTGAAGGTCAATAACTTGGTAAGAGTACAATTGAACAAAGTTAAATTTGAATGAGAATTTATTTTCTCTTTTATAAATGTAAAATAACACGCCGTGCATAAATGGGGAAGTAATGCACAGGATAGATACACAGTAGCATCAGCTTCATTTCCAAGAGAAGCAGATTTTTTAAAAATCTATTTTGAAGTGCTGTCACCTGTCTGTAGTGTATGAGAAGTAGACTAAACATTTGATGTTTCCTTTCTATATAAATATTGCATATATCTTTTAATAATACTGTATGTAATATGTTTACAGTTTCATCATATACTTTTTTTGTTTTACATTAGTTCAGTTCAATTCCCCAGTACAGCTGAGTAATGCCATCATATCACAGACAAGGCTGTATTAAGGATCTACTGGACCAAGACTACATCTCTGATCAGCTGCTGGACCCACTGAGTTCAAGTGTCATTGCTGTTGCAAACTCTGTGGGTGTTTAAGCAATGATCGCAATTGCAAAGCTGCACACAGGCATATACTCTAGTGTGTACTGCACACAGGCAGCTTTGCAATTCTGTCCTTGCTATTATGCAAATGCAGCAATAGGTGTATGACACCCCCTGCTGCATTTGCGATCCCAGCACTGTGACGGTGGTCGCAGGCTGGGATCACCAGACCATCGGTGGTCGATGGTCACAATGGTGGATGGTGCCGGGCCACCTGCCAACTAAGTAAACCTTAACTTGCTTAGGCTGGCCGGCTTGCGAGGCCAGGACACTGCATCAGTCAACACAGTCCCTGGGATTGCCACTCCCGGAAAATGGGGTGGACACGCCCGATTCCGGGAATGACAGCCAACCCCACACCGCTCCTTAAATGACTCTGGCTGTCATTCAGGCAGAGGCACAGAAGGGGCTGTCTGCGGCTACGCAGGACCCAATCTGCGATCAGCCCCCCTGTTTGGTTTTTGAACCGATGAAAACTAACTGCTAGTGTTCCTACATGATTGGAATATCATCGGCTGGGGCTTATAGGAAAGCCAGAATATAGCACTTCCACCCCTTCCCACATAAACACTTCTGCCCTTCTCTACATTAGTACCACATATTGGCTAAAGGAAACTGCATCATGGATGGTCCACAGGACAGCACAGGACCTAGGACTTCCGCCCTCCCTTCCATGAGGACTTTACACTGGCATATGTAAACCGGAAGTTGCGTTAAACCCGAACTACCAGTTTTTGGCGATTTTAATATAGACACCTTGGAGGGTCTATGCATCAGTACCTGGATGTGTGCACCAAATTGACCAGACAACTGACCCTGGAATCGTAAGCATTGGGACCTTTATTTTGGTGCCTTGAAAAGATCCGTTTATCCAGGGGATCAGTTATCAAGGGTACCCAGTGCCCACTTTCTTGGTATGAATTTTTCTTTTTTACTATATGTAATAAATACATGTCTGCTCCCTTATTTTAAGGGTAATACTTTATGGATTCTCAGCAATTTTTTGGAAATGTCCCTTGTGCCCACAGTTTAATGGTTTATGAAAGGTATTTAAATAAAAATCATTCTGTTAGTAACCTATTTATTATTAGTTACATCTTTATTAAATATACCCATCTATGAGGTTTAAGTAATTTTATTGTATTCAATATATTATTTTTCACATTATTTGGACATGTGTTAAAGCAATGGAATCTGCCTATTCCCCATGAGACCATGGTCTTTCTGGTACAGGGCACCAAAATGTCTAGTTATGTCTTTGGTAGCAGGACTGCTGCTCAGAAATGCAGCTCTCCTGGGTGTCCTATCACCTACACTTACTGGCAGCGAAAGTTCACACTGCCAGGCAGTTTAAGTTTGCCAGTGTGTGCAGATATATAGGGGGCGACTAGAGATAGCACTCCATCCAATAGGAAGGAGCTGGCCATCGGCAACTAACGACAACTGTTCTGGAGTTCGCTAATTTGAGGAGTGGGGGGAAGCACACATTGGGCCTGCTACTTATTACATTCGGAAATGAGTCTCCCTGCATGTGTGATGGGTATATATAACTATATTTATATACAGTCAGGTGCATAAATATTGGGACATTGACAGAATTTTCATATTTTTGCCTCTATTCACCACCACAATGGATTTGAAATGAAACAAACAAGATGTGCTTTAACTGCAGACTTTCAGATTTAATTTGAGGGTAATTACATCCAAATCAGGTGAACGGTGTAGGAATTACAACGGTTTCTATATGTGCCTCCCACTTTTTAAGGGGCCAAAAGTAATGGGATTATCAACTCAAAAGCTATTTCATGGACAGATGTGGGCTATTCCCTCATTATTTCATTATCAATTAAGCAGGTAAAAGGTCTGCAGTTGGTTCTAGGTGTGACATTTGCATTTGGAATCAGTTGCTGTTGACTCTCAATATGAGATCCAAAGAGCTGTCACTATCAGTGAAGCAAGCCATCATTAGGCTGAAAAATCAAAACAAACCCATCAAAGAGATAGCAAAAACATTAGGTGTGGCCAAATCAACTGTGTGGAACATTCTTTAAAAGAAAGAACGCACCGCAGAGCTCAGCAACAACAAAAGACCAGGAGGACCACGGAAAACAACTGTGGTGGATGAAGGAAGAATTATTACCCTGGTGAAGAAAAACCCCTTCACAACAGTTGGCCAAATCAAGAACACTCTCAAGGAGGTAGGTGTATATGTGTCAAAGTCAACAATCAAGAGAAGACTTCACAAGAGTGAATATAGAGGGTTCACCACAAGATGTAAACCATTGGTGAGAAACAAAAAGAGGATGACCAGATTAGAGTTTGCCAAACAACATCTAAAAAAGCCAGTACAGTTCTGGAACAACATCCTATGGACAGATGAGACAAAGATCAACTTGTACCAGAGTGATGGGAAGAGAAGAGTATGGAGAAGGAAAGGAACTGCTCATGATCCAAAACATACTACCTCATCATTGAAGCATGGTGGTGGAGTGTCATGGCATGGGCATGCATGGCTGCCAATGGAACTGGTTCCCTTGTATTTATTGATGATGTGACTGCTGACAAAAGAAGCAGAATGAATTCTGAAGTGTTTCGGGCAATATTATATGCTCATATTCAGTCAAATGCTTCAGAACTCATTGGACGGCACTTCATAGTGCAGATGGACAATGACCCGAAGCATACTGCACAAACAACCAAAGAGTTTTTTAATGCTAAAAAGTGGAATGTTATGCAATGGCCAAGTCAATCCCCTGACCTGAATCTGATTGAGTATGCATTTCACTTGATGAAGACAAAACTGAAGGGAAAATGCTCCAAGAAGAAGCAGGAACTGTAGACATTTGCAGTAGAGGCCTGGCAGAGCATCACCAGGGATGAAACCCAGTGTCTGGTGATGTCTATGCGTTCCAGACTTCAGGCTGTAATTGCCTGCAAAGAATTTGCAACAAAGTATTAAAAAGTGAAAGTTAGATTTAGGATTGTTTGGTTTGTCCCATTACTTTTGGCCCCTTAAAAAGTGGGAGGCACATATAGAAACCGTTGTAATTCCTACACCGTTCACCTAATTTGGATGTAATTACCCTCAAATTAAATCTGAAAGTCTGCAGTTAAAGCACATCTTGTTTGTTTCATCTCAAAGCCATTGTGGTGGTGAATAGAGGCCAAACTATGAAAGTTCTGTCAATGTCCCAATATTTATGCACCTGACTGCATATATATATGTATATATATATATAAATATATATATATATATATATAACATTTTTGTATTTCTTTATTTTTAATTTCTGTGACTTCTGGTTTGCCCAATTCAAAGATTGAGTAGATACTAGGGATGTGCGCCGGACCATTTTTGCCGGATTTGGTTCTAATTCGTCGTCTGGCTTTGGATTTGGATTTTTTTACAAAAATTGACAAAAAAAGCTAATATCACATAATTTTTTTTCTTCCTAGAGTATTATTAACCTCAATAACCTTAATTTACAGTCATTTACAGTCAATTTAGACCACTTTACAGTTTAAATTATAGTTTTCACCATTATTGACCAAAGATTGCAGTGAGCTGACTGGTTACTAAGCGACAAAGCAGCGGCGCAGCGGCACAGACACCACAGTTCAAAGCACATCTATGACACATTGCCACACAGCAGTGGCAGAAATGAAAAGTAGTGCACCCACCCAGTGGGGTACGGCCTGCAGAGTCACAGTACTTGTTTACAAAGTGGGCTACGGCCCTAGGAGTCACAGTGCACAATCTTATTCACATTACACCACACAAAGTGCCCCTGATTCACTTTACACCATAAAGTAGTGTCTCTTATTTATGTTACGACACACAGTAGTGCCCCTTTTACACAATGCCCACAGTAGTGAACCTTATACACAAAGCCCACAGTAGTAATGCCCCTTATGCAATGCCCACAGTAGTACTGCCACTCATACAATGCCCCCAGCAGTGGTGTCCCTTACACAATTCCCCCAGTAGTGGTGCCCCCTATGCAGTCCCCTTAGTAGTAGGGCCCGCTATGCAGTGCCCCCAGTAGTAGTATGCCCCCAGTAGCAGTGCCCCATTAGCAGGCCCCCAGTAGTAGTATGCCCCCAGTAGTAGTGCCCCCATTAGCATGCCACCAGTAGTAGTATGCCCCCAGTAGCAGTGCCCCATTAGCATGCCCCCCAGAAGTATGCCCCCCAGTAGCAGTGCCCACAGTAGTATGCCCCCCAGTAGTAGTGCCCCCATTAGCATGCCCCCAGTAGTTGTATGCCCCCCCAGTAGCAGGCCCCCAGTAGTAGTGCCCCCATTATCAGGCCCCCAGTAGTAGTATGCCTCCCAGTAGTAGTGCCCCCAGTAGCGCCCCCTTACCAACACACATATAAATAAAATAAAATAAAAAAACCTTACCTGAATCCCCGCTCCTGCCACCGTCCACTCTGCTCTGTTGTATTACGCGCGGAGGGAGCTGGAAGACGGAGCTCATGAGTGAGCTCCAACCGGCTCCCTCCGTGCAGCAGCCAATGAGGGTCTTCCTGACTCTCATTGGCTGCTATTACAAACACACAGCTGCCACTGGCGGCTGTGTGTTTGTGTTTGTGTAGGGCAGACCGCTATCACAGCCGTCTGCCCTACACTAGAGGAGCCCTGATGTCGGATTCTCTCGCGAAAATCCAACATCAGGAGGCTGCCGTTCGGCCCCGAACGGGGATCCAAGTCAGGCAGGGAACACCCGAACAGGGTTTGGGTGGACTTGGATCCCCTATGTTCGGAGTGGGTTGGATTCCACAGAACTCAAACCACTCATCTCTTGTAGATACTGTGGTAGCTAAGACTCATTATCTAGCACGACTGCAGGATACGTTTATAGACATATTGGGGCTAATTCTAAGTCTGAGATATATCTTTTCTTGCATGCAAAAAGTGAGTGTAAGCATAGTGCGCATGTGCAGAAGCGAATTTACGTATCGTTGTGTATCTCCGTCAGACAGATCTTTGCAGAATCTCGCTTTGCGCAAAATGGGTGTTTCAGAGGTGGGCGAGGGTGGTAACAATGCGAGCACATGGAACTACCTTGTGAGAGGATCATGGGTATGTACCTAGAGTCTGGGCTATTCTGAGTCTCGTGTACGGGGAAGAGAAACCTGTGTCAGATGGATGTCCTGCACCTAGCATGGGGCTGGGACAAGTGCTGATACAAATGATGATGGTTACAGTTGTGGATGGAGAAACAGTGGTCTGTGCAGTTTCCTGCTTGAAGCTGCACAGATCATTACATTATGGAAACTTGCTTTAGTTAGTAAATCAGGCTGATGCGGCTTTACGAAAAACAGTCACTTTGCATCCAACTCAGAAGCAGGTCCATAGTGAGTGGTTGCAAATCCATAAGGCATAACTAGAGAATTTGGCGCCCAGAGCAAGATGAAAAATTGCGCCCCCCTTCCTTTGGCGCGCACGTCAAAAATGGTCGTTGCTACCTGACTATATTTTAGACTAATAAGAGTGTGGAGTAGCTTGATATAGTAACAATTCACAGGATTTCACCGTACTAGCAGGTGGTGCAATTGGCAAGGTGACTGACTGCAAAGCATGAAGATGCTAAGTTTGATTCCCAACTTATGACTGTATTTTAGATTAATAAGAGTGTGTAGTAGCTTGATATAGTTAGAATTCACAGTCTTTCTCTATAGTAGCAGAGGGCTCAATTGGTAAGGTGACTGCAAAGCATGAAGTGACAGGTTTAAATCCCAACTATGACTGTATTTTAAAGGCAAATATGATTGTGATTGGCACATCGGTGAAATATAACATGGAAAAATTTCATTGATCCACCGAGGGATCGCGGAACATCGATAGCAGGTCAGCATTTCCGACCAGTGGATCAGCGTTTCCGATCCCATCGCAGGATCTCGCGATCCATTGGTAGGTGTATGGGGGCCATTAGGGACCATAAAATGTATGGGCTGTGTAAATTAATTGCTGTAGTTAGATGAGTTTTCTACATATCATAGAAATTGTATATTTTGAAGAGATAATCAGGAATAGATTAATATAATTAAATATAAATACCAAAATATTATTTTTCAAGCCAAATATAAACTAGCATAAATTCATACACATGATCCTCTTACGTAGAACCTCTCTGCTTACTTCCACATTACATATTACACATTGAAGCAGCAAGAGCCTCATCATGCAACTAGGGATGTGCAGGCTCGGATAGGTTCGAGTTTGCACGTGGAGTTCGGATTTTTCCCTCCAAAAAAACGGAACTCAGAACGAGGCAAAACGTCATCTTACATGGACGAACATCATCATTCCTGGACTTTTGTCCAGGAATGATGATGTTCGTCCATGTAAGATGACGTTTTGCCTCGTTCTGAGTTCCGTTTTTTTGGAGGGAAAAATCCGAACTCCACGTGCAAACTCGAACCTATCCGAGCCTGCACATCCCTACATGCAACACAGTATAATAATTGGTCTAATTAATACATGTTTGCAAACAAAACTAATTAGTCAGTAACAGGAATATTTGATAAAAAAGAATCTTTCCCTTGGAAAGTAGAGACCTGATGACCCAGGCCTCTCAGGCTACCACGCACACAGCGCGCGTTACAGTGGGCGCGTACTAATAAATCTGAGAGGCGTGTCATAAAATTGATTTAGATCCAAATGTAAACAAGCTCAAAAGTAGTTAGTAAGATCGGTTGATAAAAGAAAATGCATGTAGCCATAGGGATCATTGTGCCTTATAACAAATGCAGGGAAATGATACTAATGATCCCATTTGAATGTATATATGTCTGTTTTTTTTTGTACATAACAGCTTCATAATGGAGGTAAGGTAAAATCAGTGAGATTGCTAGACTCTTCAGGGAGATTGCTACTATTTCAGGGAGTCCACACACGCATGCACGCGCGCACACACACACGTTTAATTTAAAACTATTACTGTTGGCTGGAGGAAATATGGCAAACGCTAAGGTACCATCCAATATATTGAGGTTTAAAAGAAACAGAAAAACACAGATTCTCTCTTTTCTATTCATCAGACATATCCTCTTTTCATTGATACCCCCAGACCTACTCTAGATTGAATGAACAGATTCAGAGGATGCATCGCACAGCCTTCACCCATGTTAGAGACGCCCATACTGCAAGACTTGCCTGCTTGGTTTGTCTTCATGGTGAAGCATTAATGGTGTGTGCAAGAAATTAGAAGATGGGATAACCTGCTGCCTAAAACAAACGTCGTTAGAAATCAATTAAAATACACTTGGCTCCAGCAACACATTTACATCACACCTGCACACATACAATCACTGCAGATTCATGCTGGCAGGCTACAAATATTACTGCTACAATACATATTTAATTTGCTACTTTCTATATGCAAAAACAACTTACATGCTCTACAGTGTAAATAGCCAGAAAATTCCTACAGCCCATCACCATTTGTTTTTTCCTATGCTGCTTTTTTTAGTATTTTTCAGCCAATAACAAATTAAAAAACATTGCCACTGATTTACTATTACACCCTCCAAACTGTCTTATAAATGCAGAATTTTGGACATCAACATCGCCACTATTATTACACTCCATTATATTACCTTCCCACAGTTTTAGTCATTTTGATGAAATAACCTATGATGGCCAGTCGGGCACTCACATGCCTGGCTGCCTGGCTCAAATGGTGAATACAAACTAAAGGATCATTAATGAATACATACTGTAGATCTGCTATCTAGCAGAAGGGGTAATACATAACATTTAAATAAATAATTTTAATGGAAGATTGACATTTAAAAAAAAAAAAAAAGCTCAACAGGGAAATATTGTGATTTACACTAACAGATATAGGTAAATCTTCAAAATCAGAGTGCACAAATCACAGAATTAAGCCTGATCGCAAACATTTTAGAGAGGATTTCATAGAGATGACTCTATAACTAGAGGGTCCTTCCCTTTAAGAAGTACCACAATAAGGTCTTCAGACATGGAAGGATGGAGGGCGCCAGCCTCCAGGAGAGCATTATAGGTCTCAAGAAAGTTCGAGACAAAGTTTAATGCTATCATTACGGCCATGAACATTCCATGCCAGCAGATGTAGTCCCCTCACAACACCATTAGCAAACCCCATCAAGCTGAGTTACAAGGGGGAGACATGGATGGACATACAAAAAGTTAGGAGGCATAGCTCCAGCCAATCCTGCATTTTAAAGCATGTACAACACAGAGAAGGGTAGAAATACAGATGAGCCAAATACTAATAATAGCACACAGCAATAAAGTGGGTTGGGTACGGGATGCCGTGGTTAGGATACTGATACTTGCGGTCATTTTTTGGATAAATACGCCCCCTGGTCACTCGCATCCTACGTCATGTCCGCTATTTATTAGATTAATCGAGTACATCGACCAGCGTATGAACTGCTCGCTATTCTTGTGGTTGGTTTTTGCTACCACAATCTTGCGAGCAGTTCTGGCTTTAAAATAACCCAGTGACGTGGTCAATGACGCTGCTGTTTTAATTATGCACACCCATAAAACGCCCGTTTTGACCTTTAAGCACGCCTGCGTTCGGATCTCCACTCCCCGTTTTCAAGCACCTTCCCCTGTTACCACCCACATACGCCTCATTCTGTCACTCAAATTATCAGGCATTCGCTATTTTGCGAGCACATGAATTTCGACCGCACTGACTACTTCGCGCATGCGTATAACGATCCGTACGCATGCGCAGTTGGGCAAACATCGCTCGGAGCGAACGAGCGTCCGCTTACGAGCGGCTCTGAATCAGGCCCTATATTAGCAGCAGCTAACCCACTTAGGTAGATAGCCCACGTATACCCTCCAGTGAAATAGACACTAAAGAAGTTCACAGCAGTAAACAAACAAACAAACAAACAAAAAGTAATTGAAGACATGAAGAAACATTATGTGGTAGGAATTGGGGTATATGATACTTAAGGAGAATCAATGGGGAGCCCTAGGCCGCCTGTGCTCCAACCAAGATCCACCTCCCGAGGAAAGTTGAAGTAGTAAGTAGTGCCATTGGCCACAACCCTCAGATGGGCAGGAAAAACAATTGAATTTGTGGATCCTGGAGCTTCGTTTTAACAGGAAGAAATTCCAAATGACTTTTCTAAACATCTATAGCAAAGTCTGGGTAGACTGACATGGAATGATTATCCAACTTGAGGAGACCATGAAGATGAGCTCCCGCAGAAGCCAGACCTCAAGGATGGTTTCAGGAGTGGATCCCCCAGCTAGCTTATGATGTCCAACGAAGCGCAAATTATTTCTACATAGCCTGCCTTCAATGTCAAATAGTTTGGATTCAAATCAGCAATTTGACATGACATAGACTCAGTAAGAAACTCGAGAGCAAATATACAATGCTCGGCCTCACAAACCTTCTCCTGCATCTTTTGAAGATCATGATGAATCAAATAATAACCACATACACCTCACTAATTTTGTCAGCGACCCTCCTTTCTGAGGAAGAAATTGCTTGAAGAATTGTTGCAGTGAGCAAGAAGGGTTACCCTCAGAACCGGCACCCTCAAAAGGAAGAGAGGGAGCATGATCCCTCACAGAAGTATTTGTCTCAGAAGCAGCAGTGGATGAACGGGCAAACTTCTCCAGGTTGGAGGGCTCGATTTGCTCGAGAGCTCCAAATGTGTATAGCTGGAAGACACAGGTAAAGTGACATGAGGAAGCCCAGCAGGTAGGTAAGTAAAGCTGGCCAGGGGCACCCCAACAAAACAGAACCAGTGACAGCCACCAATAGTGCCCCAGACAGCAGCAGGTTAATACAGGTGGGCATAGGAGTAAAAAGTACAAAATCCGTAGGGCAGGAGCATAGAAAATATAGTCAGACTACAGCAACCCCTCAAACTAAGGGATCATTAGCAGGTGTAGCAGGTAGTAGCCCCATGAGACCAGGGCTGAGAGCAGCAGGGACATAGAGAAGCCTAAAACAAGCAGGTAGTCTCCAGGAGGACAGCCTCAGCAGACCACAGTGCAGAAAAGGTGTCTATCTATCTATCTATCTATCTATCTATCTACAAGCTGTTGTTGGTTTGTGCAAAATTTACCAAGTCTCTATTATAGAGTCAATTCCAGAAAACGGGCCTGATTCAGTGGTGAATGTAGTAATAGTAGTGAATACACAAAGGCACACCATAGATAGAACATTGGCTGCAATCAGGTATCCCAATGAGTGCTCAGAATTTCCATAATTATATGGCCACCAGTGGCAATGGAACTGCATCTTCTGATGTATTCCCTGACATTGGCATGCCCATGACACACCTTCCGCTGTTAGCTACCCCACCCCAGTCACCGTCCAGGAAACACAGGTGGAGGTTAATACACTTTAACCACTATTGTGTATGTATTTATCATTATTGCACTATATTATATTTTCCTTGAATACTGTATATATTATTGGTATATATTTTGTATCTCAACTTTGGGCCGAATAAAAAGTCCTAAATCAAGATTCCTGGGAGACTCAGGGCCTGATTCTGTAAGGATCGTAATTGCAAAGCTGCACGCAGGCTATAGATATATGATGTATGCACGCAGGCAGCTTTGCAATTGCAATCCCTGCAGATATGGTAATGCAGCAGGAGGCATCATGCCTCCTGTGCATTACTTAACCGAGCTGCGTTGTCCAACGCAGCATCGGATAATCTGCGTAACATCGGCCAGGGCCAGATTAACAATTGGGCAGATGGAGCTACAGCTCCAGGCCTCCACATAAAAATAGGCCCATTGTCATGACAACATGATGTTGACTGGCCATCTGCTCTCCACACGGTCAGCCATAAATCATAAGTAGTTTCTATTTACCTCACAAAATTAAGCATTTTTTTCTTTTACATATTTAGGGAAACATTGGGTATAGGGGTGTACACTCCCACATGGCACTGACCACACCTATACAGCACTGGTCACACCTCCTCTGTATCTCATAATAGGCCCTTGGTCATTTTCAGCTTCAGGCCCATGTGGCCCTCAATCCGGCCCTGACATCGTCCGGCTGCTGTGACCCATGGGGTCCCACAGCCATCTGCCGCAGTTTACAGGAAGAGGCCAGGAAACCTCCATCACCTGATGGAGATCCTGGCTTCTTCCCTCCTTGGCAACGGCGGAGTCACGTCTTCGTTTCGAGTAATGGAGGGCATCGCCGCCCCCTCCCCGTCAACAAATGGCAGCAAACTGTCAATCACTCACAGTTTGCTGCCAGTTTGCTTGAAGCCTCGCAAACCGATTCTGCACATGCGCAGAACGGGTCTGGCGCCTGCACAGATTCCCAAACATCGGGAATCTGCGATCAGCAGTACACGTTAGAGTCAGGCCCTCAATGCAGTTATTTGCAGATAAGACAGATTATTGTTCAATTTTGGTACGCGAACCTGTTGATCACATTTTGCTCGGGAGCATTATTAAATTACTTAGTTATTACACTAGAAGGTGTGTGTATATATATTTATTAGAGATGAGCGGGTTTGGATTTCTGAAATCCGAACCCCCCCGATCCGAGTCGGGAACCGAGTCCGCCTCGGGTTTTCCCGCCTGACTCGGAACTGAAATAGAGGCAAAATGTCATCATCCCGCCTTCCGGGTCTCGCGGGTTTTGGATTTTTTAAAAGGTCACTCCGGCTGTGGTCAGTGAAAAGGGAGGGTAGGAGCTAGGGCTGGCTGGGCTGTGTTGTGCTGCTGTTGTCCATAGGGGATGTGTCCACTCAGTCCATAGGGGCTGAGTGGGCTGTGTTGTGCTGCTGTCATAGGGACTGGCTGGGCTGTGTTATGCAGCCAGTTGTCCATAGGGGCTGTGTCCACTCCAAAGTCTATAGGGGCTGGCTGGACTGTGTTGTGCAGTGTCCCATAAAGTCTGTAGTCCTAAAGGGGTTCTGTAGTGTTGTCCAGGGGGTGATCTGTCTATCAAGGGTGCTCCCCCAAAGTGCACTCCAAAAAAAAAAAAAAAATTCTGTGTTTGTGAATTGTGTGCGCAGTAGCCGCACGTGCATCAACAAAGTAGCGCCAAGCGTGCGCCTGTGTCATAGGTAAAGGGCCAGCTGGCTTGACCATTAAAGGGTGCTGTAACCCCCAAAGTGCACTCCAAACCAAATAAAAAATTATTTTCTGTGTTTGTGAATTGTGTACACTGTGGTTGCACTTGCATCAACAAAGAGCAGCAACAAGCGTGCGCCTGTGTCCCATAAGTAAAGGGCCGGCTGGCACATCTCTTAAAGGGTGGTGTAACCCCCAAAGTGCACTCCAACAAAAATAAAAAAATTCTTCTTTTCTGTGTTGCGAATTGTGGCCCTGATTCAGACCCACTCGCGAGCGGCTGTCCGCTCGCAATTGGGTTGATGTTCTGCACTGAGCATGCGCACGACGGAGGGAGCTCCATCGTTCGCATGCGCCAGACGCGATGAGCGATGTCCTTTCCTTCGCTCGTTGTGTCTGATCAAAGGGGGCGTGCTGTCGATGTTGATTGACAGCACGCCCCCTTTGGTGGGCGTGCCGGGGGCGTGCCTCCCTGACGGGGGCGTTCCTAAGGGAACGCCTACCGTCAGAAGCCGGCCCACTGACATCACTAGTGATGTCAGTGGGAGTGATTTTGGCTCTGATAGAGCCAAAATCACTCCGGGCCTTGCGGTTGAAAACCTCAACCGCAGGCTCCGGCTCGCAGTTTCGATGGTCGCGATGGTCAAGATCATCGCGGCCATCAAACTGCACGCTCGTATAGGCTGTGGGTGGTGACCCACAGCTATATGAGCGTCCAGGAGGACGCTCCATAGTTATGGAGGACGGCCCTCATTCAGAGCGTGCGCTCTGCTCAGAGCGTACGGCTCTGAATGAGGGCCTGTGTGCGCTGTAGCTGCACATCCATCAACAAAGGAGCAGCGCCAAGTGTGCACCTGTGTCATAAACAAGGGCCGGCTGGCTCATCTGTTAAAGAATGGTATAACCCCCAAAGTGCACTCCGAAAAAATTTTTTAATTCTTCTTTTCTGTGTTGTGAATTGTGTGTGCTGTAGCCGCACGTGCATCAACAAAGTAGCAGCGCCAAGCGTGCACCAGTGTCATAAATCAAGGGCCAGCTGGCTCGTCTGTTGAAGGGTGGTGTAACCCCCAAAGTGCCTGAATAAAAAATAAAAAAAAAATTCTGTGTTTGTGACTTGTGCGCGCTGTAGCTGCACGTGCATCAACATTGGGTGTAACCCCAAAGTGCTCCAAAAAATAAAAAACATTTTTTTTCTGTGTTTGTGACTTGTGTGTGCATTAGCTGCACATGCATCAACAAAGTAGCAGCGCCAAGCATGCGCCTGTGTCATAAATCAAGGGCTGGCTGGCTCTTCTGTTGAAGGGTGGTGTAACCCCCAAAGTGCCTGAATAAAAAATAAAAAAAAAATTCTGTGTTTGTGACTTGTGCGCGCTGTAGCCGCACGTGCATCAACACAGTAGCAGCGCCAAGTGTGTGCCTGTGTCATAAGTCAAGGGCCGGTTTGGACATCTGGTCCAGACTGAAGGACCTGCCAACAATTTCTGACATGTCTACTGTCAATGCATATGATATTGTCACCACTGACAGAATGGTGGAGGATTACATTGGTGACAGCATCCAAGTAGGCATGTCATACAGTCCGTACCTGTACTGGCAGGAAAAAAAGGCAATTTGGAGGCCCCTGTACAAACTGGCTCTATTTTACCTAAGTTGCCCCCCCTGCAGTGTGTACTCCGAAAGAGTGTTTAGTGCAGCCGGGAACCTTGTCAACGAAAGGGGTAGGAGGTTGCTTCCACAAAATGTGGAGAAGATGATGTTCATCAAAATGAATTATCAATTCTTCCAGGGAGACCAGCCTCCAGAACGTACAGAGGGACCTGTGGTGGTGGATTCCAGCGGGGACAAATTAATACTCTGTGAAGATGAGGATGTACACAACACTGAAGAGGGTGAGGAATCGGTGGATGAGGAGGATGAGGACGACATCTTGCCTCCGTAGAGCCAGTTTGTGCAGGGACAGATTAATTGCCAGCTTGTTTTGTGGGGGCCCAAACGAACCAATCATTTCAGCCACAGTCGTGTGGCAGACCCTGGCGCTGAAATGATTGGTTTGTTAAAGTGTGCATGTCCTGTTTATACAACATAAGGATGGGTGGGAGGGCCCAAGGACAGGTCCATCTTGCACCTCTTTTTTTTCTTTGCATTAAGTACTGTTTGGGGCCCAGTTTTTCAAACTGCCATCCTGACTGCAGTGTCATTCTTAGATTGGCCACGTGTTTGTGCCGCCCACTTGTGTCGCTTAGCATAGTCATCTAGCTACCTCAGTGCAATCTTTTGGCCTAAAAACAATATTGTGAGGTGTGAGGTGTTCAGAATAAACAGGAAATGAGTGTAAATTAATATTATTGAGGTTAATAATAGCATAGGAACAGAAAAAACCCACAAATTCTGTGATATTAGCTATTTTCATGCTTTTTTCCAAAAAAATACAGATCCAAAACACAAAACCCAGAACCCAAAAGACGGAAGGGTGGTTTTGGCAAAACCAATCCAGATCCAAAAAACGAAGAAAGATCCAGATCCAAAACCAAAACACAAAACACGAAAAGTGGCACTCCAGTCAATAATCACAGAAGGCAGGAATGAGATCGACGTTTCGATGCTTTAATGCTTAATTTTCAAGTTGAAAACGATGCATTAAAGCATCGAAACGTCGATCTGATTCCTGCCTTCTGTGATTATTGACTGGTGTGCCGCTGACATAGAAAATATATGTGGTTGCTATCCACGGAGGAAACCCACTTTTATTACAGTGATTGGGAGTGCCATCCATATTGTTTGTTTCTAATATATATATATATATATATATATATATATATATAATATATACATATATATGTATATATATATATACAGTCAGGTCCATAAATATTGGGACATTGACAGAATTTTCAGATTTTGGCCTCTATTCACCACTACAATGGTTTTGAAACAAACAAGATGTGCTTTAACTGCAGACTTTCAGATTTAATTTGAGGGTAATTACATCCAAATCGGGTGAACGGTGTAGGAATTACAACAGTTTCAATATGTGCCTCCCACTTTTTAAGGGGCCAAAAGTAATGGGACTATCAACTCAAAAAGCTATTTCATGGACAGGTGTGGGTTATTCCCTCATTATTTCATTATCAATTAAGCAGGTAAAAGGTCTGGAGTTGATTCTAGGTGTGACATTTGCATTTGGAATCAGTTGCTGTCGACTCTCAATATGAGATCCAAAGAGCTGTCACTATCAGTGAAGCAAGCCATCATTAGGCTGAAAAATCAAAACAAACCCATCAGAGAGATAGCAAAAACATTAGGTGTGGACAAATCAACTGTTTGGAACATTCTTAAAAAGAAAGAATGCACCGGAGAGCTCAGCAACACCAAAAGACCCGGAAGACCATGGAAAACAACTGTGGTGGATGACAGAAGAATTATTTCCTGGTGAAGAAAAACCCCTTCACAACAGTTGGCCAAATCAAGAACACTCTCCAGGAGGTAGGTGTATATGTGTCAAAGTCAACAATCAAGAGAAGACTTCACAAGAGTGAATATAGAGGTTCACCACAATATGTAAACCATTGGTGAGCCACAAAAACAGGAAGACCAGATTAGAGTTTGCCAAACAACATCTAAAAAAGCCATTACAGTTCTGGAACAACATCCTATGGACAGATAAGACAAAGATCAATTTGTACCAAAGTGATGGGAAGAGAAGAGTATGGAGAAGGAAAGGAACTGCTCATGATCCAAAACATGCCACCTCATCATTGAAGCATGGTGGTGGTAGTGTCATGGTGTGGGCATGTATGGCTTCCAGTGGAACTGGTTGCCTTGTCTTTATTGATGATGTGACTGCTGACAAAAGCAGCAGAATGAATTCTGAAGTGTTTCGGGCAATATTATATGCTCATATTCAGTCAAATGCTTCAGAACTCTATGGATGGCGCTTCACAGTGCAGATGGACAATGACCCGAAGCATACTGCAAAAGTAACCAAAGAGTTTTTTTAAGGGTAAAAAGCGGAATGTTATGCAATGGCCAAGTCAATCCCCTGACCTGAATCCGATTGAGCATGCATTTCACTTGATGAAGACAAAACTGAAGGGAAAATGCCCCAAGAACAAGCAGGAACTGAAGACATTTGCAGTAGAGGCCTGGCAGAGCATCACCAGGGATGAAACCCAGCGTCTGGTGATGTCTATGCATTCCAGACTTCAGGCTGAAATTGCCTGCAAAGGATTTGCAACTAAGTATTAAAAAGTGAAAGTTAGATTTAGGATTGTTTATTTTGTCCCATTACTTTTGGCCCCTTAAAAAGTGGGAGGCACATATAGAAACCGTTGTAATTCCTACAGCGTTCACCTGATTTGGATGTAATTGCCCTCAAATTAAATCTGAAAGTCTGCAGTTAAAGCACATCTTGTTTGTTGCATTTCAAAGCCATTGCGGTGGTGAATAGAGGCCAATATATGAAAATTCTGTCAATGTCCCAATATTTATGCCCCTGACTGTATATATATATATATATATATACAAACGGTATGTATATATATATACAAACGGTAATCGGCACTCAAAGGACATCCCTAATGAAAGGCATGGGAGAGCCTATTTAATAGGGACGACAGCATAATGTACACTTCCATATTCTTCTTTTCTTTATCACCATCTCAGGAGCATTTTATGCAGTGGCGTAACTACTGCCCCCGCAGCCCCCGCGGTGGCTTGGAGGCGCTGGGTAGCTTGGGGGCGACGGGGGCAGTAGTAGTAACTATGGAGGGTGCCCGGCTCCTATTCAAACCCCCGGCGGCAGCCGGAGGACGGAGCAACCTCCGTCTTCCGGGTCCCGCAGGGTCCCGTAATGACGTCACTCCCATAGTGCCGAGGAGCGGACGCCGGGGACGGAGCTCAGGAGTGAGCTCCGTCTTCCGGGTCCCGCAGAGCACTATGGGAGTGACGTAATGACGTCACTCCCATAGTGCCGAGGAGCGGACGCCGGGGTATGGACAGCAGCAGCACTGGAGCAGGGATAAAGGTAAGTGTTTGTGTTGTTTTCTTTTGTGTGTGTGTGTTTGTTTGTGTGCGCGCGGAGGGGGGAGCAACTACAGGTGGCTAACTACAGGCGGCTAACTACAGGTGGCTAACTACAGGGGGCTAACTACAGGCGGCTAACTACAGGGGGCTAACTACAGGCTTCTAACTACAGGCGGCTAACTACAGGGGGCTAACTACAGGGGGCTAACTACAGGAGGCTAACTACAGGGGGCTAACTACAGGCGGCTAACTACAGGGGGCTAACTACAGGTGGCTAACTACTAGAAGGGGCACTACAGGGGGCTAACTACTAGAAGGGGCACTACAGGGGGCCCTGCATAATGGGCACTGCTACAGGGGGCCCTGCATAATGGGCACTACTACAGGGGGCCCTGCATAATGGGCACTACTACAGGGGGCCCTGCATAATGGGCACTACTACAGGGGGCATTGCATAAGTGGCACTACTACAGGGGGCATTGCATAAGGGGCAATATGACAGGGGGCATTGCATAATGGGCACTGCTACAGGGGTCATTGCATAATGGGCACTATTACAGGGGACATTGCATAAGTGGCACTACTACAGGGGGCATTGCATAAGGGGCACTACTACAGGGGACATTGCATAAGGGGCACTACTACAGGGGACATTGCAAAAGGGGCACTACTACAGGGGGCATTGCATTTTGGGGCACAACTACAGGGTGCACTGTATAAGGCGAACTAATTTGATACACAGTTTACAGGTTATAAACTATGTTCCCAATAATCTGGTTCTACATGGACATAAAAACTGTGCAACCTGTCTTGAGCTGAGGTGACGGACTGGCAGGAGCAGAAAGGAGGGTTGGTGAAGTAGATCTGTCAGGGTGGGATGTAATGGGCATTACTGTTTGGTATAATGTGTACTTGGCATTACTGTGTGCACAATGTGCTATTAGGGGCATTACTGTGTGGCATAATGTGTAAGGGGCATTATTGTGTGGCATAATGTGTTGTATGTGGCATTACAGTGTGGCATAATGTGAAATAGGGGCATTACAGCATGGCATAAATTTGTTATAAGCGCTTTACTGTATGTCATTATGTGTTATATGTGGCATTATTGTGTGGGATGTGTAAGGGGCATTGCTGTGTGGCATAATGTGTTGTAAGGGGCACTCCGGTGTGGCATAATGTGTTGTAAGGGGCATTCCGGTGTGGCACACTGTGTTATAAGTGACATTTCTTAGTGTGTCATAATGTGTAAGGCATGTTGCTGTATCATGTAACCACACACCTTAAACGTAGTCTTTGGGTGTGTTTGATCTTTGGGTGTTGGGGTGGGGGGGGCACCTGAAACTTTTTTGGCATGGGGGAGCAAAATTTATAGTTACGCGACTGATTTTATGGTTATTATTACACATCATATTTCCTAATATTTTCCCTCCTTTAGGGATACTGTTTAAATGAATGCATTTAAGGTCAGCTTCCTCATCATCTGCCACAAACAATCTAAACAGTCTACCTTTTAGTGTCCTGACTCCTAACTCTATTACTTTAAAAAGCTTTTTTTCTATTTACAGTATGTACTTGAAATTTCTTTAGCACACTGAGTTTTCATCTGTGCACCATCTTTCAGTTTCTGTTTTTTGCTTTCCTGATATCTATTGTCAAGGTTCGTTTTGAGATTTGTAATCATATATTAATAATAGTTTGTGCAAGTCTAATTTCCTGCCAAACTTTTTAAGTTTATTTTTTTTTTAAATAGTAGAAATCCAATTTTTGATAGCTGACAAAGCCAGTCAGTAAGCCATACCTCCTAACTGTTCCAATTCAGATGAGACAATCCAAGGTTAGAGGACTGTCCTTCTGTCCCCAAATCAAGACTGCTGGAATGATGTCCTGGTCACTACTGCTCTATATAATAGACCAGGGTGAGCTCTGCTACTGGTGCAGTACAGTGGTTTCTTCAGGAGAGGGGAGGCTTTCGAAGGTGCACTAGCACTTCAAAAGCCCTACAGCCTCATGTGATGTGGTGTGATGTAGACACACCTTATGTGCAGGGCCTGTGCTACCATTAGGCAACTTTAGGCAGTTGCCTAGGGCCGCCAGCCACTGAAGGGCACTTTTGAGTCCACAAAGAAAATGAAGGTTGTCTCTATCAGTACCTGCTGGGACTACTGTTGACCACGGCTGATGTAGGAGTTCCTCCAGTCCCCAGAACTGTACTCTTGCTTGTTGTGTGGTATATATAGCAGCTGTGGCCCCTTCCCTCTACTCCATTCATATCTTTTTCTCCAGGTGCCAGCCTGTCTCTCAGGGTGGTTATGTGTTTGGGGTTCGATGAGTGCTGGCAGAGTGTGTGTGTGTATGGGGCTTAATGAATGGTGGCAGGGTGAGTGTGTGGGAGGGGGTTAATGAGTTCTGGCATGGGGAGTGTGTGTGTGTTAATGAGTGCTGAAAGGGTTAGTGTGTGAGAGGTTTAATGAGTGCTGGCAGTCTGTGTGTGGAAGGCTAATAGATGCTGACATATATTGGGGCACAGATGTGTGGTATAAATATGTATTAGGGCACGGATGTGTGGCATACTATATTGGGGACACAGCTGTATGGCATAAAAATAATGTGGGTCACATGTGTGGTATACGCATTGGGAGCATCAGGGCCGCCAACAGCCACGCCGGGCCCAGGCAACAGGGGACGGGCCTAATCGCAGGAGGCGTGGCCACACCCCCTTAGAAAAAAAAACATTTTTGCAGCGCCGTGTGCCCCTCAGCCCAGTGCACAGCCAATGGGGGGTGCGATCAGCGTGATCGCTCCCCCCAAAGGCATAGGAGACTGCTCCGGCTGCTGCTTTAGCAGCCACGAGCAGTCTCCCAGTGCAGCCCAGCACACAGCAGCTTGTGCTGGGCTGCTGTGATGTAAGAGGGAGGGGGAGAGGTGCTGGACCTGGGCCCCCACCAGACCCCTCCAGCAAGCCTGGGCCTGGGTAATTAGTACCCACTCCCCCCCCTCTCAGTGCCCCTGTGGAGCATTTTGTGGCCTAATTCACAGCTATGTGGCATACAATAAATTTGGTGCACAGCTGTGTGGCTTATGTATTGTGGGCACAAATGTGTGTCAGATTAGGTAGTGGAGGCACAAGTGTGTGGCATATTTATTAAAAGGAGAAATGCATGGCATAATCTGTATTGAGGCATCGGTGCGTAGCATAATTATGAAGTGGGGAAACAGCTGTGTGGCATATAATGAATTTGTGGAACAGATGTGTGGCATATTAGCTATTGTCTGGTGACCAATTGTGACAATATTAAACAGAGCTACTTTATGGAAAAACTTGGTGGGTGTGCCGGGGGTGTGGCTTGCCAGATGGAGGCGTTCCCATGGGGCCGGCCTCACTGACATCACAAGTGATGTCAGTGGGAGTGCTTTTGGCTCTGATAGAGCCAAAAGCACTCCAGGGCTTGCGGCAGATAAGACCCTACCACAAGGGTCTCGTCGCAAGCAGGATGGTCGCGATGGTCTTGACCATCACGACCATCTTTTTGGCCGCTCGCTATAGCTGTTGGTGGGCGCTCTAAAATTCAGAGGGACGGCCCTGATTCAGCGTGAGCGCTCTGTCAGAGCATCTGGCTTTGAATCAGGGCCCAAATACCATAATGATGTCATAGCCCTATTTAAGCACCTTCAAGAAGACAGGAACCTTATCCCTGAGGAAGTTTGTCTAAACAAAACGCATTGGAGGTTCCTGTTGGCTGTACATCAACTGCACCCACCAAGGAATTACTACGGTTGCTGAGAATCCCCAGGAGTTGGTACCACTCATGTTAGACCAGATCAGATCCTGGGTTGGGTGAATATCGTTTGATTGATGTGCTTTATTTTTAAGAATTTTTAATGTACGAGTTTTTAATCTACAATTGTTATAAAGGATATTTTTTATATACTACCCTATGAGTTTTTTTCTATTTTTGTCTTTGGGGCTGGGCTATACAGAGTTGTTGAACAAAATGAGAAGTCGGTTCTAAAATTATCACACCTTCAAGCAAAACTGCATTGAGATAAGATTAAGAAATAGTTTTTTAAATGTACTCATACAATTTTTCTTCACTCATTTGATATTTCTAAATATACTGCACTATCAGTGCCCCCTTGTCTTGTTGTTGTGTATATACATATATATATATATATATATATATATATATATTAAGCTTTTAAATTGAGATGGTGAAAGTAATCAGAAAAAAAGTGCAGATTTTATTGTGCTAACCTCTACATAAAATCCTGTTTTTTTCTGTATTGGAAAGGTGATTAATGCTGAAGCAAAAAAGGGGCTCAGAACAGGACTGAGAGAACCTTCCACAGGGAATGGGTTAAGTAATGCAAATAGATGGTCTCAACTTTAGCAGGAACGCTGATGATTTCTATACAATGGGAGGGGTCCAGATGCAATAATGTTCAATGCATATTCTGAACAAGGGATAGAGGGCCTGATTCAGAGCCGGACGCTCTGACCAGAGCGCTCGCTCTGAATCAGGGCCCTCCTACCTGAAAATGGAGCAGCCTCTTGGACGCTCGCATAGCTGTGGGTGACCACCCACAGCTATAGCGAGCGTCCATGATGATGGTCGCGATGGTCAAGACTATCGCGACCATCGGGCTTGCGACGAGACCCTGCGGTAGGGTCTCTCTGCCGCAAGCCCAGGAGTGATTTTGGCTCTATCACTAGTGATGTCAGTGGGGCCGGACCCAGACGGTAGGCGTTCCCACGGGAACGCCTCCGTCTGGCTGCCACGCCCTATGGCACGCCCACCAAAGGGGGCGTGCTGTCAGTCACCATCGACAGAACGCCCCCTTTGGTGCGAGACCTGGAGCGACAGCTTGGCTGTCGCTGTCTGGGTCTCGCGCATGCGCACGACGGAGCTCTCTCCGTCGTGCGCATGCGCATTGGGGTAACATCGACCCGCTTGCGAGAGTCCTGCGCTCGCGAGCGGGTCTGAATGAGACCCAGAGCACCTTCAACAGACAGGTGCATACAGTATGGGGGAAACAGTATTTACTAAAGTGAGAGTTTTTAGAAGTGGAGACGTTGCCCTTAGTAATCAACCAGATTCTAACTATTATGTTCTAGAAGGTGCAAGTTAAATGTAAAGTAGAAGCTGATTGGTTACTATGTGCAACATCTCCACTTCTAAAAACTCTCACTTTAGTAAATATACCCCATGTGTCCATTTGTTTCCTGTCTATTTAGCATGTTTCACCAGATTCCGTATTAGACATTTATGGTCTGTAAAACTGAATCTGTAAACCTGCCTCTTACATCATTGGTGGTCATAATTTGTTGATTAATAATGTATGCACAATTTATGCACAGATCCTTTTACAATATATCGTACAGTCTATCGTTGTATACATGTTATTGCATGTTTTTAAAAAAATAAAGTTTTTACAACCACTGTTCCTATATTGTAAGTAAGCATATCCTAGCACTTTGATTTTTTTCCTTGCATATGTGTCTGTGGGCCTGATTCACTACCAATCGCAACTGCGATTGCAATAACGATTACGCACGCATTTAAGCAGCGTATGGCATCGCAGTGGATAATTTATTCACACCCATGCAACAGCGTTCAAATGCACTGGCATACCTGCATTTCTTCGACAACCCCCCATCACCACCCCCAAACAGTGCTTCGTGTCAATAACTCTGCGATGGGTGTGCGTAGCCACTGCGTTCGCAGTCCCGATCACAGTTGCCGGTTTGCGCATACGCATAACGCAACAATCAGCCTATTGCGTGCGTAATCGCAGTTGTGATCGGTAGTGAATCAGGCCCTGTATCCAGATAATGTAAACATGGCCTTACAGTATTGGTCGTAATCTGCACAGCACTTTCTTTCCTTATTACCCCTTTCTAAACATAAGGAATCATAACTGCAAGATGTGAACTAATCTGCCTGCGCTGGACAGAAATTCATATTTTATGCAAAATAAAGATGCATAAGAACACAAGCCCCCATGTTAGTAGAGGATTTGCTAAAATGCAAGAGTTGGTGAGATATTGTCTCAGTAGGGTTAGCTGTTGTGTGAACAGACAGGGCTGCATTTATTAACGGTTACGCTAGCATACTCCATTATGCTTTACAATTAGGAACAAAACAGTAATAAAACAAGACTGGGAAATAACAATCAAGGAGGTAAATCAGACCATTATACACAGCTGTCAGCTAATAAAGTCACTGACAGGCAGGGTCTCCAAGAGAAGGAGAGTAATTCTGAGTACTCGTGCACACTACATACGTCATCTGATCACACGGATAGGGCCGACATATCAAGCACATCTATGCGCCCCCGCTGGCCGACATCGGGGTCGTTCCATCGTCCGTGCATGCATGCACGGACGACAAAGCGACCCAGCTGCTGACGCCAGCAAGTCAGAGGTGCCAGTGAATAACTGGATCGTGCCGTGTGTACCACCTGCTCGATATATCATTCACCATCAGCCGTAGCATCAGGAGGTCGGCAAGTGTGTTCCCACCTTAACATTTTCTACAAAAAGATAACACAAAGCCAAGTTTGGTCTGTAGTCTGCCTCAGTTTGTTGTTGGTATTTTGTAGTTGTGGGGTTTAAATTTGTTTTGAGCTGCTTCAGTTTTAACTGATATCCAACAGGAGTGTTAATGGGGGGGCTGATTCAAAGTAGGGATGTGCAGGCTCGGTTCTACTCGGTTCCGTTTGTTTTTTTTTCCAGAATCTTATTGGGTTTCAGCTGTCACGAGTTTTGGATAGCCAATAAGATTCGGTAAAAAAAAACGAACGGAACCGAGTAGAACCGAGCCTGCACATCCCTAATTCAAAGCATATATAAGTAAAGGGGGTGTGTTTGTTTTGCTTTTTATCGGGCTTCTTATCGGGAGCCACACCTGAGAGGATTCCAATCGGATCCCTCCCTTCTCCCCCCGTGGTCCACGTCCTTCTGTGCATCACAGAGGACAGCTCTTATCGGGAGAGATCATCACATTTGTAAGTACATACTGCGGTAATCAAACGCAGTATGTACCCAATGAGAGGCGGGATGTACCTCTTTGATAACGCAATGCTTAGTGCTTCCTAAATGATTTATAAACAAAAGAAAATTGAATCAGGGCAGCTCCCTTTCTGTTTCACATCTAATTTATTCTGTACATGATATGTTTTGTTTGTTCTGTGTCCCCACTGCGCAGCATTGCAGATTTATCTGATACCTCATAAATAAAAGATAATATAATAATAATAATAATAATAATAATAATAAAAATAATGCTAATAACGAATCTCAGATAAGAAAAAAACAACATGATTTTGTAGTATAAAAATAAAAAAAACATTGTTAATTAACATTGTTCATTAATTTTATCTGTTCATATTAGCTGAAAGGAAATATTACTTACAACAGAGGGTTTCCGAAAACGGTCAGCTCTTGCTCTAAAGTAAGCTTCATCAAACGATGAGTGGCTACCCTTTAGTTTTTCAGAGAGGTTTCGATATAGGCGCTTGGCTGCATTTGGTGAAGAAGGGGCACTGATTTTTTTGGGCTGCGTAAGCTGTAGATTTTGCATCTGTTGGGTCATCTTTGCCTGAAAAAATAAAATGTTAATTTATTTGCTTGCAGTTTACAATTCTGTACCAGAGTTAGTTAACTAAACATTGTTAACGGTAGATGCCGGCTATGAGTTGATGGTCAGCACTCTAAAACCACAACAAGTAACAGATAAAGAACACAACACAATGATTTGGCATGTAATTTGGGTTATTTTTACTGATAACAGTAAAAACTAGTTAAAGAAATGATGGCAGGGTGGGAAATATGTGTGTGTGCATTGTGACCAAATAGGTACTTTTACACTGTTGCTGCATTTTCCAGTTTTGCTAAATAGTTTTATGAATAAACTTTTGCATTTGTATATTTCTGAATATTTATATATGGTAATGAGAGACTATATAAAATGAACTTATGTAGTAAGGGCCTGATTCAGGCCCGGACGCTTTGCTGCATTCGCTCGCATTGAGCAATTTTTTGCAATCTGCGCATGTGTATGAGTCGCAATGCGCGTGCACAAACCAGATATTGCGATGAGAAAGTACTCGCCCGTAGCCCGCAGTCGGGCCGCTATTTTGAGTGACAGTGCGTTTGTGTGTGATAACAGGGGAAGGTGCTTGAAAACGGGGGTGTGGATGTGCGAACATCCACACCCCCGTTACATTGCACACCTCCGTTGTCATTACACACATGACTGGGTTGTATTTTAGCCAAAACTGCTCGCAATGTTGTGGTGGGAAAAGGCTACCACAAGCACTGCGAACAGCTCCGATGGCTCTCGATGTTCCCGATTAATCTTAAAACTGCCGTAGATGACGTGTGTTGCGAGTGGCAAAGGGGCGTCTTTATACAGGTGCGAGCGCATAGTGCGGCCGCTCGCTATTACTTAGTGGGAGGCTTTACGCGTTGCAGTGTGAGAGCATGATTTAAATAGCCGGCCCCTTTTAGCCAGCGAGCGGACGCAAATAGCGTCCGGGTCTGAATCAGGCCCTAAGTACATAAGCTTTAATTATGCATAAAAAAATTCTGTATTTGATAAAATTCTAAATTATAGCATATAAAATGAAAACGTGATAAAATAGGCAGGAGAGCATATCATCTCATAGGCTTTTAGGTAGATAAATAGTTGTAATCTAATTGTGGGCATCCCAAAACTTTAGGAATCTTTAGTAGGAAGTCTTTATTGACCCTAATAGAACTGTGGTGTACTGTACAAATTTAGTCAGTGTTTCATAGGTTCAGCTTTATAGGTTCACTGGAGGTCTCAGCAGCTTCTGGAACTTAGTTTAAGCATACCCCGATAACCACTAAAATTTGGCATGATAGTGCTTGCTGGGACCTGTAGTCCACTTGCAAATTAGTTTATATATATATATATATATATATATATATATATATATTATATGTGTGTGTTTTTTCCTAACAAATAAAATAAGTATTACCCCTACACCCACTGCTCAGAGGTGTTGGGATGAACATGTATGGCATTAGCACAGAGCTGAGTACACATCTGTATGCTGTGTTCTGCTCTAACTGTTACTTCCATGAAACTGATGATCACTGTTTATATCTGTGCCAAAAAGAGTCTCCAACTGTGAAGACAGTTTTTGCCATTTGCTTAAAATTGGAGCTATCCTCTGTCCAATGGCCTGTATGATAATATGGCATCTGAGCAAAAGGCCACGGGGGTTAAATCACACCCTTCTATCACATAACAGTAAAATTTGCTCCCCAGTCTTTTGCATTAATCCAAGAAGAAAATCACATTGACATATAAATGTTATCAATTTTGACAGATTTGCAATTTTGCACGGCCCTCTCCTAGTGAGACCACGGTGAGTCAGTTCACCAAAATAGAGTTGACATGCCCCTACGCCCCCATCTGTATGGGCGCCATCTCACTTTATCTTACATAATTGGAAAATGAACAATCCCCCGATGCTGTGTGAGTGATAAACTATATCTGGTACATAACCAGGATGCGATATATCACCAGTCTCCGTAACAATAAAGTTGTTCATTTTCCTAAATTATGGGATGTGGGGTTTTCTTTCCACAAAAACCCAATCCTAGGGAATTTGTGAATTGTGTACAGGTTAAGTCTCCCATATCCAAATATTCAGAAATACGGAATATTTTCAGTATGACTGAGATAGTGAAACCTTTGCTTTTTGATGGTTCAATGTACACAAACTTTGTTTAAGGCACAAAATTATTAAAAATACAGTATAAAATTACTTGCAGGCGGTGTGTATAAGGTGTATATGAATCATACATGAATTCTGTTTTTAGATTTGGGCCCTATTCCTAAAACATTTCAATATGGTATACAAATATTCCAAAATACAGAATATTCCGATATCCAAAATACCCCTGGTCCCAAGCATTTTGGATTTGGGAGACTCAACCTGTAATACCTTTTGGGTTTTTCCCTAGGATCCAACCACCTCGCCCTAGTCTCTCTCACCGTAATCCACACCTTACCCATATGTATTTGCTACTTTTATTCTCCCTGTCATTGTACACACGGATCTTTATTATACAACACACCCATGTACTTGTTTTGAAAATTTTCACTATACACAGTATATACGTGTTGCTGAATGTGTGCGCTACACTGTATAAATAACTGCTAACTGTAAATATGTATATATATATATATATACATATTATATATATATATATATATATAGTGTGTGTTTGTGTGAACATTTAGGACTACACCGTCACCTACCAAAGGGAAAGTATTGTATATTTTTATGTTTTTACTGTGAATTGCTGTAATAAAGCACCACCTTAAATATTATGTATATAGCATCTGTCTGACAAATTTAAATAATTGTTTTGACATATAATTGTTTTGGAAATTATGGGGGGAACAAACAGGATGAGGTCCCTCTGAAAAATTTGAAGCCACACAAGGCTATGTCAACCTGGGCTGGTCATGTTATTATAATGTGACACAGCTTGGTCAGCATGGGGATGAATTCCCTAAGGAAATTAGTTCTGCAAAATAAATAGAACAACCTTTAGGAAAAAATGACCTTATGCTGAAAGCAATGGGACTGCTCCCAACACCCCTGCCGGTGCTGGGATCATAGGTTAAATGAATAAAAACATATGGGGCAATTCAATTGTTGTAGTGCAACCGCAGCTCCCATTGCATTATTCAGTTGTTACTGCCCATGGGCACTAATGCTGTGGGAGCCCGTATTTCTCCTTGCACCCTCCTGGGGTGGTCAACAGAAATCATCGAGAAGTCCATGTGTTACATGCCCAAATTGTAGTTTGGGTGATCTAACCAAGACTTTGGATGATTTAGACGCTTTAAGTGGCTAAACCCAGTGTATTTGGGCGCAACATGCTTGAAAAGTAATGGCCACCCAGCAATGTAAACAATTGAATATTGTCCCATCTAAAGTGATAGGAGATTGCCGCTTAAAAACAATTGAATCTCCCCCATAGAATCTTTGTATGTGGCACTATACAGTAGGTCTAGGGGTGCTGAGAGGGGGGGGGGCGGGTACAGATTACCCAGGCCCGGGCTTCCTGAGGGGCCCAGCAGGGGCCCGGGTCTGGCCCGACTCCCCCTCCCTCCCTCACAGCAGCCCAGCAGCCTCCTATGCCTGTAGGGGGGAGCGATCACATTGATCGCACCCCCCCTGGCTTTGTGCCGGGCTGAGGGGGTTCAGCGGCACTGCAAAACTGTTTAATTTTTTCCGGGAAGGCGGCATGGTCAGGCCTCCTGCGATTAGGCCACTCCCCCTATTACCCGGATCCGCCGCGGCTCTTGGCGGGCCGGAGTAGGTGCTAGCAATTCCAAACAGCAACAAACTGCTTGGATATACTGATACTTGTAAAACTACAAGTGCCAACATACCCATGGTGACCATAGCCATCTGGGACCTGTACTGCCACATAGAAAAAGACTGTTAAAAAAACACAGACACAGTGGGTAGAAAAAAACCTTTTAAATCAAGACTCTTCCTCTAACCAATTTGTCATCCAACTAAATCTACAGATGTGTCCTCTTTTGCTGCAGTCGTGCCAAACAGCCCTTCTCAACGAGTCAGGTCCCATGAATCACGACTTGCGCCAAGCATATTTTTCACTCCTTTTTTGCAAACAAATCTTGCATCAATGCAATGCGACAAAACCACCGAAACTGTATATGAAGTCGCACAATGCAGTGCTCCTGGCTTTTTGCATGCCTAGTTCTGTTGTGCATCTCATGTTGCATTGTCCATATTTAAAACTAATTCCTGTGTGGTTAAAGTCACAGCCTGGCATCTCTGGTACAGATCGAGTGGCGATTCGCTGCATTTGCAGTGCGAATAGCACACAAATTTAAAGAAAAAATAGCTACATCATACTGCTCAGTGCAGCTCATTCACACCAGGCTCCTGTATTGAGACGAATACCCCTTTACCACTACTGCAATAATCCAGGTTATTGCTGGGTCTTCCCTGGTAGTGATAAATTGGAGAGTGATAAACTACCAACCAATCTTCCCAGGTAGATGCTCAGTGGAAAAGGGTCCCTGAAAAATCACCTGTGACCTGGGAATCCAACCCGGGTAGCTACCAGGGTTGGTCCCGCGATGGACCAGTGTAATGGTGCAGTGTAATGCCACTTTTACACCAAAGTGTAGGGTCTGATCCAGGAGTTGGAACTCTGGGCCCGATTCAAATACGGACGTTAAGCCGCGAACGCACGCTATGGGCGATTATCGCACATTTGTATGCATGCGCGAACCAGTCAATGTGACCGGGAATCGTGCGCTCATAGTACACTGACTGGCCGCTACTTTGAGTGACAGATAGTGCCATTTGTGGGTGGTAACAGGGGAAGGTGCTTGTGAACGGGGGAGTGGTGCTGCGAACGCAGGTGTGTCTGGGCATCAAAACTGAGTTTTATGGGTGTGCATAATTAGCATGGAAGTGTCATTGTACACGACTTTTGGTTGTATTTCAGCCTGCAGTGATTACAGTGCTTGCGGTGGGGTAGGGTCTACCTCAAGCGCTGCGTGCAGGTCCGATCGTTCTCAATGGTTCTGATTAATCATACACTTCCTGGAGATGACGTGTGCTAAGAAAGAAAAGTGGGTGACTTTATACTGGCGTGTGCTCACTCTGCCGTCGATCTCGGCGTCCTTAGAGGGCGTCCTTACACCAGACAGTGCGATCAAGGAATTTGCATACCCTGCCCCTTTTGGCAGCTAGAGAGTGCAGATTAGCGTCCAGGTCTGAATCGACCCCACTGTTCCAACCCGGATCAGATCCAGCAAAGAACCCTTTCATATTGCGGCGCCGACCCAGGACATTCCCGAGTCGGTGCCGTTCACTCCGGAGCCAGGTCTGCAGTGACCCGGCTCTTCCAGCGTTGCAGAAGATGCTTGAAGATTATGTAATTTACAATCACCACTGAAGCTGGCATGTAGCACGACCCGGATCATCGTGACATGGATCGTGCCATTTACACTGCAGGGTGCCACGGGAACGACCCATGGTCAACCCTGAAAACTAGCCACGTTGGAACCCCGGGTGAATCTATTTACACTGACAAAAATCCCAGGTTGATGCGCGTTCACGTGCATCAACCCTGGCTTTTTATGTTGGTGTAAAAGGGGTATTAATGGTGCATCCCGAGTTTTCCAACCCTGGTCATGCCTAAAATGAGCTGATTGGTGGCTGTGGAGAAGTCACCTCCTACTTTTTATGACCTCACAAGTTTAGCAGGGCAGATCCGGGTACAGTGTGAATGGGGCTGACCCAGGAATAACCCAGATCGAAAGTGCAGTGTAAACGGGGTCTATCTTGGGTCTGACCTTGGTTGGAACCATGTCCGAAAATCCAGGTCAGACCTGAGTTTTTGGTGAAAAATGGGTATAAAGGGGAGATGTACTAAGCTCAGGAAAGTGATAAACTGGAAAATTATAAACTACCAGCCACTAAGCTCCTAACTGTCATGTTACACAGATACACGTTTCTATCGCACAGGTTTTCCTATCTTTCCTACAGATGCTCCCAAGTTCATTGTAGCTGAATGCACCACAAACATGCACGCGCATCGCGATATGCACCACGATATGCTATGGCGCGTCCCAAATCGCGGGACTGCAACTCCATTCAATCCTATGGAGACGCAAATGCGCGTCTCCGATCGCGGGAGCATGTTAAAAAAACATAATTATTGGCCTCCAAAAAGCTATTGCATCCACTGTCAACTTAACCACAGATATGTGGACAAGCTGAACAGAGCAAACACAAGATTACATGACTGTAACAGCCCGCTGGGTGGGTGTATTGCCTTCAGCAGCAACAACAGCATCTGAGAAACAGCAGCTCATTCAGGGGCAGGCTTCTCTGTGTATCATCGGTTTTATTAAGAGGCATACAACCTTTTAGAAAAACTCAGGGAAGTCATTGAAAAATGGCTTACCCCAATTGGACTCTCCTCAGGATTTGTGATTTCTGACAACGCCACTGATATTGTGAGAGCATTGCAGCTGGGAAAATTCCAACATGTCCCATGTTTTGCTCACGCAATCAACTTTGTGGTGCAATTTTTTTTTAAATGAGAGATCCTTGCAGGAGATGCTCTCTGTGACCCAAAAATGTCTGGAGGCGAATGTTTAAGATTGCAGCACTTGCATGAAATGTTGAATTTGGTCTGCCACCAGCTGAAGCAAGAGGTAATTACAAGGAGGAACTCCACCCTTTAGATGCTTTAGCAGGTGGAGGAACAGCAAAAAGTCATTCAGAGCTACACAGCATACTATGACATAGGAAGAGGAGGGGGAATGTACCTTACTCAAGCTCAGTTGAAAATACTTTCCATGTTCTGCAAGGTGTTGAAACCCTTCCAAGTAGTCACCTGTGAAGTGAGTTCAGACACAGCCAGCTTGAGTCAGGTAATTCCCTTAATTAGACTGTTGGAAAAGCAGCTTGAGAAACTAAAGAAGGAACTGAAACAAAGCGATTCTACTTAATATGTTGGACTTTTAGATCAAGTCCTTTATTCGCTTTACCAGGATCCAAGGGTTGTCAGGATCTCACAATTAGATCAATACATTTTGGCGACCGTGCTGGATACTAGGTTTAAGTCATACGTTGTGTCTTTCTTCCAAATTGACAGAGATCTGAAGAGATGCAAAAAGCTGTTGGTAAGCAAATTATCAGTTCAAGTGGCATGTGATGCAGCAATGGCTTCTCCTTCAGTTTCTCCAGCAAGTGCATCTGATGAGAAAAAACTAATATTTCCCAAAAGACCCACTGTTGATGCAGATGAATCAACACAACCAAGTTTTGACATCTGGTCAGTTCTAAAAGAATTTGAATGAGAAATTAATGAGACCTCTACCATGACTCCATCTGATACGGTCACCATTCAAAGAATGGTTGAGGACTATTTTAAATTTTTTAATGATAGTGTCCAAATAAACATGTCAGTCTGACTACTGACAGGAAAAAAAAGGCAATTTGGAGGCCCTTGCACAAACTGCCTTTGCTTTACTTGAGCTGCCACCCTCCAGTGTGTACTTAGAAAGAGTTTTCAGCACAGCCAGGAACCTTGTCAGCGATCAGCGTATGACACTACTTCCTCAAAATGAACTACAAATGCAATGCCAATTACATCCAAAAATTGCAGATGCAGCTGTAATGATGGATTCCAGCAGGGACAAATTAATATTGTGTGAAGATTATATACATACCGATGAGGGTGAGGAATCAGATGATGATGGCGACAACATTTTGCTTCCGTAAAGCCAGTTTGTGCACATAGAGATCATTGCCAGCAATGTCAGATGCCAATTGGTAGCTTGTTTTGTGGGGGCCCAAACAAACCAATTGCTTCATGATTGATATTGTTGATGAAGGTGTTGGTGGTGAAGATGGCAGGTGCTTGGATCTAGAAGAGAGAAGGGAGCTAGCTGATGCTAGGCTACGTGTTGGTACTTTTTTAGCCAAAGTTTCTGAAATTTTTAAAAACTTTTTGGATGGATGCGCTCCATACGACGTAACTGGGAGGAAGTTCTTAGATGGTTGAAGTTCCTACCTCTACTTACTCTGGCAGTACAAACGATACAGTTGGCTTGACAATTGTCTGATTTGGGTAAAAATAATTCCACACATAAGAAGTGGATTTTTTTGTCTTCTGCCCAGGTATGACAATGGGCTTTTCCTTATCATGGGCAACAAATGTTTCTTCCACTGGTGCCTGATTTACACAAACAACATCCTCATCAAGCACATCCTTATTAGCATCAGCTACACCAATATCCTGCTCATCCTGGTGCACTTCCACAGAAGCATCCTACATTTCTATTTCAGCATGTTCACTTTAGGGGTGTGCACCGGCCACTTTTCGTGTTTTGTGTTTTGGTTTTGGATCTGGATCTTTCTTCGTGTTTTGGATCTGGATTGGTTTTGCCAAAACCACCCTTCCGTGTTTTGGGTTCTGGGTTTTGTGTTTTGGATCTGTATTTTTTTGAAAAAAAGCATAAAAACAGCTAAAATCACAGAATTTGTAGGTTTTTCTGCTCCTATGCTATTATTAACCTCAATAACCTTAATTTCCACTCATTTCCAGTCTATTCTGAATACCTCACACCTCACAATAGTGTTTTTATGTCCAAAAGGTTGCACCGAGGTAGCTGGATGACTATGCTAAGCGACACGAGTGGGCGGCACAAACACGTGACCCATCTAGGCGTGAAACTGCAGTGGCAGACAGGATGGCATTGAAAAACTAGGCCCCAAACTGTACATAATGCAAAGAAAAAAAAGAGGTGCAAGATGGAATTGTCCTTGGGCCCTCCCACCCACCCTTATGTTGTATAAACAGGACATGCACACTTTAACAAACCAATCATTTCAGCGCCAGGGTCTGCCACACAACTGTGGCTGAAATGATTGGTTCGTTTGGGCCCCCACAAAACAAGCTGGCAATTAATCTGTCCCTGCACAAACTGGCTCTACAGAGGCAAGAAGTCGTCCTCATCCTCCTCATCCACAGATTCCTCACCCTCTTCAGTGTCATGTACATCCTCATCCTCACAGAGTATTAATTCGTCCCTGCTGGAACCACAGGTCCCTCTGTACGTTCTGGAGGCTGGTCTCCCTGGAAGAGTTGATCATTCATTTTATGAACATCATCTTCTCCACATTTTGTGGAAGCAACCTCCTACGCCTTTCGCTAACAAGGTTCCCGGCTGCACTAAACACTCTTTCGGAGTACACACTGGAGGGGGGGCAACTCAGGTAAAATAGAGCCAGTTTGTACAGGGACCTCCAAATTGCTTCTTTTTCCTGCCAGTACAGGTACGGACTGTCTGACATGCCTACTTGGATGCTGTCACAGATGTAATCCTTTAACAGACAGACGCACGCTTGTCGCTGCTGCTTTGAGGATTCAAGTGCGGCTACAGCCCACACAATTCACAAAGACAGAAAAAAAAAAAGAATATTTTTATTGTTTGTGGAGCACACTTTGAGGGTTACACCACCCTCTAACAGACAGACGCACGCTTGTCGCTGCTGCTTTGAGGATGCAAGTGCGGCTACAGCCCACACAATTCACAAAGACAGAAAAAAGAAGAAGAATATTTTTATTCTTTGTGTAGCACACTTTGAGGGTGTCACCACCCTTTAACAGACAGACGCACGCTTGTCGCTGCTGCTTTAAGGATGCAGGTGCGGCTACAGCCCACACATTCCACAAAGACCGAAAAAAAAAGAACAATATTTTAATTGTTTGTGTAGCACACTTTGAGGGTGTCACCACCCTTTAACAGACAGACGCACGCTTGTCGCTGCTGCTTTAAGGATGCAGGTGCGGCTACAGCCCACACAATTCACAAAGACAGAAAAAAGAAGAATATTTTTATTGTTTGTGTAGCACACTTTGAGGGTGTCACCACCCTTTAACAGACAGACGCACGCTTGTCGCTGCTGCTTTGAGGATGCAAGTGCGGCTACATCGCACACAAGTCACAAACACATTAAAAAAATAGTTTTTTATTTTTTGGAGCACTTTGAGAGTTACACCACCCTTTAACAGACAGACGCACGCTTGTCGCTGCTGCTTTAAGGATGCAGGTGCGGCTACAGCCCACACATTTCACAAAGACCGAAAAAAAAGAACAATATTTTAATTGTTTGTGTAGAACACTTTGAGGGTGTCACCACCCTTTAACAGACAGACGCACGCTTGTCACTGCTGCTTTAAGGATGCAGGTGCGGCTACAGCCCACACATTTCACAAAGACAGAAAAAAAAAGAACAATATTTTAATTGTTTGTGTAGCACACTTTGAGGGTGTCACCACCCTTTAACAGACAGACGCACGCTTGTCGCTGCTGCTTTGAGGATGCAAGTGTGGCTACATCGCACACAAGTCACAAACACATTAAAAAAATAGTTTTTTATTTTTTGGAGCACTTTGAGAGTTACACCACCCTTTAACAGACAGACGCACGCTTGTCGCTGCTGCTTTAAGGATGCAGGTGCGGCTACAGCCCACACATTTCACAAAGACCGAAAAAAAAAGAAGAATATTTTTATTGTTTGTGTAGCACACTTTGAGGGTGTCACCACCCTTTAACAGACAGACGCACGCTTGTCGCTGCTGCTTTGAGGATGCAGGTGGAATCTAGACGGGATTTGGAACCGAGGACACACTACCTCCATCAATTGTCTAAATCCCACTGCACTAATGTCTGATACCGGACGCACGTCTAACACCAACATAGCAGTCAAGGCCTCAGTTATACGTTTTGCTTCAGGATGACTGCTGTCGTACTTCATCCTCATCGCTAGGGACTGTTGGAGGGTCAATTGTTTAGTAAAAGTAGTGATGTTCCTACTTCCTCTCTGGGATGATGAACAACTCCCAGCAGCAGCAACAGCACTAGTAGGAAGTGGTTCTTGATCTTTCCCTATTTTATTTTTATCAGAGAAAGTTTGGTCCTCCATTTATGTTATATTGATATATATACGTGCGGCTAAAGCGCACACAAACACAGAAATTTTTTTTTTATTTTTGCTGGAGAGTAGTGCACTTTGTGGGTTACACCACCCTTTAAGAAATGAGCCAGCCGGCTCTTTACTTATGGGACACAGGCGCACGCTTGGCGCTGCTCCTTTGTTGATGCACGTGCAGCCACAGTGCACACAAGTCACAAACACAGAAAATATATATTTTTTTGGTTTGGAGTGTACTTTGGGGGTTACAGAACCCTTTAACGGTCAAGCCAGCTGGCCCTTTACTTATGACACAGGCGCACGCTTGGCACTACTTTGTTGATGCACGTGCGGCTACTGCGCACACAATTCACAAACACAGAAAATAATTTTTTTTTTGGTTTGGACTGGAGTGTACTTTCGGGGGTTACAGCACCCTTTAACGGTCAAGCCAGCCGGCCCTTTACTTATGACACAGGCGCACGCTTGGCACTACTTTGTTGATGCACGTGCGGCTACTGCGCACACAATTCACAAACACAGAAAATCATTTTTTTTTGGTTTGGACTGGAGTGTACTTTCGGGGGTTACAGCACCCTTAACGGTCAAGCCAGCCGGCCCTTTACTTATGACACAGGCGCACGCTTGGCACTACTTTGTTGATGCACGTGCGCTACTGCGCACACAATTCACAAACACAGAAAATAATTTTTTTTTGGTTTGGACTGGAGTGTACTTTCGGGGGTTACAGCACCCTTTAACGGTCAAGCCAGCCGGCCCTTTACTTATGACACAGGCGCACGCTTGGCACTACTTTGTTGATGCACGTGCGGCTACTGCGCACACAATTCACAAACACAGAAAATAATTTTTTTTTGGTTTGGACTGGAGTGTACTTTCGGGGGTTACAGCACCCTTTAACGGTCAAGCCAGCCGGCCCTTTACTTATGACACAGGCGCACGCTTGGCACTACTTTGTTGATGCACGTGCGGCTACTGTGCACACAATTCACAAACACAGAAAATAATTTTTTTTTGGTTTGGACTGGAGTGTACTTTCGGGGGTTACATCACCCTTTAACGGTCAAGCCAGCCGGCCCTTTACTTATGACACAGGCGCACGCTTGGCACTACTTTGTTGATGCACGTGCGGCTACTGCGCACACAATTCACAAACACAGAAAATAATTTTTTTTTGGTTTGGACTGGAGTGTACTTTCGGGGGTTACAGCACCCTTAACGGTCAAGCCAGCCGGCCCTTTACTTATGACACAGGCGCACGCTTGGCACTACTTTGTTGATGCACGTGCGGCTACTGCGCACACAATTCACAAACACAGAAAATAATTTTTTTTTGGTTTGGACTGGAGTGTACTTTCGGGGGTTACAGCACCCTTTAATGGTCAAGCCAGCCGGCCCTTTACTTATGACACAGGCGCACGCTTGGCACTACTTTGTTGATGCACGTGCGGCTACTGCGCACACAATTCACAAACACAGAAAATATTTTTTTTTTGGTTTGGACTGGAGTGTACTTTCGGGGGTTACAGCACCCTTTAACGGTCAAGCCAGCCGGCCCTTTACTTATGACACAGGCGCACGCTTGGCACTACTTTGTTGATGCACATGCGGCTACTGCGCACACAATTCACAAACACAGAAAATAATTTTTTTTTGGTTTGGACTGGAGTGTACTTTCGGGGGTTACAGCACCCTTTAACGGTCAAGCCAGCCGGCCCTTTACTTATGACACAGGCGCACGCTTGGCACTACTTTGTTGATGCACGTGCGGCTACTGCGCACACAATTCACAAACACAGAAAATAATTTTTTTTTGGTTTGGACTGGAGTGTACTTTCGGGGGTTACAGCATCCTTTAACGGTCAAGCCAGCTGGCCCTTTACTTATGACACAGGCGCACGCTTGGCACTACTTTGTTGATGCACGTGCGGCTACTGTGCACACAATTCACAAACACAGAAAATAATTTTTTTTTGGTTTGGACTGGAGTGTACTTTGGGGGTTAAAGCACCCTTTAATGGTCAAGCCAGCCGGCCCTTTACTTATGACACAGGCGCACGCTTGGCACTACTTTGTTGATGCACGTGCGGCTACTGCGCACACAATTCACAAACACAGAAAATAATTTTTTTTTTGGTTTGGACTGGAGTGTACTTTCGGGGGTTACAGCACCCTTAACGGTCAAGCCAGCCGGCCCTTTACTTATGACACAGGTGCACGCTTGGCACTACTTTGTTGATGCACGTGCGGCTACTGCGCACACAATTCACAAACACAGAAAATAATTTTTTTTTGGTTTGGACTGGAGTGTACTTTCGGGGGTTACAGCACCCTTTAACGGTCAAGCCAGCCGGCCCTTTACTTATGACACAGGCGCACGCTTGGCACTACTTTGTTGATGCACGTGCGGCTACTGCGCACACAATTCACAAACACAGAAAATAATTTTTTTTTGGTTTGGACTGGAGTGTACTTTCGGGGGTTACAGCATCCTTTAACGGTCAAGCCAGCTGGCCCTTTACTTATGACACAGGCGCACGCTTGGCACTACTTTGTTGATGCACGTGCGGCTACTGTGCACACAATTCACAAACACAGAAAATAATTTTTTTTTGGTTTGGACTGGAGTGTACTTTGGGGGTTAAAGCACCCTTTAATGGTCAAGCCAGCCGGCCCTTTACTTATGACACAGGCGCACGCTTGGCACTACTTTGTTGATGCACGTGCGGCTACTGCGCACACAATTCACAAACACAGAAAATAATTTTTTTTTTGGTTTGGACTGGAGTGTACTTTCGGGGGTTACAGCACCCTTAACGGTCAAGCCAGCCGGCCCTTTACTTATGACACAGGTGCACGCTTGGCACTACTTTGTTGATGCACGTGCGGCTACTGCGCACACAATTCACAAACACAGAAAATCATTTTTTTTTGGTTTGGACTGGAGTGTACTTTCGGGGGTTACAGCACCCTTTAACGGTCAAGCCAGCCGGCCCTTTACTTATGACACAGGCGCACGCTTGGCACTACTTTGTTGATGCACGTGCGGCTACTGCGCACACAATTCACAAACACAGAAAATAATTTTTTTTTGGTTTGGACTGGAGTGTACTTTGGGGGTTACAGCACCCTTTAACGGTCAAGCCAGCCGGCCCTTTACTTATGACACAGGCGCACGCTTGGCACTACTTTGTTGATGCACGTGCGGCTACTGCGCACACAATTCACAAACACAGAAAATAATTTTTTTTTTGTTTGGACTGGAGTGTACTTTTGGGGGTTACAGCACCCTTAACGGTCAAGCCAGCCGGCCCTTTACTTATGACACAGGTGCACGCTTGGCACTACTTTGTTGATGCACGTGCGGCTACTGCGCACACAATTCACAAACACAGAAAATAATTTTTTTTTTGGTTTGGACTGGAGTGTACTTTCGGGGGTTACAGCACCCTTAACGGTCAAGCCAGCCGGCCCTTTACTTATGACACAGGCGCACGCTTGGCACTACTTTGTTGATGCACGTGCGGCTACTGCGCACACAATTCACAAACACAGAAAATAATTTTTTTTTTGGTTTGGACTGGAGTGTACTTTCGGGGGTTACAGCACCCTTAACGGTCAAGCCAGCCGGCCCTTTACTTATGACACAGGCGCACGCTTGGCACTACTTTGTTGATGCACGTGCGGCTACTGCGCACACAATTCACAAATACAGAAAATAATTTTTTTTTGGTTTGGACTGGAGTGTACTTTCGGGGGTTACAGCACCCTTTAACGGTCAAGCCAGCCGGCCCTTTACTTATGACACAGGCGCACGCTTGGCACTACTTTGTTGATGCACGTGCGGCTACTGCGCACACAATTCACAAACACAGAAAATATATTATTTTTTTAGCACTTGGGGGGAGCACCCCTGATGGACAGAGCACCCCCTGGACAACACTACAGCACTCCTTTAGGACTGGGACACTGCACAGGACTTTGGAGTGGACACAGCCCCTATGGAGAACTGACTGCACAACACAGTCCAGCCAGCCCCTATGGACTTTGAAGTAGTGGACACAGCCCCTATTAACAACAGCAGCACAGCACAACACAGCCAGCCCCTATGGACTTTGAAGTAGTGGACAACAGCAGCACTACACTACACTACACTACACTACACAGCCCTAACTCCCACCCTCCCTCTTCACTGTCCACAGCCGAGTGAGAAAATGGCGCCGACGCGGGTACCTTATATAGTATCCAAAACCCGCGAGACTCGGAAGGCGGGATGATGACGTTTTGCCTCGATTTCAGATCCGAGTCAGGCGGGAAAAGTCGAGCCTGACTCGGATCGGACTCGGATCGGGGGGGCTCGGGGGGGTTCGGATTTCAGAAATCCGAACCCGCTCACCCCTAGTTCACTTGTGCTTACATCATCATAAGATACAGAACCACCAGTCATAAATAAAGGCCAAGGCCTTAGCCTTTCCTTACCACTTTGTGTGGTGAAAGGCATATTGGCAATTTTATGTCTTTCTGCAGCTAACTTTCCCTCTGATGTTTTTTTCTTTATTACTGTAAAAGATTGTTTCTTTGATTTTAGATGTACTGACTTAAGCCCTGTATGCCCTTGGGCATCGGCTTTAGTAGATGATGTAGACAGACTAGTATCGTTATGACTGGTGGCACTGGCAGCAGCTCCAGCACTAGTAAGTGGTTCCTGCTCTCCTCTCAACTGATTGTTCATCATATTAACAAACACGAATTAAGTGGGGTACAGCACACACATCAATTTTGACCAGTTTTTAATATTACACTACGGTATAAATGACCTACAGTGTAAGAAAAGAATAACACACTGTGCTACCACTTAGTGTCACAATATTTTTTATGAATAAGAAAAGAATAACTCTGTGCTACCTCTTACAGTGTCACTAGATTTTTTATGAATAAGAATAACACACTATGCTACAACTTATAATGTCACAATACGTGGATGATAAACTACGGTCTGGCCGGCAGTATCACCAAACAATAACAGCGCAGCTAAGTTGCTAACACATACACAAAAAAATAAATATCTTTATTTTTTATTTTTTGAGGAATGATAATTTTATTTAACTTTTATTTTTTTAACACTGGGGAAGAGCACCCCTGGATGAGGCAGCAGCCCCTTGATGAACAACACAGCACCCCTTTATGGACAACAAAGCACCCCTGCGGAGTGTGGATGGACCACCTGCAGAGTCACAGATACGTGGATGATAAACTGCGGTCTGGCTGGCAGTGTCACCAAACAATAATATCGTAGCTACTAGCTACAGTAGCACACACAAAAAAAAATTAAAAACAGATTTTTTTTTGTGGAATGATAATTTTATTTACCTGTTAATTTTTAACACTGGGGAAGAGCACCCCTGGACGACACAGCCCCCCTTTATGTACTGCAGCCCCCTTTACGTACTGCAAGCCCCCTTTATTGCAGTCCCACCCCGACAACACTGCACCCTTGAACAACAGCAGGACAGACCCCCAGCCCGACAATACTGCACCCTTGAACAACAGCAGCACAGACAGAGCACATCTGTTCTGCACTCTCTCTATAGCCGAAGTGAAAATGGCACCGATCACTGGAACCTTTATAGAATCCAAAACCCACGAGAATCCGACAACGGGAGGATGAAGTTTTGCCTCTTTTTCGGATCCAAGTCAGGCGTGAAAACCCGAGCTGGACTCGGATTTGAGCTCGGATTGTGAAGTTCGGGTGAGTCCGGTTCTCTGAGAACCGGATCCGCTCATCTCTACTTTAAACAGTATCTATAATATTTGAGAGATCAATAGAGGACATATTTTGAATCTCATATTTGTGTTTAATTTAAAAGGACATATGAACAAACACTAAATACTTACCCCACATACATGAATGATGAAGTTCAGTCTAAGGGGCCTATTCATCAACACTAAAAAATCGATGGAGTTAATTAGGTTTAGAACTTAGATGGAGTTCTTCCTAATTACCAGAGGAATTCATCATTCCTCCTCTCCATAACTATCTATTCCGAAAAGCTGTTATTTTTGCGATGACAGCTTTTCAGAAAATAGATACTTTCCCCTGCCTGCTCTAATTTACCGCAGCTGTAATCAGTACTGCGCATGCGCCGTTACAATCACAAAAAGCGGCGCATGCGCAGCACTGCCTAGAGCTGAGGTAATTCTGTGTCACCCTCCGCTCCCCTCTTCCACCTACCTAGCTGCCTTTCACAGGCTGCAGCTTTACTGTGTTCTGCTGGGAGAACACACAGAGCAGCAGCCGAAGTTGGAGGAGGGACCAGGGAGCGACGAAGGGAGACGAGGAGGATCTGCTCACAGCAGGAAAGTATAACCCGCTATACGCCACCTGAGAGTGGCGTATAGTAACACCGTCAAATTCCAAAATAACATGATTTTCGGAATTTGATGAATAGCCTAATTTCTACATTCCCATACTAATGTACTGTATGGGGAGTGTGGAAATTAACGCAGGCAGACTTAACCAGGAGATATCAGTGATATCTCCTGTGTTAAATGTGTTAATGAATACTAAAAAAAATTATGAAAATTAAGGAAAATGTCCTTAAAACTGTTACTTTAGTGTTGATGAATAGGCCTCTGAATTATATTTTTGAATTGTGAAGAAGACAAATTAAAGAAACACACATTTTTTTGCAATATTGTAATATTTAGAATTTTTTATATCTTTTTTCAATTTTTCTATATTTAAAAAAAAATCTGTGCCCAGTGCCGCGCTTGTGCTGCACAGCCGGGCCGCTTCCCTCCCCCTGAGCGCTTACCCAATAGCACCAGGAGGAGGGTGGGAGGAGGGCTCAGGCTGTGCAGTTTAACACACACATTTCTGCCAGCGCGACAGCGATGTGTGTGTTAACCAGGAGCCAATGAGAGTCAAACAGACTCTCATTGGCTGCTGCTGCTACTGCACACACATCACCGCCACGCCTCAGCGATGTGTGTGTTAACCAGCAGCCAATGAGAGTCAGACAGACTCTCATTGACTGTTGCAGTGCTCACTGCAAGAGCCGGGCTGGAGCTCACTCATGAGCTCGGCCTTCTGGCTCTTGCAGTGGGTAATGGGAGAGATGTCATCATGTCGCTCCAATAATGCAGAGCGCGCCAGCCCGGGAGGACTGATGTGCAGCAGTGGCAGTGGCAGTGGGAGCAGTGACTGGAGCCGAAGCGTGGATTCAGGTAAGTGTATTTTTTTGGAACTTGTGTGTCTGCACTACGGGGGAGGAGCTACTACTGGGGGCACCATTACTGGGGGGGACCTCTACTGGGATTGGGGCACTACTGGGCACTAAACAGGGAGGACCACTACAGGGGGCACTGTATAAGGGCATTGGATAGGGGGGATAACTTCTGGGGGCCTGCATAAGGGGGACCACTACTGGGGGCACTGCATGGGGGGACAACTACTTTTTAGGGCACTATATAAGGTGCTTACTACTAGGGGACCACTACTGGGTGCACTAAATAGGAAAGACCACTACAGGAGGCACTGTATAAGGGCACTGGATAGGGGGGATCACTACTGGGGGCCTGCATGGGGGGACTGCTGCTGGGGGCACTATATAAACTGCACTGCATAGGGGGTACCACTACTGGGGGAACTGCATAAGGGAGTACCACTACTGGGGACACTGCCTTGGGGGGACTGCTGCTGGAGGCACTATATAAGGGGCACTGCATAAGGGGGACCACTACTGGGGGCACTTCATAGGTGGGACCACTACATGGGGCACTGCATAAGGGGGACCACTACTGGGGGCACTGAATAAGGGGGACTAATGAGGGGCTGCATAAGGAGGACCACTACTGGGGGCATTGCATACTGGGGGTACTGTATAAGGGGAACTAATGGGGGCTGCATAAGGGGGACCACTACTGGGGGTACTGTATAAGGGGCACTACTATGGGCCTGCATAAGAGGGACCACAACTGGGGACATTGCATACTGGGGGTACTGTATAAGGGGCAAAACTGGGGTTAAGATGCATATAGAAAGGAATATTCAGAGTGATGATAAAGGGTGTGTCATGTTGACAAGCCCTATTTTTAAGTGACCACGCCCATTGTTTGACGCACGCGCCTTTGGCACGGGCACGTAGGAGGGGGTGGGGGGCTCCATTTTTACATTTGCCCTGGGCTCCAAATACCCTAGTTACACCACTGAACCAGACTTTTTGGTGCCCTGTGCCAGAGAGAGCATTGGTGCCCCCCCCATTTTTTAAATAGAGACATAAGATAGTGTACCTGAAAAAGGGCCATTACCTCATGGGGAAGGGCCAGGGAAGAGATAGGGGAGGCCAGGAGATGCTGGGGATAAAAGAAGAGGAAGCTACAAGTGAGAATGATAATAAACAGGAAAATTGACAGGCCCAAACAGTGCCCCCTGCCCTGCTGTGCCCTGTGCCCTGGCACTGGTCTCACTACTCTAGTTACAGCCCTGTAACCACAATTAGTTTAATTGCAAGAAACTACATGCATAGGAGCACCTGTTCATTTTAATGCAACCAAAGCCTGAGGATGTGTGAACTGAGCTAGCCTAAGAGAACCTGATCCAGAGATAGGTGCCAAGGGACCACACTGAAGTTGAAGAGGAGGCTACATACTATTTTCCCTTATATCCCTGCTGCCCTATTCTTATACGACTTTCCCTCACCCCGTACCACACACATCCTTTGCGTCTTGAGTCTTTTGTCCTACTTTAGATTTTGAAATCTTGAAAAACAAAGCTATTTATAGAACAAGTTGTATTATTTTTGTCAAATATATTTCAGGATTATATGTAGCCAAACTCATTTCTCTGATAGCAGAACAATTATCAATTTATTGCTTACAAGAACATGTAGGTGGAAATATTGAAAATATCAATATTATAAAATAAAAAACATTCTTACCCTTGAAACTTAAGAGAACAATCTGTGAAAAGAAAATGTCATTCCTCAACAGAGATATAAGAGCTCAGGACTGAGCTGTCCTTTCAGTAAATTATCTTAAAATGTAAAAAATGTTGAACATTTCTCAACCTAATTATTTCAATATGAAACTTTGAATGAGCTTCCGTTTTGCATTCTTCCGAAGCCCCGTGTCACAGATACAAGGATTGTGCAAGTCTCATGTCTCCCATATGCTCCAGTTGTTTATAAAATGGGGTAATACTCATGTCCTAAACACAAGGGTATTTCACTACAAATAATCCCCAGGGGTAATGATCTACTGAAAGGAGACGAAGGCTGATCTCACAAACACATGGTCAGAGACTGGGGATAATTGAGGAGATTGACGTGTCAGCTTCCTTGTTACATCAGAGAGGATGTGGATGAGCTGTTTTCCCGGAGCTAATGCAGAAAATTCCAAAAATGTGAAGTATCTATTTTTGTGGGTCTAGCAGATTCCAAAACAATAAATAAAAGGATTGCTTAAAAAAATATGAAAAGGAATGTGAAAATTATTTATCGGGTAGCATAGTGCCCATTAATCTCCGCATTGTGACTAATATTAAAATAAATGCAATAGATTATGGAGCTCTTGTAGAGTTCAAGTCAATTGACACCAAAATATTGCGATCATGAAAAATACACATTTAGAGTAAATTGCAAAGCTGCAGCCAGTATATTACATAACATGCTTTTTGCAAATAGTGTAAGATGCATTATTAGTTTATATTACTTCAATATATTACAGTGTGAAATCGCTATGGCCTGACCTGATGTGGGATAGCCCCAATGTATAAATAGAACTGATACAACACTTCTTAGTCATTCACATTTGGTTTCCATACATAGCAAGTCATCAGGGTTTATAGACAGCAAATTTGCTGCAGTGGAGCAGATCAGAAAAAAAATTGCCACTATGGAATTGCCCTGTGCTGAGCAATTTGGTGCTGGTTGGTTCTATGGCAGGATGACTTCACGCTCTTGGTTTGCTTGTTATAGTGCCATAATCTCTGACTTGCATAGCCTAGTGCTGGTAACTGCAATTTCAGGGAGACCCCACACTTTTTGTCCCTCTGATTTTGCCACTATTAGTTAACACGCCTTATTACAGTCAGGGTAGGCCAGTATTCTGGCTACTGCTTACTCCATGTTACCATGCATATGCATTACTAAAAATGCATTTTGAGCATCTGTGATGGACTTTGTATGTGAGCTCCTATATGCTTTCCTTATTCATACTGATGCATAATGAGTTTTTTAATGTGCTTCTTGAGGCCCGAGCGAGCTTAGTGCAGTCTGAAAGATCAAATTTGAGAATGGCTGGCTCTCTCTATACCAGTCATTCCCAACCTCGGTCCTCAAGGCACACTAACAGTCCTGGTTTTAGTGATAGCCATGCTGCAGCACAGATGGTTAAATCAAATTAACTGGGATACTAATTTAGTCACCTGTGCTCAAGTATGGCTATCCTTAAAACCAGGACTGTTAGTGTGCCTTGAGGACCATGGTTGGGGAACCCCTGCTCTATACTGTACTTGACAGTGGAAAATAGTAAAAATGGTCAACTTGTATTATTCACTATTAGCCATGGGTATATTAGTTTATACCAGTTATTAATTATTACTGTTTACTATTAACAAACAGTCTTTACATTGGCTGGATAAAAACTATTCGGGAACAACTTCCAAGTCCTAGTTGAGGAAAGCGAAATATCGATTTCTGAAAAGTGACAAATTAAGCTACATAATTGTCATCAGTTCTCTCAGTTGTGGAACAGTATTTAGGTTAATCAGACATAACATTATTATCTAATTGATTTTTAATTGCCTTTTTGAGCCGGAGGTAATGCGGGTAGGTGGGGTTTTATGCTCTGTGCTGTGCAGGAAGCCTGGCGCCCTACACATCAGTGTACTATGCTTAATGGTCATGCCGGCACTGTATTTTTTTATCTTTATAAAATCTGCACCTGAAAGCCAGAGGCTGGAGTCCAGGTGCAATGTGCGTATTGTATGTGACCTGCCACTGCCAGGTCACACATGATCAGAAGGGATCCCAGTTGATCAAGAATGTTATAAGTTATGCAGGTCATACATCTAGAGCCCAATTCCCAGTTTTGCCGACTCTGATCTAATTTGCCGATCCGCGATCAAAACCACCAATCCGCGGACATGTTAAAAATTCCCAAATCACCAATTCTGTCCATTTTCAGGTTTGAACCGGGGAATCGAAATTGTCCAACATGTTGACTTTAGCTGGCCACACATCTAAAGATTATCTGTCCAACCAGCCAACTAGTAGATTGGTTGGAATGAAAATCTGGTAAGGAATACAATCAGCAACTTGCTCCCAGACGCTGAAAAATGGACCAAAACTGTTGTATAAACAAATAGTTTAAATCAAACATTTAACAAACTTATCTGATGACCATTTTCATCTGTTTTCTGGCATTTAGGAGTAAATTTCTGATCATCATTTACTCCCATTCCTTACCAGATTTTCATTCCAACCAATCAACATGTTGGCTGGTTGGATGTAAGTTGTTCTAGTGTGTGGCCAGCTTTTCTCCGAACCCCAGACACTGGTGTCGGCAGAATGGGAAATTGGGGCAATCATCGCAGATTAATTGGCCCCATACCATCTTCCTGTTTAAATGGTTCTCAGAGGCCCCTGTTTCAATGCCCCAACAATTTATTTAATTTTTTTTTAAACAAATATTTTTTGAAGCATCAAGCATCACAGTTACATTATAGTGAACAATGGTCTAAGTATATAAGACGAAGCAATTACAAACAATAATATAATAATATTGAAGATACATAGCGTCACCATGAAAATGAAAATAGACAGCCGATAGGGTTCATCACATAGATATCCAGTACAATAAAAGATAAGATGACACAAAAGAATTATAAAAGCAATGAAAAGGAAATGTCTTGCCATCTCCCCCATCACCACCCACGGCACAAAACAAATACATAAAAAATAAGCGAAGTCCCACATCTATAGTTGTATTGGAGGGTCATTTACTGCAAAATGTGAAATGTATCAGGACAAATTCTTTACACTATGATGGATTTGAGTACACATAGGGGAAGAGTGTGTAGCTATGTAGCTTTCCCACATAAGAACTTTTCAATTTTTAGTTCCTTGTCCAAGGTCATCTCGACCCAATTCATTCTAAACAAATAGTGTAGCTTATCATTAAAAAGTGATAGTGAAGGAGAGAAAGGGTGTATCCAGGTCTGCAGGATAGCCTTGCAAACTGCCACACCTATTGCCAGCAAGAGGCATCAACCACCTTGTGTAATGCGGGTACAGGGTGAAGTATTCCAAACAGAACCCATTCAGGTATAAAAGGAATATAATTGACATAATTATCTATAGAGTAGACATGAACTTGGAACCAAAAGCCTCAAATCATGGGACATGCTCAAAGGCAATAGTACCTATTATCATAAACCTTGTCAGTGGACCTAGTACCAGAATCAGCCACCTGCCTGTATGTGCTGGCTTTCCTGGGAGATCTAAGCATCTCCATTCATCATCCATAGCCGCAGCGGGTCCCGCTGTTCTGAACCAGTGGCTGTCACCAGCCAGAGCGCTGTTACTGGTCACATCCTGCTTCACTCCAAATGCAGCCATGCTACAGTATCCCTGCTGTCCCATGTGGATTCTTTCCCACCGGCTCCTGCTGCTAGGCACAGCCATGTTGTTCCCAATCAGGTGACTAACTCACAGTCAATGGAATCCCAGTCTGTTTTCACCTGAATCCATTACCCAATCCTTGGCTAACCCAGGGAATTTAAGTTCCCAGCACTGTGCAGGTTGCCAGTGCAATGTTGTCTTCAGCCTAGCTGACAGATACCATCTGTGCTCCTACAGGATTCTCTGTTACTCGGTGTCGACTCCCATCGCGCTGCACAACTGGCTCCAGTTGCTATCCAGTTCCATTCTGGTAATCTGTTCCATTCCCATTCTGGTGTATCCAGTCCATTCCCATTCTGGTGTATCCAGTCTGGTCCCATTCTGGTGTATCCAGTCTGGTCCCATTCCAGTGTATTCAGTCCAGCTCTATTTTGATATTCCTGTCCGGTTGCATTCCAGTGTATCCAGTCCAGTCCCATTCCAGTGCATCCAGTCCAGTCCCATTCCAGTGCATCCAGTCCAGTCCCATTCTGGTGTATCCAGTCTGGTCCCATTCCGGTGAATCCTATCAGGTTCCATTCTGATCCACACACATACAGATTTCCAGAGTATTCTCATTGTCACAACCTCAACCCACTATAGGGAAACCCGAGCAGGGGACTGCGACCTGCATGTCGGGTGCAGCCAAGCCCAAATCCCCTTGTGGGGGATCACTGGTGAATACCACTGGCATGTTAGAATCTGCACCTCTGACTTTGGTCTCAGTAGACTTCCCAGATACTTGTCATGCTTCTACCAATCAGTTCTCAGTCCATGAGTCAAAACTACATCAGTTTCACTGTCTGAACTCCCATACCCTCGCCTACCAGTGACTACAGCTCGGGTTCACAAACAAATCATAGTGACACATATCTGTTAACTGAGGGTCTCATACACTATGGATCGCTATTGTGATTGCAGATACGATTATGCACACAGGTATGCTGCGAAAATATGCTAATGACCGCAATCGCAAAGCTAGTATAGAGATGCCCAAAGCCAGCACAGAGACGCCCACTACCGCTTTCACACATCCATAATACCTTGCAATCCTGCATATACATCGGGAACATCGAGTAACATCAGCCCCTCACGCACAATTACAACAGGTCTGACCTTACTCAGAAATTGCTAACCTAGTCGCACACAATGAGTACTCAAGCTGGGTAGGTCGTAGCAGTGGCTAATTTATGCACGCCCATGTAACGGCATTCAAACAGACAGACATGCCTGCATTTCTCCAACCACTCCCCTGTCACCACCCTCAAATGTTGACCTGACTTCACTCACTCTGCGATGGCATGATCGACCGTACGCAATTGCAATTGCGATCCATGCTGAATCAATCCCTGAGTTCCACATTTATAACTATTTGAATTTGGCGAGTCTCCTATCAGAAACCTCCAGTATGTGGAAAGGTAGGATCTATGTTCAAAAAACATTGTGGTGTAGGGGGAATAAGGTAATAGTGTGCAGACCTTGGCATGAGACTGAAGTTGGTCACCCACAGATAAATTAGGGAGTCGAGAAAGCCATGGGGGTAAGGCTCGTGGGGAGTCATCATGTATGAATGTAGTGTGGAGACAAGTATAAATGATAGAAATGTATCTTGCTTTCAGGGATAGACTTTGTAAAAGAGTATCTAATGGATTATCTCAATCTGAGTTCAAGAAAATTCATACAATGGAACTGATATAAATGGATATATTTATATCCATATATTTATGGATATAAATGGAACTGATAGTGTTGGACTTGTAAAAAAGCAAGAGAGTATCCTAGAAAGCGAGAGGCCCCTTAGTAGACTTACTGACAAATAGTCCGATATTACCTATGCCATGAGCATGCCAGATGTTAAATGGATATTAAATGGATCTATGTGGCCCTTCCATTTTGGAATTCAGGGTTGGAAAGAAATGGAGTTATAAAGGTTTGTGTGCATTTAACCCAAATTAGTGCCTAAGAATATGCCTTGTTTTCCTAGTGTGCAAAAGTAGTGGGTTGTCTCGTATCCCTGGTGGAATATCCTGATCATGAGTATGGAGAAAGCTACTTAGATCACAAAAGTGTGGGAAGGGAGTATTATTATGAAGAATGTTATTAAATATTTATAATTAAGCAGGTGCTATATATATGTCCTTGTAGTATTTTATAATACAGATGTGTCCACATACATCTATCCTCCATGCGCTACAAGACGCAATACACATAACGCGGGAGCGTTGTGTGACTCAGCATCGCCGAGCGTCTTTTCATGTGACTATTTAGCACAAGCATTCTGCTGATTAAAATGATATGCAGCATGTCTATGTTCTGTGTGCGACTGCGGGTGTATCTGCATACAAAATGCTACGTTACATTATTACAGCTGCTGACACTGTAATGTAGCATTTTGCATGCAGATACACCCACAGTCGCTCACAGAATATAGGCATGTTGCATATCATTTTAATCAGCAGAAGCTGCTTGTGCTAATTATTCACCTTGCTGTGTGAATAAGATGCATTTTAGGGTAAAAAGTTGCACAAAAAGACACTATGCGCTACCGAGACACAGCATCGTGCGACTAGAAGGGCTGTTTAGCGCGCAAGGGCTAGCTGTATGAGGACACGTCTAATTAGGGATGTGCGCCGACCCCTGTGTTTTGGTTTTGGATCTGTATCTCCTTCAAGGTTTTGGCTCTTGATTTGGTTTTCCAAAACCACCTTTGCGGGTTTTGGTTTTGGATCTGTATTTTTTTCTAAAAAATAAAAAAAAAGCTGAAATCACATAATTTGGGCCTGTTTTTGTTCCTACAGTATTATTAACCTCAATAACATTTATTTCCAGTCATTTCCAGTCAATTTTGACCACCTCACAGCTCACAATATTGATTTCATCCAGTTTAGGCCAAAAAGTTGCATCCAGCTAGCTGGCTGAATAAGATAAGAAACAGCAGTGAGCGTCATTAACATGTGGCAGATCAGCTTCCAACATGGCACAGAGTGGCACTGCAGTGGCAGACAGGATGACAGTGGCAATGCTCCAAATAGCACATAATGCAGGTACAAGATGGAATTGTCCTTGGGCCCTTCCACCCACCCTTATGTTGTATATAGAAAACTGGACATGCACAGTTTAACTAACCAATCACTTCAGCGACAGGGACTGCAAATTGTGGCTGAAGTTATTGATTTGTTTAGGCCCCCACAGCAAGCTACCAACGGGCAGCTGACATTGCTGGAAATGATCTCTCAGTGCACAAACTGGCTTTGCAGAGGCAAGATGTTGTCGCCATCATCATCTGATTCCTCACCCTCATCAGTGTGTACATAATCTTCATACAATATTAATTTGTCCCCGCTGAAATCCACCATTACAGCATTAGGTGCCTCTGTAATGTTTGGATGCAATTGGTGGTAAAGGTCTTCCTCGTGAAATTTGTAGGCAATTTTTTTGAACATCATCTTCTCCACATTCTGAGAAAGTAGCCTCCTACGCCAATTGTTGACAAGGTTCCCGGCTGTGCTGAAAACGCTTTTGAACACACTGGAGGGTGGACAGCTCAAGTAAAGCAAAACCAGTTTGTGCAAGGGCCACCAAATTGCCTTTTTTTCTGCCAGTAGTGAAACGGACTGTCTGACATGCCTATTTGGACACTATCATTAAAAAAGTCCTTGAACATTCTTTGAAAGGTGACTATGTCAGACGGAGTCATGGTAGAGGTCTCATTAATTTTAGCCAATTCTTTTAGACACGGCTAAATGTCAAAACTTGGTTGTGTTGACTCATCTGCATCACCAGTGATTCTTTTTTCGGGAAAGTTTAGTTTTTTCCTGGCAGCCGCACTTGCTGGAGAAACTGAAGGAGGAGCCATTTGTGCATCACGTGCCACTTGAGCTGACAATTTCCTTGCCAACAGCTTTTTGCATCTCTTCAGATCTGTGGGGTTGAATCAGACCCGGACACTAAGCTGAGCTCTCTCGCAGCCAAAAGGAGCCGGGTATGCAAATTCCGCGATCGTTCTGTCTGGTGTAAAGAAGCCCTTTATGTCTTACAGAGTGCGGCAGAGTGAACGCACACGAGGCAAAAGATGCCCACTTTTCATTCTTAACACATGTCATCTCAAGGAAGTGTATGATTAATCAGAACCATCAAGAGCCATCAGAGCTGCTCGCAGCCCTTGAGGTTGACCCTACCCCACTGCAAGGACTGCGATTACTGCAGGATGAAATACAACCAAGTGATGTGTACAATGACGCTTCCATGCTAATTATGCACACCCATACAACTCCGTTTTGATGCCCAGACGTGCCTGCATTCGCAGCACCACTCCCCCGTTCACAAGCACCTTCCCCTGTTACCACCCACAAATGGCACTGTCACTCAAAGTAGCATACAGTCTGTATACTATGAGCACACGATTCCCGGACACAGTGACTGGTTCACGAATGCGTATTTTGCTGCATACGCATGCGCAAACAGGTGACAATTGCCCATAGTGTGTGTCCGTGGCTTAGCGTCCAGGTCTGAATCAGGCCCTGTGTCTACTGGGAAGAAAAACACAATGTATCTCTTAAACCTAGGATCCAGCAAGGTTGCCAAAATGTATTGATCTGATTGTGAGATCCTTACAACCCTTGGATCATGGCAAAGTGAATAAAGGACTTAATCTACAGGTCCAAAATGCTCAGCGGAATCGCTTCATTTGAGCTCCTCCTTCAGTTTCTCAAGCTGCTTTTCCAATAGTCTAATTAGTGGAATTACCAGACTCAAGCTGGCAGTGTCTAAACTCACTTTCCAGGTGACCACTTCAAAGGGTTTCAGCACTTTGCACAACATGGAAAGTATTTTCCACTAAGCTGGAGTGAGGTACATTCCCCCTCCTCTTCCTATGTCATAGTTTGTTGTGTAGCTTTGGATGGCTTTTTGCTGTTCCTCTATCTACTGAAGCATATAAAGGGTGGAGTTCCATCTTGTAACTACCTATTTCTTTAGCTGGTGACAGGGCAAATTCAAAATTTCTTGCAGATGCTGCAATCTTCTACATGCACCTGCTGAATTGTGAAAATGTGCAGAAATTTTGCAAGCCACAGAGAGCATCTCCTGCACAGCCCTGTAATTTAAAAAAAAATTTGCACCGCCAGGTTGATTGTGTGAGCAAAACATGGGACATGTTGGAATTCACCCTGCTGTAATGCTCTCACAATATTGGTGGCATTGTCAGAAATCATAGATTCTGAGGAGAGTTCAAGTGGGGTAAATCATTTTACAATGACTTCCCTGAGTTTTTCTAAGAGATTGTCAGAGGTATACCTCTTAGTGAAACCGGTGATAAACAGAGTAGCCTGCCTCTGAATGAGCTGCTGTTTCTTAGATGCTGCTGTTGCTGTTGGTGCCGCTGAAGGCAATACACCCACCCAGTGGGCTGTTACAGTCATGTAGTCTTGCATTTGCCCTGTTCCACTTGTCCACATATCTGTGGTTAATTGGACAGTGGGTACAATGGCATTTTGGGGGACACTATTTAAGGCTTTTTAACATCCCTGTACAGGCTGGGAATTGTTTTTCTAGCAAAGTGGAACCTAGATGGGATTTGGTAGTAGGGACACAGGACCTCAATTAACTGTATAAAACCCACTACACTAATGACAAAAATCTGATGCACATTGAATATCAGCATAGATGTTACGGCATCAGTGATCCGCTATGCAACTTGGTGACTGCAGTCATCATTCTCCCCCTTGCAAAGGATTATTTAACAGTCAATTGTTTTTTTGAACTACTACTAGTAGTCTTCCTGGTCCCCTTCTGGGATGAAGATCCACTCCCAGCAGCAGCAGCAGCAGGGGAGGACTAAATTACTGTAACCTTGTCAAATTTGATGCAGGACTAGTTCTGATCATGATTGAGAAAATTGTTGTTACTTTTTTAACCAAAGTGTCTGAATTTTGCAAACACCTTTGATGGATGCGCTGTAGTTGATGTAACAGGGATGAGGTTCCTATATGGTTAAGGTCCCTACCTCTACTTACTCTGTCATGACAATGGGTACAGGTGGCTTGACAATTGTCTGGATTTGGGTGGAAATGATTCCACACATAAAAAGTGGATTTTTTTATTTTTATGCCCAGGCATGACAATGGGCTTTTCCTTATTATGGGCAACAACTGTTTCTACTGGGGCCTGATTTACTCAAACAACATTTTCGTCAACAAAATTCTCATCATCAGCAACCTCATCAACAACCTTATTAGCGTCAGGTACACAAATATCCTCCTCATCCTGGTGCACTTCGCAAAGAAGCATCCTCGATTTCTATGTCAGCATGTTGAATTGTGCTGCTCATCCCCACATTTGCAGAAGATGCACCAGTGGTGGAAGGAGGCTCTTCTTTGAGTACATTTTTGGAAAGGTCAGGCTCACACATGGCACCTGCCGACACACTTAGACTCTCCTCAGGGATTTGTGACATTTCTGAGATAGCAGTTGGTTCCTGTGCCTTAACGATTTTCCTTTTCTTAAAATGTCGGAAGGGAGGACTTACATCATTATAAGATGCAGAACCACCAGTCATAAATAAAGGCTAAGGCCTTAGCCTTTCCTTGCCTCTTTGTGTGGTGAAAGGCATATTGCCAATTTTATGTCTTTCTGCGGCTAATTTTCCTTTTGGTGTTTTTTTTATCAATGTAAAATATTGCTTCTTTGGTTTTAGATGCCATGACTTAAGCCCTGTATGCCCTTGGGCATCGGCTTGAGTAGATTATGTAGACGGACTAGTATCATCATGACTGGTTGCAGTGGCAGCAGCTCCAGCACTAGTATGTGATTCCAGGTCTCCTCTCAACTGATCATTCTCCATATCAACAAACACAAATGAAGCGGGATAAAGCACACACAGTAATTTGTTTAATTTTTAAAGATTACACTGTGGTATTAATGGACAAGAAATAAATGTCTGCGCTTATAACCACTATAAAAAATACTCCTAAAAAGCTGTTTTGACAATTTATTGGCAACATAGTAATAAGAATATCAATACCAAAATATAACTGCAGTTCCTAGGATATTAAATACAATGTTAGATAAACTGAAAAAGTATATCAATCAGACAAATCCCTGAAGGTCACACAGTCAATAGTAAGGATATATCCAGTGTGTGCATATATACATATACACACACACGCACACACACACATATATATATATATATATATACATTGTGACAGCATGATTCCACATGAAATAAATGTGGAATATCCAGATCTCCCAGGTTTGGCAGAGCAAAGGCATTAGGATTGTGTAAATGTCCAGTTCAGGTGTTGCCTCAATCAGTGCCTGGAAAGGCAGCTGATTACAGACACCTGTGAGAAGCTGGTTTAAGAACTGCAGAGACACTGGGGAAACTGAGCCTGATGGTGAAATAGTCGCCCAGCTAATAGGCCTGGGGGTGACTAGTGTTAGGGTTCCTGGACCTGCGAGTCCACTGAAGAAATATTGCTGTATTGGAAGACTTAGTATGACATCTTGCCTGTGAAACTGCCATATCCTGTGTACCTGCCTGAGGTTAGCAATAAAAGCTACTGATGGATTTGACCTGGTCTATGTGATTCTTGTCACAATATATATACTGTATATATAAAAGTCTCCACACTACCCGTTAAAGGAGTGAAATTGCAGGGGTAAATGAAGATATGTAGCTTGCAGCATAGAAATGCATACTGATGTAATAAACCTCATTGTTGTATAATACAGTTAGAAATAACTGGGCCTGATTCAGCAAGGATCGCAGTTGTAAAGACGCATGCAATTGGTTGATTAATTTGCACTGTGTATACATCGCAGTGCACAAGCGCAAACTTGCAATTGCGATGGGAAATGCGTTTGCAGGGGCTACGCAGACCCCAAGCACAGTGATTGACAGGAAGTGCAGTTTGTGGGTGGTGACAGGGTGTGGTCGGGCAAACGCAGGCATGCCAATGAGTTGGGACGGCGTTGCAGGGGCGTGCGTAAATTATCCACTGCAATACCATACGCAGCCTTAGGACTCATAACGTGACCTGAAGATAGCAATTCCTGAGTTAGGTCTGACCTGCCTTAACTGTGCGTATGGGTTCGATGTTACAGATTGTTTTGCTATGTTGCCCAAGTATATGGATGTGTGTAAAGGCACACATCCACATACCGATATTACTGTGCGATTGCAAGATTACAACAGCGTAATCGTGCAATCGCACAGTAATCATGCACAAATCGTGCACTTTTATGTCGGAAACGACCAGCAATGCACGCCCGGCTGGGCGTGTCCAACATCAATCATCGGATAAACATGCCGGTCAATCTGTTGATAACGACAGATTGGGCATGTTCACAGATGATGGAGGGTGCCTACACTGAACAATCAATCATTCAATGTAGGCACAGCACAGACTGTGAAACGACTGCATTATTACATTGTCGTAATTGTGCAGTTGTTTTTTGGTAGGCTAGTGGATGTGCTGCTTAAGGAGAAGTGTGCGTCCTTATGGTAAGCTTTGATCGCTATGTGATTGAAAACATTTGCATTTCACCGCTAATATTAGCAACTGCGGTGCGTACGTTCTAGCAGAATAGCGATCCTTGCTGAATCAGGCCCACAGTCTCCCATATTCAAATATTCCGAAATACGGAATATTTTTAACATGACTGAGATTGTGAAACCTTTGCTTTTTGATGGTTCAATGTACACAAACTTTGTTTAAGGCACAAAATTATTTAAAATAAAGTATAAAATGACCTTCAGGCTGTGTGTATAAGGTGTATATGAAACATAAATTAATTTCAAGTATGTACACAAACTTTGTTTGAGCCACAAAATTATTGAAAATATTGTATAAAATGACCTGCAGGCTGTGTGTATAAGGTGCATATAATACATAAATGCATTCTGTGTTTAGATTTGGGTCCCATTCCCAAGATATCTCCTTATGGTATGTATATATTCCAAAATACAGAATATTCCAATATCCAAAATACCCCTGATCCCAAGCATATGGATATGGGAGACTCAGCCTGTATTACTGTACATAAAGTCCAAGAGCAGTAACTTTGCACCACTACAAAAGACTGTTCTGCTACTAAAATCAATTTACAGTACTCGAACTACACATGATTTTGCTCAATTGAGGTTTGTATTGGTTTTCTAGTCATATTTTTCCCTTTATTTCTCTTTAGCAAGACCTAGTTTGCACAAATTCACGAACAAATAGTACTGTAGATCCCAATTCTATATTTATCCCTGTCTGAAAATGTATAACCTTGCCCTCTGTAAATGCATATAATAAGCCTGTGACAATAATGAGCATTCATTTTGTGGTATATGTGTTATTATATACTGTACTATCTGTAGGAACGCAGAGTAGTAAACACTGCATATCTCTGAATGTAGCCCTCTGAGGGTATAGCACCATTCATTAAATTGTGTTACTTAGCAACACCACACCATACACCACAGAAACCAGCAAGACACAGGAATGAAAACATTAGAGAAGGTGCAAATCTTGACAGCAATATAAAAGACCATCAAGACAGGCATAGCCCTAGCATAGAAGCAGATTGAGATAATGGTTGTAATTTTTCCTGGGCGTAGGTGTAATAACAATCAAATTAAGGAGAGTCTGAAAGTCAATGTGATGCTTAAAGTGACAGAAAGTATGTGTTACTGCTTTCTACACCTGAATTTTACAGCCATAAATACAGACATTTCCTCTTTGACATCAAGAATTATCCTTGATCTAATAAGCAAATATAATTTAAATTGAAATAGGCTAGCTAAATGAATAACAATATCATATATTTTTTTATGATGATGGCATTAAAACAGCAGTCAATGTGGAAAAGCTGTGGATAGTTAGGGGTTAACCTGTATGGCTCTCTGGTGGTGCTGAAGTGCAGATGTCCATTCTCCAGAAGCTCTGGGTAGGAAGGGGTTAAAGACTGCTACTGCATGCATTTTCTGGAGATTAGACATGAATTGGTTAATGTTACTGTTATATTTACAATCAGTCATCATTTTATTTACAAGCATCACTTACTGTACAGGAGCAGTGTGATGAATCTGGACAATGGTCAACTATTATAATAGGCCACTATGCAAGTTTTAATATATAAAAGGTACAAACAAAGGACCTAAATGTAGCAATTTGCATGCAATGGCACGATTTGGTGATATAGCCTCTAGATTTGAAGCAGCAAATAGTGAATGTGCAACCATGGCATATTGATACCGTGGAGCAAAACACCCTGAATTGGTTTTGCACTAGTGACTTGTGATGTCAGAGGAGGTTATATGCGAAGTGCATTAGATACATACTGGTATTTGTGGCCCAACAAGTGCCAAGACCAGCTTGCTGGGACTTTTAAACCCTGGGATGGGGGCACCTTTATTTTATTTTTTTGTGGGGGGGATACACTTCCCAAGGGATTCTAGCCCTTATCTTAACAATTTGGGGCTGATTGCCGTTATGGCAGGTGGACCCGACGCATTTAGCCATTTCTAAGCTAAAAAAGCCTGCACAGATCATTGTGATCTGTGCAGGGCTTTCACCTCTGCAGCAGATTGATGTTGGGCTTGACATCAGATCTGCTGCTGTGTGGGGGTTTGAAATCTGATGGGTATCAATATTGGATTTTAAATGACAGTCAAAACCAATGCATAGTAAATACTGATTTATTTTAGACTGAAATCCGACGCCAATGCTTATCGTTGTCCATCGATATAGAAAAACACCCAAAACTGACGCTCAGTAAATTTACCCGCATGATCTCTGCCAGCTCTGATCTTGTGCAAAGTTCAAGTATTTTTGCAGGGTGAAAATAGTCGTGCGACAAGCAACATCTCTAAAAATCCAATGTTTCTTTCTTTTTATCTCAGTACAATAATCTCGCCCCACAAAATCAGATCTCATCTCTGTAGTGATCTGCAAAATGAGGTGCCCCAGTGCCTTTGAGCTGTACTTTACTAAGAACACCTTCACTCCTCCTAATTAATAGCCCTGCCTTTGTAAGCTGCTGCGCCTCCAAAACACGGATATCTTGTTACATAATCCTATACGTCCCTGAAGAAAATCTAGGTGCAGCTATGCATACATGGTACAATTTCAAGCAGAAACTAAATAGAAGACCTTAAAAAGCATTAAATACTTCAAGAAAGACCCTTTGTTGTATCATTATTTTATTGTATCTAATGCTATAATTTATTACCTGTACTAGAATTTATATTATTTTATACTCTTCTCACAATCCTGTAATCATATCTGTTTACAGTATATTCTCATATAGAGATTCTGAGTCACATGCACAAGTGAATGCACCAACGTTCATTGGTGGTCGCCCGTCTGTGAGTATTTATAAAAATGTCAAACAAACACCTTGTGTAAATCAGTGTGGCTGAATGTGTAAGGACTGAGATGCCCACTTTTAGTGCCCGTGCAGGCTGTAATACCGATTGATGTGTCCTTATATGCCACCATCAGGAGCAGCACCGAAAAATGCACCAACCTTATGGCAAGTGCTGTGCCTCTGTCTGACGAGGGCCTCCTATGTGTGTGGCTGTAAGTCTGGGAACGCAACTACTTGCATTACCAGGCCCATGACACTACCCTAATACACCCACTAAATGGCTCATCTAGCCACTTCCCAGTCACTGCCCAGGAACACGCATCACTTTTCCGCCACCTTTCTGATACCTTCTGTATATATTGCAACAGCACCTTTGTGCATTCACTCTGTAACACATGTGTTATAGGGGTTTTCAGAACTTATTGGCACATGCACAGCTGCAAGGATTGCGTGCCACTCAGAATCAGGCCCATAATGAGCTATTTGTCACAGAGGTAAAATGTAAAAACCCTCATTAAAATCTGGTAGGTATAGCCAGGGTTGTGGACACCTTTGCCAGGCCCAGGTACAGGGAAGGGGCGTGGCCAAACTAGGGAGATGTGGCTAGACCCCCTCCTTACAAAATATTTAAAAAATGTAATATCTTTTTGTGGCCGCAAATCAGCCGCGCACGCCGCACAGGGGGCGCAGGTGTCTGGGGGCACAATCGCTCCCCTCCTGCATATAATGCTGGGAGCAAGAGAGAGCTGACTGCTTCTGCACCAGCCTCTCTCCCTAGCCCAGCCAGCACACAGCGTGACGGCAGCGTGTGTGTTGGGCTGGGGAGAGAGGCTGCTGCAGCAACAAGCTCTCTCTCTTCCTGCCCTAATTAGCGGCGACGAGGCAAGGGGGCGGGACCCAGGACACGGGGCCCCTGCCGGTCCCCTCCAACAGGTGCGGGGCCGGGTAAATAGCACCTGCTCCCCCTCCCTCTCGGTGCCCCTGGGTATAGCAATATAAGGAGTTAATTTATCCCTAGACACGATTTCCAGTAGACCCCATGTCACTCGTGAGGCTGCTGCAGTAAAATGTTGCCATATAGACTGAAGAATTACAACTTTATTAAGAACTCTTTGACACCGACAGTGATTGTCCCGCTATGTGGGTAATGACATATCACTTCGGCATCTTATTCACAAGCTGCAATAATATTAGCAACAGAAGTCTTAAGGTGTTGACTGTGAACTGAAATACTTCATGAACTCTAAATGATGGCCCAAAGTGTAGAAATTGGAAATGAAATATTTAGAGTATCTTCAAGTGAAATTCTTCAAAAATCATTGGCTCTGAATATTGATTTCACCATTTTGAAGAATTTCACTTGAAGATACTCTAAATATTTCATTTCCAATTCTACACTTTGGGCCTCATTTAGAGTATGAAGTATTTAGTTCCCCAGTCAACACCTTAAGATTCTGTTGCAAATATTACAGCCAATTCATCCAATGATAAAATTTGGCTTAATAGTGTTAGTTATAAGTACAAAAGTCGTATCAACATATTCATACATAATATAATGTAATGAAGGTCATACTCACAAGAGAGAATAGTGTCTTTGCAGTGTTTTAAAGTTGGATTTTCCAGGTAAAATATTATTAATATTAATATTATTAAGACAAACACCTGAAATCAATAATTTGCAGCTTTATAAATTCAAAGGGGATTTTCTTTTCTGCAGTCCAAATGGAAATCACATATAATAAATCTGAATAGATGAACTTAACATACTGTAATATAGCCATGGTGATAACGAATGAAGGATAAGCTGGGAGGACAATATGCAAACAGCCAATCAGAAATACATAATTGCTGCTGCTGGCGTCTTCATAAAAAAAGCTGCAAAATATATGCCTCCTAACTAAGTAGTGTATCTCGGGATGCATCCAAGTTTCATTAGGGGGCATCTCATGGGGGATATGCTACACTTCAATGTAAATACCTTTACTGTACACACCCAATACTGGTTCACTCCAATTCTGCCTTGCTGGGTCTAAGGGGCTGCAATTATGGGCACATATTGGCATATACACAGTACTCTAATGTGTATATCCCACAAATGCACTTACATCCAACTTTAATAATGTCCTATATCTGTACTTACTCTAAATTGGCCTAAGGCTGCAATTTAGTTTTCTTTTGGCTTGTTCCAATTTGAGCAAAATGACATGACCTGATTTCAAAAATATAAATTCAATTTAAGATGATTTGTGCTGAGCAAAAGAAAAAAAAAACTGAAAAGAAGCTACACATTATGTAATATAGAAACTACATGTTCTGAAATGTACTGTAAATGGGAAGATTTATTAATGGGCAAAAAGCCCTGTTACTAACAAAGGTATTCATAATGTCCACAGCAAAATGTTGATTGTTAACATATCGACATCGTGAAAATGTCCTAATTAGGGTTAGGGTTAGGATTACCATTAGGGTTTGGGTTATCAGAAGGGTTAGGGTTACCATTAGGGTTAGGATTACCATTAGGCAGTGGCGGAACTCCCGGAGACAATGGAGTCATTTGCCACCTGGCTCCATTGTCCCTGGGAGCTGCATGGAGAAGGAGCGCCGCTGATCAGCGCTCCACCTCCATTGGCGTAACTACGGAGGGTGCAGGGGGTGCGGTCGCACCCTCTGCACCCCCATTTGCCAGGCGCCCGCTGAGTGTGTTACCAGTGGGTGCCCAGCTCCTATTCAAACCCCTGGCAGCAGCCAGAGGACAGAGCTCCCTCCGTCTTCCGGGTCCAGCAGCGCACTATGGGAGTGACACCATGACTTCACTCCCATAGTGCCGAGGAGCGGACGCCGAGAATGGACGGCAGCAGCACTGGAGCGGGGATAAAGGTAAGTGTTTTTTTTTTTGTGTGTGTGCATGGGGGGGCTCACTACTGGGGGCTCACTACTGGTGGGCAACTACTGGGTGCAACTATAGGGGGCTCACTACTGGGCACAACTACAGGGGGCTCACTACTGGGGGCAACTACAAAGGGCTTACTACTGGGGGCAACTACTGGGGGCTCACTACAGGGAGCTCACTACTGGAGGTACTGCATAGGGGGACCATTACTGGAGGCACTGCATAGGAGGACCATTACTGGGGGGCACTAAATAGGCGGGCACTGCATAGGGGACCACTATTGGGGGTATTGTATAAAAGGAACTGCATAGGGGGGGCGGCAGCTGGGGCTGGCATAGGTGCTGGGGGGTGGTACATTTTAATTTGGAGGGGTGGGGGCACCAACATTTATCTTGCCTCCGGGCACCTGGGATGAAGTTACGCCACTGCCATTAAGGTTTGGGTTAGCATTAGGGTTATCATTAGGGTTAGCATTACTATTAGGGTTAGCATAAGGGTATGGATCACCATTAGGGTTTGGGTTAGCATATAAGGTTTAAGGTTACCATTAGGGTTAGCATAAGGATTCGGGTTACTATTAGGGTTAAGTTTACAATTAGGGTTAGTATAAGGGTTAGGGTTACCATTATTGGGTTAGGATTACCATTAGGGTTTGCAGAGCTAGCACTAGGCATAGACAAACTAAGCAATTGCCTAGGGGCATCCAAGCCCGCCTAGGGCCGGCAGTTGGCGAAACTTTGGGACAGGCACTGAGGCAAAGGGCACCTGCTGGGGCTGCTGCTACTGCTGCTGAGCAGCATCCACTATTTGCTGCTGGTCAGGCCTGGCAGCAGCAAACAGTGAGCAGGCAGGCAGTGGTGGAAGTTGTGGTGGCAGGGCACCTGGATGACTGGGCTCTGCTAGTGGTTAGGTAGCTGCGATCGGAGCTCTCAGCATCAAACAGGCAGCAGCTGCAGCAGGCAGCTCACAGTCAGCAACAGCGGGCTGCCCCTGCAGGAGCAAGCAGGTCCAGGGAGGCTGGAGCAGGGTAGCAGACTCTGCACAGTGGGCACTGGGCATCAACAAAAATGGCTGCTGGTTTCTGAAGGAGGCTGCTGCGCATGCCTAGCATGCCACAACAGTTCCTCCTTCCATGGTCCTTTGCGGAGTCCAGTAGTGCACTGACTCCCTGCAGCCTGTCAGCGCCACCCCCACAAAGTGCAATGAGGAGGATTCGCCAAGACCTGCAAAACAGCAGGAGTGGATGCACAGCCAGCCAGCCAGCCAGTTTTAAAAAGTAAGTGATTGTGTTCTAAAAATGTTTTAATTAAACTCAGCGCAGCATGTAGTGAGGGGTGCTGAGCTGACTGCTGGGTGGGGGGTAATTGGTGATGGGTTTTGTTTGCTGCCTCTGTGATCTCTCCTTCTGGGTAATGGGTGCTGTGCTGTGAGACAGGGAGAGGGGTGCTGGGTCAGCGGTGGAACTAGCGGCGGTGCAGCTGGTACATTGAACCGACTTGGGCCTGCCGCAATGAAGGGGCCTGCAGCAAGCAGCAGTCTGACTGACTCATTTTACGCAGCGGGTCGTAACAAAGGAGGCTGCCTGGATAGTTGTATATTTTGTGCGTTTAGCATGTGTTTCTTTAATAATAAAAAATAAGCCATATACCAATGTGTTATTTTTAGTATCCGTGTATAAACTCTAAGCTTGGTGGTGGGATTATCTTCTAGGGGGCACCAACAAAAATCTTGCCTAGGGCATCAAATTGCTTAGGGCCGGTTCGTTTGGGTTAGCAACATGTTGTCTGTAGACATAATCACCATGTTGACATTCTCATGCGAACATTATTAATGTGGGCATGATGATTGCAAACAAAATATTCAGAACTCCTGAAAAAATTGCTGCTTTTGCCAGCAATTGAAGTTATCGCATCACCCAATACAATAGAACACTGGTTATCTGAATACAAATAATATAATGCTCCAATTATCCGAACATGATTTATGAGAACCATAAATTATTTCTTTATCCGTGCAATAGATGTCTTGTTTCTATTGCACAGTTCAACATTTTGATATTTTGTTTGTGCTTATTTTGTTCTACTGTACATGAAACAGGCTACTTTATCTTTACTAATTGCCTCTGCATACGGAAGCTGTACCTGTTCTGTTATCCTATCTTTGGATGGAACAAAACCATTTACAAGATGTGGTCTTGCTTGAATAAAGCATTTTTGTTAAAATTTATTTTTTTTTTACAAATAAATCCTTTTTTAAAAGCCCACATCTGACACACTCATGCCTAGATATAAAAAGACTGGTCCAATGAAGTGCAAGTAAACTACTGTAAAATGGAAACCACCTTATGCAATGTATACTAACAACTACCCTGAACAAAAACTTTTCAGTAAGGTGGAATACATTGTTTTCATTATCCTCTTCTAATTCTAATTCTATTATTTTCTAATCTGTAAAACAGTTGGAGGTAGATGAGGCTCAAGCAGCCTGTAGCCAAAGGATTATAATGTTAGCAAAATACTCACAGATATTCAGTTAGAGTGGCAACACTGCCAGTTAACAATCAACTGTAACATTTCTGGGAACAGTACAGAGAAAATGTAAAGCTGGGTACACACTATACAATATATTGTACAATAGATCATTCAAAACAGTTCAGAACAACCATTGTAATGTGAGTACCTGGAAAACCACCCAATTCATTGCAATATGATTTGTATAGTCATATCTTCCCCTCAGATGTGCAGATGGGATGATGCCAAGGACGATGTAGTATAGTTATCATTAGACATGTATTGATACATTGCTCTTTCTTGCTCTTTCTTACAGTGGATTGTGCAGGACATATGGTGATGTGATTTATCATTAGATTACATCGACACGTCACTGGGTCGCCTGGTCATCCAGGTGTGTATCCAGCTTAAGAGGTAGGTATGGGACATCGAGAGAAAACATTGGTCATAAAAAATTGTTTAGTCCTAAACACTGGTTTAGGAACACTGATGCTTTCCAATGTTAACCAGTTTTTCAACTTGTTTGAAGTAAACTACTGTAGCTACTCAACAACAGTCCAAGCAAGGGATTTGAACATCAGACATCCTATACCATTTTCATACGCTTCACTTTGGAGCTATAAGTCATTGTGTAAGCCATGTTAATAAGTTTCAATTAAATCCCCATGTATTTTAAACACACATTGCTCAACATACCATGCAGGGGAATTTCCAACCTCCTATACTGCAGTTAGACACTTTTCACATAATCTATTTGTTCCTATATAGAGTCTTGTCATCTTAAATACATGAAGCTAGGTATAATTTTAGTTTAAACCATTGCAGCTAAGCTGATCTATGTAGTGTGCAGTCATACACTACATGCACCCACACATTACATAGTTACACACTACATAGATCTGCTTAGCTAATTATTTAAACTAACAATTATAACTAGATTCACATAGGTAGAATCACAAGGCTTCCTACACATGAGAAAAGAGCTAATGTGCTAAGTGTCTGACTGTGGTATTTTATTTGTGAGTTTGAGTCCCATGTACAGTATGGTACACTGAGCATTGTGTGTTTTAAATACAGGGGTATGCTACTGAAGGTGCACATATCTCCTGTTCTTATGGGCTTAGCTGCCAGGTGTGGGAGACAATCAAATGAGCCTTCCTACATTAACCCCTAATACATCGTAGAACATAAAAAAAAACCTTGAACTTGCGATGGTGATGAAACATTAGATCACCATTGCAGGGTTAGCCATCGGCCATCAGAACCAATCCATAATGAAACATCATTTGATTCTAATCCCTAGTAAGAGATACTTGTAGCCAATACTTTACAGTGTCATATTCATATACCCTCTATATGGCATGTGAAATAATTAATTATTTCCACCTGCCTCTTTTACAATGGTAATGCTTCTGAAGATGCAAGTCACTATACCCAGGTCATTAATGACACAGTCTGTATATTCAGATTACCTATTCTACCTCCATTCAGCAGGGGGCTGAATTTGCTTCTATATACCGCTGAATGATAATCTGTTTAGATCAGTCTATGAAACAACTGTGCTAATTATTGTTCTGTGTATGGTATTGAACAATAATTGTTCTCTACCTGAAAACGTCTCAAATATGGCCTTGATGGTTTGGTTTGGTTATCAAACCTGTCCAATCTACCTGACTGTCATACAGTCAACTTCACACTGTGAATGCAGATCACCATCATATCTTGCAGTGCGTGTAGGGGCTCCAATGACCAGACCGTCAATCTTCTCCATGTCCATGTCGACTTCATTATCATGCAGTCTATGGCCAGCTTGGTGAAGTCTCAGGATTGGTCCAAGTGTGATCACTTTTAGATCCTATTCTCTCGCTTCAGAGTAAAGGGGTATGCCACTTCATAAAGTTGGCAAGTTAGGGTTAAGTGCCTGTCCATTAACATATCTGAAAATTGTTGTGTAAATCTGCATGTCTGTTAAACATATATAATATGTGCCTCTACCCTACTGTAACTTTTTGTGATAAGAAGGTTATTTTAAGAACATGGAAGAGAATGCTTACGGGACTTACTAACCAAAGTTATTTTGCAGTAAAATCACCCAAACACAGATGTGTTGGGGAGTTCCCACAAAAGGTAAGTATCTCCTGGATGTAGCAAGGAGAAACTACAGCAGATATCTTCAATATTTTCTGTGGTCCGTTCATTTGCAACTGCAAAAGCAGTCCCATAGGGTTTTTATAGGGGCTGCTAAACTGTCAGATTTAGCAAGCTCTGGAATACAAGGCATTCCACAGCTTGGGCCTGGCAGCTAAACCATTTTGGGATAGCATTAGCTCATATTAGCCTCTGGGCTACCACACTGCATTTCTAACTGGAGAGAGATCCTCTCAATACCTCTACATTGGCCCCCACTGATGCATGTGCAAACCAATGGAAGCACATGGGCATTCCAAACCCAAAAGCAAAGTCATAGCGACTCACCTTGACAGAGCTTTTCTGAAGCTCTGTCCTGGCACCAGATGGGGCATAAATATTACATCCCAGCCACATTAAAAATGTGGTTGGTGATAAATACGCCCCTAGTGAACCTCTTGGTGGGCTGTCAAGTGTTGGCAAAGTTGCTATTGTATTCTACCAAACTGTGTCACTTTATATGACACATAACGGTGTCACTCCTGCTGCCATGTGTCAATATATTGATTCAATCAAATTAAGTTCACATTGGACCACAAAACACGTTTCTAGTGCAATAATTGATAGTGATGTACAACATGTAAATCAGATTTTTATCTAAACTGTTGGTCTCATTCCTCCATTTATATTGTGACTTGAGAAAATTAAGAAATAAACACCTGATATTGTTTGGGTTCAGTATTAGATAATCACTTGAGTTAATATTTGTATTAAAATGTTTAACACCAGAATAGTCTCTGAAACATCAAAGAATATTCATGAGAGAGCTGCTCAGAATTAAAAAAACAACAACATTTCATCCCATGTGACAATCAGATTTAAAAAAACTAAAAATATTTCATACCATTTGACAGTTAAATATAATCTGTTTTTACACTACCATATGAAAACATCAAACAAGTTAACACCTACAGAACAATAAAAAAATAAAAAGTTGACTTCATTTTAGAAGATTTTTGCTCTCTTTAAAATCTCCCTCTCCAATGAAACCATAAACATACATGAAATAAATAAGTATAGTAACAACAGAAGCACAGCAAACTACCGCGCACACAAAAAAATAACAAAGACTTAAATCTAGTCAATAATTAATAAGTTCATTATTAATGTATGTACTAATGTGATCCGCAGTGTGTATTTCTCGATATACACAGAATGTGATCTCCACTATTTCCAGTTCATACAACCGGTTCCATTTCAGTGACTTGGAAATCATCATTTGTTTTGCATGGAAATTAAAGACTTAATTATTACATTATTACAGTATGATATCTGCTGAGTGATACGGCAAATACATTATGTGTTTAACAGTGTCCCAAGAGGAGAGTACAGAGGACCTGTACAGTAGCCATTGAAACAGGTTAACCACTTCAGTGCTGAAAAGGACAAAGATTCTGCACAGTACAATATTGAATCTGAATTGATGATTGGTAAGCATCCAGTGGGTACAATTGCATCTAGATTACATAATGTAATACTGTATGGAAAATTTATTTTTAAATTTGAACTACTGGAGTGATACATTGTATTTTCTTAAAATTTAAGTTTTTATACCCCAAAAAAATTAAAATGTAACTTGAACTGTGCTTTTTATTTAACACACTGAATTATTTTGTTTTTACCGAATGCATATTAAATATAAAAATCTAAAAGATCTTTTCCGCAGTGTTCAAACAAAACATTTTGTGTGTGTTGAAATTAGATATACATTTGTACTCACCAGTTTAAACTGTGCAGTATGAGATGGGTAGAGGCTGCAGGTGATGCTTCAAAGACTTCATTCAATAAGTCACACTGGTTTAGCTTCAGCTTCTTCCACTCCAGAGAGAATTAGCTCGCCTCTGTGCTGTGTGAATATTCAAGAGGAAAAAAAAACAGCTTAGTTCCCAAATTTTGAGGACTCCGCTGTGCTGTGTTCAGCCTGAAAAAATCAACAGTTATCAAAACATACTAAACATCGCTGCATCTCAGTAGAGTGACAACCTGTTAGCAGCGGAGAGTACTACTGGCTCTGCTGAAACAATTGGACAGCTCATTCGAGATGAAACATTTACTGCAACAGAGAGCAAGATAAGAAAATAGTGACGGTAGCTTAATGTCACACTGTCATGCATCTTCAATAGTGTTGCAGCCATTTCCAGGTAATTAGTTGTACAGAGAATGAATGGTAGAAGAAAACTAATCCCTGTAACGGTGTCCGGCTATGCATTGTACAGGCTTATGCTCTCTCTCCCTGTTTCCAATGACAAGCTGCTTCTACAACTGCTCCTTGTGATCATAGCAACACAGACTGCAACCATATCTATTGCTATGGGACATCTGCAAGATCATTTGAAAGCATCGACGGTGATTACACGATAGCAACACAAAAGGAAGGAGTTTCAGGGATGCTTTAGTGATGCGCTACAGCATATGATGCGTTGGTTCAAATGCTACCAATTTGAAGGCACTGCAGTGCACTTATTGGACACAATGAAAATAAATCTGATACTTTGCTATACTGTGCACATTTGAGATATTGTCCTTGTTTTATTATTTTAATACGCTTACTTGTGTTTGTAGAAAGCAGCAAATATGTACAATGTGTTTAGAATGCATTGAGAGTTAAGGCAATTGCTTTCTATTAAATTATGAAAATTGCTTATAAAACTGGCAGACGGAAGGCAAGCTATTGATGAGAGGGTATGTTTAATTGGCAGATCTGCAAGGGAGCAATGGAATATTATGCTTTATCCAACCAAGCTGTAGCATGCTTTAGCCGGGTACTCTGAAGGAACATTATCTACCTATTCTGGCATCAATACTAAAGTACTGCATGGGTAACTTCTACAAGAATGCATCTCACCTATACTGAAATGTTCACCCAACTGTACCCACACCCAGAACCAGCCCAATGACAAACCTATATTGAATATGACTAAGGGGTCTATTCAGCATTATTTTTTTTACATAAAAAATACAGAAACTATGATTTCCATATGTTTTATGTAAATCCCCTATTCAGCAATGGGTTAATGGAGAAGATAACGCAATTGTCTTCTCCACTAATTCTCATGTCGCTGAGTACTGTAAAGTAGGGATTACCCATTGATCAGCATAGCAAAAAGTGTTAAATTACTCAATAAATCATTACTTTATATAACACCATCTCAGAATGGCGTTATATGAAGAAAATGCCTTAAATTTCCCAAAAACTGCAGGGACAGAGGGAATATTTCCCATAAGTCCCTACAGCATCTTGTAAGCCCGCCCAGTCTCTGTGCCTGTTATCCGGTGATGTCACGACCAGGGTTTCCCGGGATAGGGGACGACGGGTATTACCTGTGAGGGCGCTGTGGATTGGTCCTTCCGGTGGTGGGGCTGGTGTCAGGCAACGGGCATTGGCTGTGCGAGGTGTTCCGCGGGCACTGTCATTCTAGCCAGGGTAGGCCTATTGGTGTTTCCATTTCACTCTGGTATGGGTGCCGCCATTTTGCCTCTGGTCATGTGACTTAGCTGCTCCATTCCTGGCATGTCACATGCTCTCTCTGACCTATCACGATACTGCACTGGGTACTTAAGGGAGTTCAGAGCTTCCCATAGTTGCCAGTGCAATGTGGTTCACAGCGTATGCTGAGAGAGTGTTCCTGTGCTCCAGTAAACCTGTCTGTTTACCTGTGGATCCCAGCTTCCAAGCAGCCTGCATTGCTCTTCCTGCTCCCAGTCTCCTGCTGGAACCACCCTGCACCTTCCATTAACCCTCTCCCTGCCTAAGACCTGAGTGCGCAGTTAACCCTGCTCCTACACTGCCTCCAGTTACCTAGCTCTATGCAGCTATCCAATTTCTACACTGAATCATCTCAGTGCTACTCATCAGTTATCAATGAAAAAGAAAAGAGAATTGTGTCTGCACTCTGTCCCTTATAATATTATGATATAATCACATGGAGGACCCCAAATCAATATCAATTAATTGATTACTAATTTATGATGGTGGGGGTGCTGCCCTATAACAACCAAATAGTTCTGAAATGTAAAGAAAAAGAGTCAGGGGTTGTTTTCTCGTGGGCGCACACAAATTATTATATACAATAAAAATTAACTTTTATTATCATTAATCTAAAATAGTCCCAATAATTGGGAAATATACAGTGAAATATATGAATAAAATAATAAAGAATTAAACAAAAAATGTGAATGCAAAAAACAAAAACAAAAAAAAAATTTTAAATACAAAGAAATTAATGTGAAGGTTTAAAAAGCAAAATCCACGAATAAGTCTCTACTAATCAAAGATCCTGTGTATTAATGGGAGACAAAATATGTCCAAGAGATAATCTCTATTGTTACATAAAGGCCTGTTATTGGCTAATTTGATATTTCATAATTGGTCATAGAGTATACAAGTGCATATACTAACAATAATGATCTCTATCCACAATAAAGAATTAGTGCTCGCACAGACAACTAACAAATGAGGAGATATCTATAATATATGAGATCAATTATTAAGATTGAATATTGCAAATTACTATCAGAATAGATAATTAATACAGTGATATAGCTATATACACTCGTACAAAAATGCTGATGGTTTCATGTATCTCTCTATAAAGAGCGGGAGAGCAGCACACCTATCTAACTCAATTGAGTCTGTTGTGTGCATAAAAAAGCATGTAATGTATCTCTCTATAAAGAGCTGGAGAGCAGCACACCTATCTAACTCAATTGAGTTATCTCCTCATAGATATCTCCTCATTTATTAGTTGTCTGTGCGGGCACTAATTCTTTATTGTGGATAGAGATCATTATTGTTAGTATATGCACTTGTATACTCTATGAACAATTATGAAATATCAAATTAGCCAATAACAGGCCTTTATGTAACAATATAGATTATCTCTTGGACATATTTTGTCTCCCATTAATACACAGGATCTTTGATTAGTAGAGACTTATTCGTGGATTTTGCTTTTTAAACCTTCACATTAATTTCTTTGTATTTAAAAATTTTTGTTTTTGTTTTTTGCATTCACATTTTTTGTTTAATTTCTTTATTATTTTATTCATATATTTCACTGTATATTTCCCAATTATTGGGACTATTTTAGATTAATAATAATAAAAGTAAATTTTTATTGTATATAATAATTTGTGTGCGCCCACGAGAAAACAACCCCTGACTCCTTTTCTTTACATTTCACTACTCATCAGTCAACCTAGTACTTCAGTAATAGGGAGGAGATGATGGTATCAGTGAGGGAAGGAAAAGCACATGAGGGAAGAGGGCCCTGCTCCTGAGAGCTTACAGACTAAATGGGAGAGAGAGACAGACATGGGAAACACAGAGGGGAGACAGAGTTAGCAAGGAGCATGGAGCAGTGGGTTAGGATGAGAGCTAGAAGGGTGACCAGACCCACTAAAATCTTAATAATTTTCTCCATTTTTGTTCCGCCTTTTCTGCTGTATGTGTCAATGCTAAAGATGGGTGAAGTGTCTTGATCTGTCTTGGTGACTATGGGAAGAAAACAAACATAACATAAACCACCAGTGAACCCACCTTGTAATGAAAGCATATACGTCCTCCACTTAACCATGTCACAACGTTGTATGCCTCTTAACTCCCATTACACTGGCTCACTACTCATGTCTTCCGTTTGTCTCCCCCTTCCCTTTAGACTGTAAGCTCCATGAGCAGGGCCCTCCTCCCTCCTGATCTCATCACCTAGTTCTCTTGCACACCTGCTACACATCCTCCTTGGGCCCCATGACCCCAATCATCTGTTTTTGTTTTTTCAGGTGAACAAAACCTGTCATTTGCACCCATGCTGACAGCTACAGGTTTCATCTGACGCTGTATTTTTCTATTGCACACACTGCATCAGTGGCTGTATCCATATTTGTACTGCTATTTGTACTGTACTGTTTTACCTTATACTGTCTTTTGTTTTGCTCTCTGTACGTTGCTGCAGCGCCCTATAAATAAAATGGAATAATAATAATAATAATAATAGTAATAATAATAACAACTTAATGATCAAAGCCATGACTATTTCACAGAGAGTTAATCACAAGTATTTTCAAATGCTGATCACTTGGGATTTAGATTATGGTGAGGAGGAGATATTTCTGGATTTTTTTAATACATTTTTGCTTAGCCCTGAAACCTGCAATGCTGAATACCACAACAGACTAGTGTCAACCTACTGGTACAGTGACCCTCTGACTTTGGGTACCAGAATGTGGCGAGGCACCTGTCCTCACTTTGGGCCTGATTCAGACCCGGTCGCTAAGCTGCGAACGCTCACTAGGGACGATTATCGCACATCTGTGCATGCATATGCGTTAAAGTACACATGCGCGAACCAGTCACTGCGGCCGGGAATCGGGCGCTCGTAGTACACAGACTGGACGCTACTTTGAGTGACAGTGCCGTTTGTTGGTGATAACAGGGGAAGGAGCTTGTGAACAGGGGAGTGGTGCTGCGAACGCAGGCGTGTCAGAGCGTCAAAATGAAGTTTAATGGATGTGTATAATTAGCAAAGTAGCGTCATTGAACACGTCACTTGGTTGTTTTTTTGCCTGAACTGATCGCAGTGCTTGCGGTGAGGTAGGGGCTACCTCAAGTGCTGCGTGCATCTCCGATGGGTCTCAATGTTCCCTATTAATCACACACTTCTTTGAGATGACGTGTGCTAAGAGAGAGAGGTGGGTGGCTTTATACTCCTGCGTACACTCACTGCCGTCGCCCTCTAAAGCTTAGAGGGCGTCCTTAAGCCAGACAGTGCAATTGCGGGATTTGCATACCCTGCCCCTTTTGGCAGCGAGCGAGCGCAGCTTGGCGACCGGGTCTGAATCAGGCTCTTTGACTATCCTCTGCTGTGGCTATGACATGTCGTGGGCAACTAGAAGGACCCCCCAAACACTGAAGTTCCTAGCAAATAGTATCTGGTGGAGACATTGGACACATGTGCACGCAAACGTGCAGCGTACAGTCTATAAAATAATGCTGGATGCCAGACCACCTCATGATGAACAATGATCATTTTATTTACACGTCTTCCTCCAACACAATAAGCATAATGGTTACAGGTACAGCTTTGCCAAATTCCTCCACTACATTACTGTACTTTCACCAGCACATTAATAATGACTGTTGCAATAGATTTAGGTTACGGGTTTCCAACATCATGCCAATATCCCCAGCACAGTTTTAAGGATAAAGGACACAGCAGTGAATGCAGATGTGTCATCCAGATTCATCTACAGCCATGCAGCCTCTTCTTTCAACATTAATATGGATTTTTTTCACAAAGGATTCTGTCACTGCTGGAGTCTCTCACACATACAGTTACTCAGGACACTCTTCCTCAGGAATCTGTACTAGTCATGCTGTTGTACATGTTGGTAGCTGCTCATTCACTTCAGTAATATCACTCAGGTGCATGAAAGTGAGGGGTTATTCTATACAAGAAAAAGCAAATGGTATTCTCCAGCACTTTTATGATAACAGCAATAAGATTTGAAAAACGACATGGTGGTAGATAATTCAGCTAGTCATGCTGTTGCCTGCAGTGACACACCTCACCCCCTCCACTCCTCCTCTTCCTCACTATACAACAAGGATCCTTCATACAAAACATACAATCATGCCTCTTCCTCTTCTCTCCTCTCAGGACTTCCACTCTGATGACCTCGATTCCTCCATGGGTCCTCCTTACATCTCACTTTTCGGGAGCACTCTCTCTCTCTGTCTCCGCTGCACACAATAGATAAGCTTTTTCCTGCTCTAATATCGGTTGCATTTGGGGCGACTCACCCTCTTCACAAGCACTGCTATAACAGAAAATCAGCACTCAGCAGTGCTTCTCATACACTATGGGGTGCTTTACAGGTGACCCTTTGACTTATAGGGGGCTTCCTCTTCCTAACAAAATAATGGGGTGCTTTACAGATGGCCTCTTTGCTTATAAGGGAAGTTCCCCCTTTTTCAATAATAATGAAGCTACTCCATGTGACCCCATTGCTTTCTGGGCTTTATCCTCCTAATTCTAGTGCCCTTGAGGCAGCACCATGCACCACCGAAGGTCAGGACCCAGGATCATGTCCTTGCCAGTCTCTCTGCCTGGCTAAGATGGACACCTCCATATGACTTGGGAATCCAAATTTTTTATAGAATCAGGTTTTCACATGATGACCCTATCTCTGGCATGGGCGCTGTTCTGGTGGTGCTGTTGACTATGCCCACTTCGGTGATGCAGCTAATCCGTGTTATAGCCACAGCTTCTGACAAGGCCCATGCTTCTCTCTTACTACTCTGCCCTCCCAGTGACTGCATCCATTATCCAAATCCAAATCACCCCCAGTCTGTGCTACAGTGAGCTGCAAATTAGATCTGATGAAAGTGCAACAAGGCAATGCAACACAAGCAGATAGAAATAGCCCATGAGTACAACACATCATTGAAGAGAGAAGGCTTCCATACAGAAATAAGAACCGCTCAGTTGGAATCTTATTTTCTGTGAGAAATCCAACAGGTTCATGATGATTAGGATGCAACATTAACTAAGTATAGGGTCTATTTATCATGTGTCAGTGACAAGGCCATAACTATGGCTGTGCAGAAGGGGCAGCCACCCAGACTGAAAGTCAAAGTGGGTTGCAGGGGAATTAATATTTTAGGTTGATTTGGTTAAACATGTGAGCAAAGGGGTATTTTCTTCCTTGCCCCTGGCGCTAAAATTTCAAGATAGAGCTTTGGGCAGTGGGGCCCTAAAATGTAGAATTTATTATTACATATTGCAGCGATAGGAATTGATTTTTCAGGTGTATTTAACAAAAATCCCTTGCTTGCCAGTACCGGCAAAGAGATTAGCAGTAATACTATAGCTATCACATTTACTTCACTGCCAATTCTGACATTGAGCAGGTACAGCAAAAAGTCTGATAGCTAAATGTGAGGACCATAGAGATTGCCGTGGATAGGTCAGAGAATACATCCCCATATATATGGTTTCCCCTGAGGGAAGAGGTCACTAGCTATCAATGCTGTTTTAAATAGCCAATTCCTCTAAAACTTGGTAAGTTGGCGCAGTCTTACAGTTCTCATTGAGAATAATTGGAAATGCAATCTGATATGTCCTAATGTCTCCACATCATTTTCAAGAGAAATGACTAAAATACAGTGGTTCTCTAACCTGGTCCTCAGGACCCCAATAAGTTCATGTTTTCCAGGCCACCTAGCTGCTGCAGAGGTGTATTCATCACTGTCACATTGTAAAACATCCACAGTTGGAGGTAATTATTGCACTTGTGATTCTGGGGTCTATTCATCATCAATTTATACATACCTATGTATAAATTAAGTGTTAGGGCCATTCATCAAATTCTGAAAAAGCATTTTTTTCAGAACTTGGTGGTGTTACTGTATGCCATCCTGCACGGCATTCTGTGAAGAATTACATGGCAGCCCCAGCCAGAAAAGAGATCTATTCTGGTCCTGTGTCTGGCTCCCCTGAAGGGAGAGGAGACAAGTGAGAGGAAGCAGGGAAAGGATGCGAGGGACGTGACAGCAAGGGGAGGAGAAATGACACAGAGGACCCCGGGGGTGGGCGGGGGGACAGAGCAGACACTGGGGAAAGGATGTGAGGGGACAGAACACAGCAACAGGGGGAGGAGAGATGACACAGAGGACACCGGGGGTGGGTGGAGGACAGAGAAGACACTGGGGAAAGGATGCGAGGGGACAGAACACAGCAGCAGTGGGAGAAGAGATGACACAGAAGACACCAAGGGTAGACGGGGGACAGAGAAGACACGGGGTAAGGATGCAAGGGGACAGAACACAGGAGCAGTGGGAGAAGAGATGACACAGAAGACACCAGGGGTAGACGGGGGACAGAGAAGACACTGGGGTAAGGATGCAAGGGGACAGAACACAGGAGCAGTGGGAGAAGAGATGACCCAGAGGACACCAGGGGTAGACGGGGGACAGAGAAGACACTGGGGTAAGGATGCAAGGGGACAGAACACAGCAGCAGTGGGAGAAGAGATGACACAGAGGACACCGGGGGTGGATGGGGGACAGAGCAGACACTGGTGAAAGGATGTGAGGGACGGTACACAGCAACAGGGGGAGGAGAGATGACACAGAGGACACCGGGGGTGGGCGGGGGACAGAGCAGACACTGGGGAAAGGATGCAAGGGGACAGAACACAGCAGCAGTGGGAGAAGAGATGACACAGAGGACACCAGAGGTGGGCGGAAGACAGAGAAGACACTGGGGAAAGGATGTGAGGCGACAGAACACAGCAGCAGGGGGAGAAGAGATGACACAGAGGATACCGGGGGTGGCCGGGGGACAGAGCAAACACTGGGGAAAGGATGTGAGGGACGTGATACAGCAGCAAGGGGAGGAGAGATGACACAGAGGACACCGGGGGTGGGCGGGGGACAGAGCAGACACTGGGGTAAGGATGCAAGGGGACCGAACACAGCAGCAGGGGGAGGAGATATGACACAGAGGACACCGGGGGTGGGCGGGGGACAGAGCAGACACTGGGGTAAGGATGCAAGGGGACAGAACACAGAAGCAGTGGGAGAGGGGATGACAGAGGACACCAGGGGTGGGCGGGGGACAGAGCAGGCACCGGGGAAAGGATATAAGGGGACAGAACACAGCAGCAGGGGGAGGAGAGATGACATAGAGGACACCGGGGGTGGGCGGGGGACAGAGCAGACACTGGGGAAAGGATGCGAGGGACGTGACACAGCAGCAAGGGGAGGAGAGATGATACAGAGGACACCAGGGGTGGGCGGGGGAAAGAGCTGTCACTGGGGAAAGGATGTAAGGGTTGTTACACAGCAGCAAGCGGAGGAGAGATGACACAAAGGACACCAGGGGTGGGCGGGGGGCAGAGCAGACACTGGGGTAAGGATGCAAGGGGACCGAACATAGCAGCTGGGGGCGGAGAGATGACACAGAAGACACTGGGGGTGGGCGGGGGACAGAGAAGACTCTGGGGAAAGGATGCAAGGGGATGGGACACAGCAGCAAGCAGAGGAGAGATGACACAGAGGACACCAGGGGTGGGCGGGGGACAGAGCAGACACTGGGGTAAGGATGCAAGGGGACAGAACACAGCAGCAGGGGGAGGAGAGATGACACAGAGGACACCAGGGGTGGGCGGTGGACAGAACAGGCATCGGGGAAAGGATGTGAGGGGACAGAACACAACAGCAAGGGTAGGAGAGATGACACAGAGGACACCGGGGGTGGGCGGTGGACAGAGCAGACACTGGGGAATGGAGGTATGGGACGGGACACAGCAGCAGGGGGAGGAGAGATGACCCAGAGGACACCGGGGGTGGGCAGGGGACAGAGCAGACACTGGGGTAAGGATGCAAGGGGACAGAATACAGCAGCAGTGGGAGAAGAGATGACACAGAGGACACCAGGGTTGGGCGGGGGACAGAGCAGGCACCGGGGAAAGGATGTGAGGGGACAGAACACAGCAGCAGGGGGAGGAGAGATGACACAGAGGACACCGGGGGTGGGCTGGGGACAGAGCAGACACTGGGGAAAGGATGCAGGGGACAGGAGACAGCAGCTGGGGAGGAGAGATGACACAGAGGACACCGGGGGTGGGTGGGGGACAGAGCAGACACCGGGGAAAGGATGCGAGGGGACAGAACACAGCAGCAGGGGGAGGAGAGATGACACAGAGGACATCGGGGGTGGGTGGGGGACAGAGAAGACACTGGGGAAAGAATGCGAGGGGACAGAACACAGCAGCAACGGGAGAAGCGATGACACAGAGGACACCGGGGGTGGGCGGAAGACAGAGCAGACACTGGGGAAAGGATGCGAGGGACAGAACACAGCAGCAGGGGGAGGAGAGATGACACAGAGGACACTGGGGGTGGGTGGGGGACAGAGAAGACTCTGGGGAAAGGAACCGAGGGACGGGACACAGCAGCTAGGGGAGGAGAGATGACACAGACACCGGGGGTTGGCGGGGGACAGAGCTAACACTGGGGAAAGGATGCGAGGGACGGGACACAGCAGCAGCAGGGGGAGGAGAGATGACACAGAGGAGACCGGGGGTGGGTGGGGGACAGAAAAGACTCTGGGGAAAGGATGCGAGGGACAGAACACAGCAGCAGGGGGAGGAGAGATGACACAGAGGACCCTGGGGGTGGACGGGGGACAGAGCTGACACTGGGGAAAGGATGCGGTTGACGGGACACAGCAGCAAGGGGTGGAGAGATGACAGAGGATACTGGGTAGAGGATGCCAGAGGGGCTGGGCACAGGAGCACTGTTGAGATGATGCGGAGGAGGGTTAAACAAATCAGCGGGGTTAGCTGGGGCATAGTTGGCAGCTGCGGGCTGGGTGGCACAGACATCGGTGGCGGCGGGGAAATACATAAGGACATGTCAGGTGTAGGGGTAAAACTTTAGGGGTTTTACTTTTAAAAAAACTGACCCCGCAAAAAAAGTAGCATTTTGGAAGTGATACTTTAGCTAATGAGGCATGATGAATGCATCCAAGTTTAAAAAAAAATAAAGTTAACAGTTTAACAAAAAATAATTATCACAAGTGATAATTATGTAATGATTAATAGACCCCACTGTGAGGAGACCTGTAAAACATGAACTGTTTGGGGTCCTGAGGACCAAGTTTGAGAACCTATGCTCTAATAAATGGTCCCCAATATCAGATTCCTTGATTCAGCATAGGTTGTTATGTTCATGTGAACTGAAGACAACCTTTCAAATCTGTTTACTTTTTCATAGCTATTGTAATGTAACCTCAAAAGTACTTTGTGGTGTAGTGCTGAAAGTTCTCCCTTGAAATCACAAGTTCAGATAGAAGTTACAGTAAAAACGCATATAGGAATCTAGCAACAAAAATGTACTTTACAGTGGCCCTGGACACATCTTTTGTAATGATATTAAAATAGATGACCCTGTCAGATTTAATATACTGTAACTAATTAACAACAAACAGTCAGATTTAATATAACTAATTCACAGCAAACAGAAGGAGCTAGGCCAGCATTACCATCAGGGCTGGACTGGAAGTAAAAATCGTCCCTGGCATTTAAAGCACCAAGCCCCACCTTTCCAGCTCTCTGCATCCTCCTTTTGGCTCTTTGAGCAGTTCACTACCTCCCCCAGTATGCACAACGTGATGTCATAACGTCACATCCTACCTTACACCCATCCTGCCAGGCAGAGCACCGAGAGATGGAGCTGCCAGGCCTCTGAAAGGCTCATCCTCTGACTTTGTTCTGGGCAGGAGCTTATCTAGAAAGCTCGATGAGCAGAGTGTCTGGATGTACAGAGGTTTGGTCAGGTCCCCGAATGGCTCAGCCTCAGACTTCCAACCAGCAAAGGAGTAACTAGAGTTGATGGTGCCCAGGGCAAACAAAAAAAAAAATGTTGTTCTTTGAAGACTGTTCTTTAAAATTCTGATTGATAAACAAATACACACACATATATATATATATATATATATATATACACATACTGTATATATATATATATATATATATATGTATATACAGGTTGAGTCTCCCATATCCAAATATTCCGAAATACGGAATATTCCAAATTACGGAATATTTTTTGTATGACTGATAATGTGAAACCTTTGCTTTCTGATGGTTCAATGTACACAAGCTTTTTTTAAAGCACAAAATCATTAAAATACAGTATACAATAACCTTCAGGCTGTGTGTATAAGGTGTATATGAAACATAAATGAATTTCATGTATGTACACAAACTTTTTTTGATGCTCAAAATTATTAAAAATATTGTATAAAATGACCTGCAGGCTGTGTTTCTAAGGTGTATATAGAACATAAATGCATTCTGTGTTTAGTTTTGGGTCCTATATCCAAGAAATTTCTTTATAGTATGCAAACATTCCAAAATACGGAATATTCCATTATCCAAAATAACCCTGGTCCCAAGCATTTTGGATATGGGAGACTCAACCTGTATATATATATATATATATATATATATATATATATATATATATATGTGGTAAATAAGTGGTCATTTCAACTACCGGCGCAGCAATAGTGAGGTAAAAGAGACAATCAATAAAAACGTATGATTATTATACTTTCCTTTCGAAGTAGGTGGCTTGGTATGACTCCGGTTAGTAGTTCATATGAAAAATAAGAAATGGGTATACATAGTATAATACTGTAAAAAATTGCTATTTAATAGTATTCACAAGGATAAAAAATGGTTACATAAGAACCATATCACAAATAGCACACTGTGAAGAAATTCACCGACGGCAAAACAAACATTGATAAAACAATAAGAACTGTACAAATTAAAGCACTAATGAATAATAGTGCAAAGGAGGGGTATAGGTGCTTATTACCATTAGGGGTGTGCACCGGCCACTTTTTGTGTTTTGGTTTTGGATCTGGATCTTTCTTCGTGTTTTGGATCTGGATTGGTTTTGCCAAAACCACCCTTCCGTGTTTTGGGTTCTGGGTTTTGTGTTTTGGATCTGTATTTTTTTTTTAAAAAAGCATAAAAACAGCTAAAATCACAGAATGTGTAGGTTTTTCTGCTCCTATGCTATTATTAACCTCAATAACCTTAATTTCCACTCATTTCCAGTCTATTCTGAACACCTCACACCTCACAATAGTGTTTTTATATCCAAAAGGTTGCACCGAGGTAGCTGGATGACTATGCTAAGAGATACGAGTGGGCGGCACAAACACGTGGTCCATCAAGGAGTGACACTGCAGTGGCAGACAGGATGGCAGTTTGAAAAATTAGGCCCCAAACAGTACATAATTCAAAGACAAAAAAGAGGTGCAAGATGGAATTGTTCTTGGGCCCTCCCACCCACCCACCCCTCCCACCCACCCTTATGTTGTATAAACAGGACATGCACACTTTAACAAAGCAATCATTTCAGCGCCAGGGTCTGCCACACGACTGTGGCTGAAATGATTGGTTCGTTTGGGCCCCCACAAAACAAGCTGGCAATTAATCTGTCCCTGCACAAACTGGCTCTACGGAGGCAAGATGTCGTCCTCATCCTCCTCATCCACCGATTCCTCACCCTCTTCAGTGTTGTGTACATCCTCATCCTCACAGAGTATTAATTCGTCCCTGCTGGAATCCATAACCACAGGTCCCTCTGTACGTTCTGGAGGCTGGTCTCCCTGGAAGAGTTGATAATTAATTTTATGAACATCATCTTCTCCACATTTTGTGGAAGCAACCTCCTACGCCTTTCGCTGACAAGGTTCCCGGCTGCACTAAACACTCTTTCGGAGTACACACTGGAGGGGGGATAAAATAGAGCCAGTTTGTACAGGGGCCTCTAAATTGCTTCTTTTTCCTGCCAGTACAGGTACGGACTGTCTGACATGCCTACCTGGATGCTGTCACTGAAGTAATCCTTTAACAGACAGACGCACGCTTGTCGCTGCTGCTTTAAGGATGCAGGTGCGGCTACAGCCCACACATTTCACAAAGAAAGAAAAAAAAGAAGAATTTTTTTATTGTTTGTGGAGCACACTTTGAGGGTTACACCACCCTTTAACAGACAGACGCACGCTTGTCGCTGCTGCTTTGAGGATGCAAGTGCGGATACAGCCCACACAATTCACAAAGACAGAAAAAAAAGAAGAATTTTTTTATTGTTTGTGGAGCACACTTTGAAGGTTACACCACCCTTTAACAGACAGACACATGCTTGTTGCTGCTGCTTTAAGGATGCAAGTGCGGCTACAGCCCACACATTTCACAAAGACAGAAAAAAAAGAAGAATATTTTTATTGTTTGTGGAGCGCACTTTGAGGGTTACACCACCCTTTAACAGACAGATGCACGCTTGTCACTGCTGCTTTAAGGATGCAAGTGCGGCTACAGCCCACACATTTCACAAAGAGAAAATAAAGAAGAATTTTTTTATTGTTTGTGGAGCACACTTTGAGGGTTACACCACCCTTTAACAGACAGACGCACGCTTGTCGCTGCTGCTTTAAGGATGCACGTGCGGCTACAGCCCACACATTTCACAAAGAGAAAAAAAAAGAAGAATTTTTTTATTGTTTGTGGAGCGCACTTTGAGGGTTACACCACCCTTTAACAGACAGACGCACGCTTGTCACTGCTGCTTTAAGGATGCACGTGCGGCTACAGCCCACACATTTCACAAAGAGAAAAAAAAATAAGAATTATTTTATTGTTTGCGGAGCACACTTTGAGGGTTACACCACCCTTTAACAGACAGACGCACGCTTGTCGCTGCTGCTTTGAGGATGCAGGTGGAATCTAGACGGGATTTGGAACTGGGGACACACTATCTCCATCAATTGTCTAAATCCCACTGCACTAATGGCGGATACCGGACGCACGTCTAACACCAACATAGCAGTCAAGGCCTCAGTTATACGTTTTGCTTCAGGATGACTGCTGTCGTACTTCATCCTCATCGCTAGGGATTGTTGGAGGGTCAATTGTTTAGTAAAAGTAGTGGTGTTCCTACTTCCTCTCTTGGATGATGAACAACTCCCAGCAGCAGCAACAGCACTAGGAGGAAGTGGTTCTTGATCTTTCCCTATTTTATTTTTATCGGAGAAAGTTTGGTCCTCCATTTATGTTATATTGATATATACGTGCGGCTAAGGCGCACACAAACACAGAAAATATTTTTTTATTTCTGCTGGAGAGTAGTGCACTTCGTGGGTTACACCACCCTTTAAGAAATGAGCAAGCCGGCTCTTTACTTATGGGACACAGGCGCACGCTTGGCACTGCTCCTTTGTTGATGCACGTGCAGCCACAGTGCACACAATTCACAAACACAGAAAATATTTTTTTATTTGGTTTGGAGTGTACTTTGGGGGTTACAGCACCCTTTAACGGTCAAGCCAGCCGGCCCTTTACTTATGACACAGGCGCACACTTGGCACTACTTTGTTGATGCACGTGCGGCTACTGTGCACACAATTCACAAACACAGAAAATATTTTTTTATTTGGTTTGGACTGGAGTGTACTTTGGGGGTTACAGCACCCTTTAACGGTCAAGCCAGCCGGCCCTTTACTTATGACACAGGCGCACGCTTGGCACTACTTTGTTGATGCACGTGCGGCTACTGCGCACACAATTCACAAACACAGAAAATATTTTTTTATTTGGTTTGGACTGGAGTGTACTTTGGGGGTTGCAGCACCCTTTAACGGTCAAGCCAGCCGGACCTTTAGTTATGATACAGGCGCACGCTTGGCACTACTTTGTTGATGCACGTGCGGCTACTGCGCACACAATTCACAAACACAGAAAATATTTTTTTATTTGGTTTGGAGTGTACTTTGGGGGTTACAGCACCCTTTAACGGTCAAGCCAGCCGGCCCTTTACTTATGACACAGGCGCACGCTTGGCACTACTTTGTTGATGCACGTGCGGCTACTGCGCACACAATTCACAAACACAGAAAATATTTTTTTATTTGGTTTGGAGTGTACTTTGGGGGTTACAGCACCCTTTAACGGTCAAGCCAGCCGGCCCTTTACTTATGACACAGGCACACGCTTGGCACTACTTTGTTGATGCACGTGCGGCTACTGCGCACACAATTCACAAACACACAAAAATATTTTTTTTATAGCACTTGGGGGGAGCACCCCTGATGGACAGAGCACCCCCTGGACAACACTACAGCACCCCTTTAGGACTGGGACTCTGCACAGGACTTTGGAGTGGACACAGCCCCTATGGACAACTGACTGCACAACACAGTCCAGCCAGCCCCTATGGACTTTGAAGTAGTGGACACAGCCCCTATTAACAACAGCAGCACAGTACAACACAGCCAGCCCCTATGGACTTTGAAGTAGTGGACACAGCCCCTATGGACAACAGCAGCGCAGCACAGCGCAGCACAGCACAGCACAGCACAACACTACTCTGCACTACACTACACAGCCCAGCCAGCCCTAACTCCCACCCACCCTCTTCACTGTCCACAGCCGAGTGAAAAAATGGCATTGACGCGGGTACCTTATATAGGATCCAAAACCCGCGAGACCCGGAAGGCGGGATGATGACGTTTTGCCTCGATTTCAGATCCGAGTCAGGCGGGAAAAGTCGAGCCTGACTCGGATCGACCTCGGATCGGGGGGGCTCGGGGGGGTTCGGATTTCAGAAATCCGAACCCGCTCACCCCTAATTACCATAAAGTCTCCCACAATGGTGTAAAAAGCAAGCAGAGGTATCCCAGTTCCACTCTGCGTGTTTGACTGGCATAAATCAAAACAGTCCAGGTACTTCACTATAGCAGCGATTAGTATATATACCTTTTGATTGATTGTCTTTTTTACCTCACTATTGCGGCGCCGGTAGTTGGATTGACCACTTATTTACCACTATTGTTCTTTTGGGGTCTTACGGTGACCGAGGTTCTATCCACCATAGGCTGCAGCTTGTCGTGCTTAAATATCATAAGCCATATACATAGATATATTTTAGTTTCTTAATAGTTATAAAATTATGGGAGGTGCATCCCAATAATGAATTTGGCAGTGTCACTGAATTGAAAGTGGTTAAATATTTAATTGTCTTTGAGCCAATCACACTTGTTTTTGTGCTAATTGATTGACATCCATATGTGAGAATATAACTTTGGTAGTAGAGGGGTGATGTTTATTTTAATAATTTAAAAAAAGTATAATACTCCTGAATGAGAAGATTTATACCAGATGGAAATCCCAGACTGGATGTTGGAGGAAGCAGGTTAGGGGTTAGGTTTAAGCACTAGAGGGAGGGTTAGGGTTAGACACTAGGGAGGGAGGGTTAGATTTAGGCTGTGGGGGGAGGTTAGGTTTAGGCTCTAGGGGGGAGGGTTAGATTTAGGCAGCGGGGATGGAGGGTTAGGGGTAGGGTTAGGATACTGACTGAAATGTGTTGGTATCCTAACCCTTTCTGGATACCGGCCTCAGGATTCTGACCACAAGGATCCAAGGTCCAGGTTCCCTAACACTAATTACCCCCGGGCCTATAACCTGGGCGACTATTTCACCATCAGGATCATCATCCCTGTGCACAAACACCATTTTTAAAGCTAGCTAACAGATGCTACTAATCAACCTAGCTGCAGTTCATCTCTGACCTTAGAGAAAACCTGGACTGGATTGATGTGCAACTGCTGTTCCACATTTAAACCAGTGAAATAACACTGTCCCTGCCACACTGGGTAATAATTATCTTGCAAAAGGGTATCAGCAGAACACTTTGTGGCATATTTATCAAATCAAATTTTGGGGACATCTCCTGAATACACTTGTGTCAACCCTTTACAATTGCAAAAGAAGCACCCAGAGGTTTCCATGGGGGCTGGTCAATGGTCACATTTTCAAAACTTCTTCAGATGGTATTAGACTTTGTAGCCTGTGGGCTACATTTCACAACATTTTCTGGGAGAGGGATTGAGGGTACTGTCCACTCGCACTTGGGCAGTCTGATGACCATGCATGCGCTGTAGCACGGCAGTGGTGCGAACCTGGAAATGAAGTGTTTGCATTAGTGATCAATTTACTACTTACACATGGAAGAGATGGGCTCCTGTCCCTGCATGTTAATATTGGTAAATGTGGGCAATTCTTAATTTCTTATTGCTGTGATAAATGGTGATAAATAATTATAATTATTGGGACCAATTCCTGATAAATGATAAATATACCCTTTTTTTACATCATTGAGATAAATAACCAGATATCGGAGTTCATCTGCAAATTCAACAATTTGTAGTGATTACAGAAATCTATTCAATAATGAGAATGAAGACAAATGAAATGGTCTTTGCTATCTGGACAGCATTGATCTTATACATAGACTTTGACCAACACATATCACATATAGAAATCTGAATGATACTAAAATAAACACTATGTTTCTCTGTAGAAATATGGAAAACTGGAGCATTGTGGGGCTTGTAAATAATCATGATCTCAATGTAATCCGATATTAGCTCCCAAAATCACATCCCAGTATGTGCCAATACCGCTGGAACGTATAAAATACATACTGCATGCAGGAACATTGGCTCCGACATCCCAACGTGTCCTGCCCCCATTTCTATTAGGGCATGCTAAAACTGTGACAGTTCATGCTGGGATGTGTAGTTCAGCAAAAGCTCACTTATTGCCCACCCCTGCTCTAGATCTAATGTCGCCCCCCCATATCATATTCCCCATCAATCCCCACATCTTCGTCACCTCACTTACCTATGACCAATTTATGCCTCACACTAGAGCCTCCAATTCATATTATGATATATTGATTTGGGCAGTGTATTTTATGAATGTTTTATAGTACACGTATAACTCTGTGAGTTGCAATTCATCTGCTTCTGTATTGTGTACTCAGAAAGAAATGAAGATCTCCATCTTATTCAGAGTCGCTTTCTTCTATGTGACCATACCTCCCCTATTCATCCACTTTTAAAACTAGTCATTATCGCTATAAGACCGCATTTTGCAATAGCTATATACTTGATGCAAGAGATCCTTTTAAAACCAGCCAGAAAGCTACTAATTGAGGGGCAATGTCTCTACTGTTTGAATATACAGTAGATAAACATTAAGCTGTAGAGATATGTTACCATAATCAATATATTCAACACTTACACTGCTTCTCGAGAGACATGTACAGTTTTGATCAGCAAAGCGTTTCATCAGTTCTCCAACACATTTATGAATACAAGTACACTAAAACATTAAGCTCGCCACCTGCATTTTATTCTGTATCTGAGATCTGCCAAGTGCAATTAAATGGCTTGGGGAACCCTTGAGTATCAGCTGCATGAACACAATTCACTTTGATTTTGCCGCAGTTTCTGCTTCAGAATTCATCTTAATCTCCCAGCTCCAAAGACTTCTTACAGCCGGTTTAGTTTTTGTGCCTGCTGAGAGACCATTTAAGCTCTGTAACAGAGTATAGAGTTCCTATTCGGTTTAAGAAATGCTGCAGTGTTTCCAAGTAGATTAGTTAATTCAATCAGCTCCCAATCTTTTTTTTTTTTCAAAGTAATAAAGTGAATATATACATTCACTAAGTGCATACATATATAAAGCCATGTATATACTGTATGGGATTAACCTACCAAAAGTGGTAATGTCCAAGCTTTGTTCCCTACCAGGATGTGTAAACTACAGTAATCTGATCAGAAACAAACAATAGGTGTCTTTCCAGGGCCTGATGAAAGGTTTCTGCCACTCTAGGTTAACATAATTGTAATGATCCCATCCGCCTCCCCCCCACCAACAATCAATGGCGTCAATCCAGTTAGGTGCAAATTACGAGTTTGTTTCATGGAAATCGCAGACTTCGCATGAATGCGCACTCCTGAGAATTCTCCAATCCAATTAAAAATGCCTATTCGCACTACTCGAAGAGGAGGTTTGCGAATTGACAGCCGAATACTGTACGTCGTGAGAGAAGTGCATGAAAAAGTGGGGAGACCATCCTGGACCCCCCCAAAATTGATAATTTTGTTAGCAGTACAGTATAGAATGCTGTTTGCGGGCATTAGGACAGTTCTGAAAGTTTTTAATGGTATCAAATGGCAGATTTGTGTTTTTTTTTAATGCAAAAAAATTATAAAAAGCAAACTTTCTTTAATCTCAAATGATTTATTACGACAAATGCAAAAAAAAAGTAGGAAAAAGGGAGATTTGAGGGTACTTTCAGGGCACTTTGAAAAATTGTAAAAAAAAAAATGATTAAAAAAATTATTTTTCAATTAAAAAAATTATTTAAATACATTTTGAATGCCTAAACTAACGAAAAAGTTGATTTTGGTGTAATTTGAGGCCATTTTTTTTACCCCAATAAATGACATGTAATTATTGGACTAATGAAGCTAATTGGAAACTTCCAATTGCCTAATTAGTCATTAGGGGGGTGTTCAAGCAGTTTAGTCTGATGTCCTGACATTTTAACCTTAAAATAAAGATTTTCCTTACTGCTCTCCAGAAAGTGTATGCAATCATCAGTACATCGGATGCGATCGCAGAGCTTGTGGTTGACCGTACCCTGCGACAAGCACTGCGAGCACTTCAGTGTAAAATCCAGCCAGGTGACGTGTACTATGACGCTGCCTCTTAATTATGCACGCCTTTGAAATGGCATTGAGACGCTCAGGTACGCCAGTGTTCACACCTCCAAGTCCCCGTTTTTAATGGCCAGCCCCTGTCACCACCCACAAACGACTTTTTCTGTCACTCACTCTGTTGGGCAGTCTATGCACAGCGAGCGAACGCTTCCCAATCTCTCGCAGTGGTTCGCGCATGCGCACTGCGATGCGTATGCATGCGCACAATGCAAATCATCGGTAGCTACAAGCAAACGCATCTTAGTGAGCGGGTCTGAATCAGGTCCTGTATCTCTTTCAAGATTTTGGATCTGGATTTAGTTTACAAAACCACCTTTGCGTGTTTTGGTTTTGGATTTGTATTTTTTTCTAAAAAATTATATAAACAGCTAAAACCACATAATTTGGGCCTGTTTTTGTTCCTACAGTATTATCAACCTTAATAACAATCACTTTCAGGCATTTCCAGGCATTTTTAACCACCTCACAGCTCACAATATTGATTTCACAATTTTTCAACAAAATAGGCCAAAGGCTGCAGCGAGCTGGCTGGCTAAAGTAAGCAACAGAGCAGCGGCACAAACGCACGGCAGTTTAAAAAATATATAGGACATCTAAGAACCATTGCCACACAGCAGTGGCAGACAGGATGGCAGTTAAATAAACTATAATAATGTCAGTCGGCAATGCCCCAAATTGTGTCAAATGTAAAGGAAAGAGGTGCAAGATGGAATTGTCCCTCCCACCCACTCTTATGTGGGATATTATGAAAGGACATGCACAGTTTAACAAACCAAGCACTTTAGCCACTAGGACTGACACTTTCGTGGCTGAACTCCTTGGTTTGTTTGGGCCCCACACAAAACATTTTTTGGAAGGACTACCTCCAATTATTAAGGAGGAGGTTGATACTGAGGGTGTAGGTGGTGGAGATTGCATGTGCTGGTCCAAACTGCTGGTGCTGATACTGGACTGCTTGTTAATAATTTACAAATCATAATTTTGTTAAACAAATTGCATGAACTCGCTGCAAATGACGTAACAGGGAGGAGATGCCTAGATGGTTAACATCCCTTCCTCTGCTAACTTTGGCTTTACAAATAGTACAGATGCCTTCACAACTATTGTCAGAATTTAGATTAAAATAATTCCACACCCAAGACATAGCTTTTCTGGTAGAGATAAGCGGGTCCGGGATCTCAGAGAACTGGACCCACCCGGACTTGCAGATCCGAGGCGAGAACCAAGTCCAGCTCAGGTTTTCCCATCTGACTCTAATCTCAAATCTCAAAATGAGGCAAAATGTCCTCCTCCACCTGTCGGATTTTAGGGACAGTGGCTGCTGTGTCCATCCAGGGGCTGCTGTGTCCATCAAGGGCAGAGTCTGCTGTGGCCTTCCAGGGGTTGCTGTGTCCATCCAGGGGCATTGGCTGCTGTGTCCATCCAGGGGTTGCTGTGTCCATCCAGGGGCAATGGCTGCTGTGTCCATCCAGGGGTTGCTGTGTCCATCCAGGGGCTGCTATGTCCATCCAGGGCAGGGGCTGCTGTGTCCATCCAGGGGTTTCTGTGTCCATCCAGGGGCAGGGGCTGCTGTGTCCAACCAAGGGTGCCCAGCATATAAAAAAAATAAAAGCTAATAATAATATAATTAATAAAAAAATAATATATATTTTTTTGTGCTGTACTCCAGTGTTCTATATCATTATTATTTTGTTTTACTGTGACGCTGCCTGTCAGACCGCAGTGTAATATTTATACACATATGGTTTGTGACACTAAGTGGTAGCGCAGTGTATAATAAATATTGTGACACTGTAAGTGGAAAAAGCAGTGTATTCGTAAAAAATATTGTGACATTAAGTGGAAAGCGCAGTGTATTCATAAAAAATATTGACACTGTTAGTGGAAACGCAGTCCAAGCGGAGTAAGCCATTTTGCAGGTTGTCAGCAGTATGTCTCTTAGTGAAACCGGTGATACATAGAGAAGCCTGCTTCTGAAAGAGCTGCTGTTTCTTAGATGCTGTGCTGCTGGTGGCATTACAACCAGTTGGTACAACGGCATTTTGGAGGCCACAAATTATGTTTTTTTTAATATCCCTGTACAGGTTGGGAAATGCTTTTCAAGTGTAATCTTTGCAAAGTATTATTTAACAGTCAATTGTTTTGGAAAGCACTACTATTAGTCTTCCTGGTCCCCTACTGGGATGAAAATCCACTTCCAGCAGCAGCAGCAAGCATGGTGCTCAAAGATTCTTCTGGGGCAAGGACAGATGTGAATGAGTAAAATACTTTTTGGAAATGCCACCCTTCCCCTTCTCCCTCATAAATTTACTTCGGGATAAAAACAATTTAATTAAATGTACTACCAATCAATCCTTCCTGTCCCTGCCTTCGACTACATACATACTCCAACTCCCTCAGGCCCCTTGAATAAAAAAAAAATTGTTTCCTCATGTGCCATGTTGGAAGTTGAACTGCCACGTGTTTGTGTAATCTACTGCTGCCGCTTAGCTTAGTCAGCCAGCTACCTTGGTGCAAATTTTGGGCCTAAACTGGATGAAAATAATATTGTGAGCTGTGAGGTGGTCAAAATTGACTGGAAACAAGTGGAAATTAATGTTATTGAGGTTAATAATACTGTAGGAACAAAAAAATTATAATTATGTGACTTTAGCAGATTTTATCAGTTTTTGAAAAAAAAAAAAAGATCCAAAACACGCAATGGGCGGTTTTGGCATAACCAAATCCAGATCCAAAACACAAGAAGATACAGATCCAAAACCAAAACACTAGGGTCAACACACATCTCTGTTTTCTGGCTTTCTTTTTACCACAAGCAAGAACTGCTGCCACTGGTGGCTGATTTATGCAAACAACATCCTCATCATCAACATCCTCATTAGCTTCAGAAAGGACACAAATTTTCCACTCTTCCTCCTTTTGCACTTCCTCCACACTATCATCCTCATTTTCTATTATTTCACCATTTAATACTAGCACATCCGTCATGGCATCAGTGATCCGCTATGCAACTGGTTGACAGCTGTAATACTTACTTCCTCTATCGAAGGATTGTTTAATAGTCATTTGTTTTTTTTAAATTACTGCTAGTAGTAGTCTTCTTGGTTTCTTTCTGGGATGAAGATCCACCCCCAGCAGCAACAGCAACAGGCATAGCACTCAAGGATCCTTCTGAGGAATCACGGATAGGAGAGGAGTCAGTCATGCTTATGAAATTGGATGCAGCAGGAATACTTCTAATCACGATTGAGGATGTTGATGATGCAGGTGTTGGTGGTGGAGATTGCAGGTGCTTGGATCTAACAGAGAGAAGAGAGCAGCTAGGACTATGGACTGATTGTTATGTTTTTAACCAAAGTTTCTGAATTTTGTCAAACGCTTTGGAATTTGATGAATGCGCTGCAAGTGACATAACATGGAGGAGGTTCCTAGATGGTTAAGGTCCTTACCTCTACTCACTCTTGCTTGGCAAACATTACAGATGGCTTGACAACTATTGTCCGGATTTGGGTGGAAATAACTCCACACATGAAAAGTGGATTTTTTTGTCTTTTGCCACGGCATGACAGAGGGCTTTTTTATACCATGGGCAACAACTGTTACCTGATTTACACAAACAACATCCTCGGCATCAACATCCTCGGCTTCAACATCCTCATCATCAACATCCTCATCATCCTTGTTAGCGCCAACTACAGAAATATCCTCCTCATCCTCCTGGTGCAGTTTCACAGTAGCATCCTTGATTTCTACATCAGCATGTTGACTTGTGCTGCTCATCCTCACATTTGCAGAAGGCACACAAATGGTGGAAGGAGAATCCTCTTCAAGTAGAGTATTAGAAAGGTCAGCCTCACACATGACAACCGCAAACACACTTGGACTCTCCTCTGGGATCTGTGACTTTTCTGAGCACACAGTTGGTTTATGTGCCTTAGTGATTTTAATTATTTTGACACTTCTACAGTGAGAAGGGCTTACATCATCATCAGATGCACTACCACCAGTCATAAATAAAGGCCAAGGCCTTGTCCTATCCTTGCCACTTTGTGTAGTAAATGGAATATTGCCAATTTTTTGTTTCTCTGCAGCTAACTTAGGCCCTCATTCAGAGCCGCTCGCTAGCGGCCGTACGCTCGTTCCGAGCGATGTTCGCACATCTGCGCATGCGTACGGTTTTTAGTACGCATGCGCGAACCAGTCAGTGCGGCCAAAAATCGTTTGTACGCTATATAGCAAGTGCCTGCTATTTTGAGTGACAGAATGAGGCGTATGTGGGTGGTAACAGGGGAAGGTGCTTGTAAACGGGGGAGTGGAATTCGAACGCTGGCGTGCTTAAAGGTCAAAACAGGCGTTTTAAGGGAGTGCATAATTAATACAGCAGCGTCATTGACCACGTCACTTGGTTTTTTTAAACTCAGAACTGCTCGCAAAATAGCGGTTGAAAAAACCAACCACAAGAATAGCGAGCAGTTCATACGCTGGTCGATGTACTCGATTAATCTAATAAATAGCGGACATGACGTATGGTGCGAGCGGCCAGGGGGCGTTTTTAACAAATAAACGAGTGTATGTTTTGCACGCTCGTTCAGACTTAGAGGTGTGAACAGACTGCAATTTGCGAACGGATCATTTGAATAGCCACCCCTTGTTTTTGAACGAACGACCGCAAATAGCGAACGGCTCTGAATCAGGCCCTTAGCTTTTACTTTTTTTTTCATTAACACTGTAAAACATTGCTTGTTTGAATTTAAATGCTTTGACTTAAGCCCTTGGGCATTGGCCTTAGTAGATGATGTTGATGGCCCTGCATTGTCATCATGACTGCTGGCAACAGCTGCAAGACTGGTATGTGGTTCCTGCTCTCCTCTCATTTCATCATCCTCCATATCAACAAACTATCATTGCGGTCTGACCGGCAGTCTCACCGAAACATTTTTTTTACACTGGAGAAGAGCACCCTTGAATGAGGCAGCAGCCCCTTGATGAACAACACAGCTAAGTTGCTAACGCACACACACACAAAAAAAATATTTGATTTCTTATTTTTTGTGGATTGATAATATAAATTTTTATTTAACTTTTATTTTTTTAACACTGGGGAAGAGCACCCCTGAATGTGACAGCAGCCCCTTGATGAACAACACAGACAGCACCCCTTATTTATGGACAACAAAGCAACCCTGCCAAGTGTGGACAGACCACCTGCAGAGTCACAAATACGTGGACGATAAACTGCAGCAGTGTCACTGAACAATAATAGCACAGCTAAGTTGCTAACGCACACACACACACAAAAAAAAACAAAGAAAAAAGCACTTCTTTTTTTTTACACTGGGGAAGAGCAACCGTAATTGACAGAGCACCCCCCCTGGACAACAAAGCACCCCTTTATGGACTGCAGCCCTAGCCTGATGTACAAGCCAACAATACAGCAGCAGCCACAGTTAATTGACAGGACAAGTGACACAGCAGCTGCAGCAACCACTGAAGGAAGCCCCCCTTTATATACTGCAGCCTAAGCCCCTTTATGGACAACACAGCAGCAGTAGCCTTCAGGCCAAGACCCCAACTTGACACACACACTGAGTGACTGACAGTGACTACACACAGGCTCGGACTGGGCCGCTGGGGATTCGGGTAAATCCCCGATGGGCCCTCCTGCTTTGAAGCTCCGCCCACTTTAACCTGGGGGCGGGGCCATGCATGAGGGGGTTACTGGCAGCATGATGTAATGTACATTGCACAAAATTACATGAAGCCCCCATCTTCAGTTCCAGCAGGCCCTCTCCCCCATCTAAGCACCAGCGGGCTCCCCAACCCCCCCTGAACAGCAGCGGGCCCCCTACTGCGCACCGGAGTCAGCTGGCACCACCTCACCTCCTGAGCGCTGACAGCAGCGGAGCTGGCAGCAGTGGGCCCCCCTTACCTCCTGAGTGCCGGCAGCAGTGGACCCCTCTCCCCTCCTGAGTGCTGGCTGCTGAGCGCCCCTGTCTAAGCGCCTGCAATAGCGCCCCGCTTTCTAAGCAGTGGACCGCGCACATCCCCCTAAGCATCGAGAGCAGCCCTCTCCATCCTGAGGACTGGCAGCGGGTCCCCACCCGTCCTGAGCACCGGAAGCAGCGGGCTCCCCCCCCCCCATCCTGAGCACTGGCAGCAGCGGCCCCCCCACCTGTCCTGAGCGCCGGCAGCAGCAGGCCCGCCCTGCCCTCCTGAGCACCGGCAGCAGCGGGCCTCTTCCCCTCCTAAACGCCAGCAGCAGCCAGCACCCGACAGGTGGCAGCTCCATAGTGCTATTTTGGCCAGGGGAGCTTCTCCTGCGCTTCTCTATGCTACAGGATGCCTCCAATATACTGGTTCCTGATTACTGATTGGTGGGACAGCAACAGGGACTGGTAAGTGAATATTATTATTATACTGTACATGCAGACTGACTGACTAATGTAGCTTTTATTATGGACATGTGCTTATCCCACCACCCAACATAGAGTTTATGCTGTGCCCATATTAAACTTGGGCTTTCAATTCAATGTGGCCATCATCTAATGTGTACCTATCAACACACAGCCTGGTGTTGCAGTCAAACTGTGGACCCAGTATCCAGGTATCAATTGAGGCTCTGATCTCTACACCCCATTATTCCCTGCACATGTCTATTGCCCACACTCTGCCCGCCTTCCCCAGCTGTCCGTCTGCCCACCTTCCACAACTGTCCCTCTGCCCGCCTACCTCAGCAGCCTTCTGACAGCCTACTCCGGCTGTCCCTCTGCCCACCTACCCCGGCTGTCCCTCTGCCAACTTCCTCAGCTGTTCCTCTGCCCGCCTTCCTCGGATGTCCCTCTGCCCTCCTTCCTCGTCTGTCCCTCTGCGCGGCTTCTACGGCTGTCCCTCTGCCGCTTTTCCCACCTGCCTCTCTGACACCTTCCCCTCATGTCCTTATCAGGGCCGGTTTCCCGCTAGGCATCCTAGGCGCTCGCCTAGGGCCCGACGGGACCCAAGGAGCCCGTGGACTGACCCCTTTGCCCTTAGAAATGACAGGATCACAGCACTCCAAGAGGAGCACTGCGCGAGTACCGCGTGACGTCATGCGGTCCCGCCTCCTCTCCCGCGCGGCTGTCTGAGAGAGAGACTGAATGTGGCGCGGCCGCCAGCCTGCACATGAAGGAAGAGGTCAGCCCCAGAGACAAAGTGACTGACCGGGTCCGCGCCCCGCCCACCGCCCTGTATATATATGTATATATATATATATATGTGTGTTTTAATATTATTGTTTATCTTTTTCTCATCTGTTGAAATTGTAAAAACTGCATATATCCAGTAGTTGTTACTAGGTCAAGACTTGACCTGGTGACACCTGCTAGATTTATGCACAGTTTTTACAATGTCACTAGATTATATATATATATATATATATATATATATATATATAATGTGCTGAGTTACTACCTATTGTGTAGGTGTTTTTATCTTATTTTCTGTTCCCTCATCTTTTCCCGTCTTCCTCTGTTCTTCCTCCTTTCCTCCCATCTCCCTCTGTTCTTCCTCCTTTCCTCCCGTCTCCCTCTGTTCTTCCCCCTTTCCTCCCGTCTCCCTCTGTTCCTCCCCCTTTCCTCCCGTCTCCCTCTGTTCTTCCCCCTTTCCTCCCGTCTCCCTCTGTTCCTCCCCCTTTCCTCCCGTCTCCCTCTGTTCTTCCCTTTCCTCCCGTCTCCCTCTGTTCCTCCCCCTTTCCCCCCGCCTCCCTCTGTTCTTACCTTTCCTCCCTTCTCCCTCTGTTCTTCCCCCTTTCCTACAGTCTCTCACTATTTTTCCTCCTGTCTTCCTCTGTTCATTTGACCCCCTTTCATCCCGTCTCGCCTATCACACTGTGTGTATGTATGTATATATGTATACACATACATGCACACTTATTTCATGTATATATTTGTTACAGGATGATATATATATATATATATATATATATATATATGTGATCTAGGAAGACTGTAGTAACTGTGCATATAGTACAGTAGGTGTCACTGGAGCAAGATAAGGAAAACCTGGCCCTCGACAAGTGGAAAAGAATAGGCGGCATTCTTATGTCTCCAAAAAAACGTGTATTGATCACCGATGGATTAAATATATAGTCAACGTTTCAAGGTCCTAAAACCTTTTCGTTAGGATTCAAGAGTGCCGCCTATTCCTTTCCACAGATCAGACAGGTTTCTTTTGGAGAAATAAAACTATGTATATATATATATATATATATATATTATGATGCATGTATATAATATGATGTGTGTGTCTTGCTCCAGTGACACCTACTGTAATATATGCACAGGATTGTTTGAGGGAGGGGGCCCCTAACCAATATCTTGCCTAGGGTCCCGTGAGATATAAATCCAGCTCTGGTCCCTATGCCACTTTACACATTAATATCATTAAACTAAAGGTGGCACAGATTATCATTATTATTCTTCTTCTAATAATGCAACTGCTTATTATTATTATTATTATTATTATTATTAGACTAAAGGGGGCACAGATAACATGTGTTAGACTAAATGCATAATATTATGCTGTTTTCTTTGTGGGACGGTCATGCCCCACCCATTAATGACCTCAACTACCCTATGGTTGGTCACACCCCTTCGGCGGGCCCCTGCCTCTGCATTTCCCTGGTGGGCCTTTAATGACCCAGTCCAACACTGACTACACATCTGATAGTGTGGCACTCCCAGAGAAACTGCTTAGCCTGGCAGTCCTTTCTTGTCCACAGTGAGTGTTGCTAAGTATTGACTCTAGGACCCAGGAGCAGCTAACTATGAGCAGCAGCAGCACTGCTGAGCCCAGGATGGAAAGTGAAACTAGAGAAGGCAGAGCAGAAGCAGCCATGTGGAGCGTGACAGGGGCCATGTAGTGTGAGCTGTTGGAGAGAAGCAACTACCAGGAGTGTGTGTGCTGCACTGAGCCTTGACTGAGGGCACAGACAGTGGGGATCAGCAGCTGATCGGGGTAACAGTGCCTGTGAGGAGGAGACCCCCCTCTATGTCAAGACAAGAGAGCTTGAAAGATCTCAGTTTTACTGATCTTACTACAGCACCAAGGAGAGGAGAGGCTGTGTGTGCAGGTCACGTGCTACATGCTGATAGTCACGTGCTGGCATCTGGACAGGTATCCTTTGCATTGTATTACATGCCAGGTGAAGGACTGCACAATTATAGAGACTGATCTTATAGGAAGTGGATTTTCTGCAAAGACTGTAACCATTTCAAGTAACATTTAATACACGGGTATTCTTATAATGAGCTCCAACGTGCTGATCAGTGAAGATTAGGGATACTATTCCTGGGCGTACTAATGAGAAACACGGTAGTTTATTGCCAATCTTTTGAGATCGTAGTTTTTATAGAGAAATGTTATTTTGCACTTGATTTTATATGACACTGTGAAGTATATTGTTCATGATCGTAGCTGTTTCCTATACAGAATGCAAAGTAATTAATTATTGAATGTTTACAGTATTGACAGAGAAGTGAATACATATCTGAAGTTAATTGCCCTACCATATTTGAATTGAATGTATTACTGTATTTGCGTATTATATTGCTGAGTGTTGTGATATGAACCAGATTATTGTTAACCGATTATTTTAGTAAGCAGCTTGGGTTTGGAAGCCAGTTCTCAAATTCACAAAATCGGCTCTCTGCAGAGCAGACTGTTTGAATGACCCTTTATCTGGACTGATCTTCCTTACCTCTCTGAAAAGTGAAAAGAATCTGTATGAGAATCCAGTTCACCAGGTAAAACAGTTTAGCTACAGTCACCATTTCATACTACACCTGGATACTACATTTGGCATCACTATAAACAGGATTCAGAGTCTAAAGTAAGGAGATTGGGAATCTAAGGGAAATATGTCGACAGAACAACCTGCACCAGCAGAGCTGTCCAGCAGCGAAGCAGGACCAGCAAACACGGCAATGGCACAAGTTAACCCAATTACACTACCATACTACTTCGGAGCCCCATGGCTCTCAACTTACAGTGGAGATGTTCATGGCACAGAAGGAAATACCTTCAGTGAATTCAAAAACAAGATGAACTCGATGTTTCGGCTGTATCCCTTGAGCGACCAACAACAAGTGGAAATCTTAATAGGCCAACTCAAAGGATCCGCCCTTCGAGAAGTTACGTCGTGGCCATTGGATGAGAGGCAGAATGTGGGTCAAGTGCTGAAAAGATTGGCAACCACATTTGAGACTCGGATATTATCTGCACTAAAATTTAAATTCTATGCTTGCAAACAGCGACCGGGAGAAACTCTTCGGGATTACGCTCTAAACCTGCAAGAAGCCTTACATGCGATACAAGCCTTAGATGCAGAAGAAGTCAGAAATACAGATGAAGCTCTAGTAACCCAGCTTGTTGAAGGGGCCAATGGGGAAGGAACCCGAACCCAGCTGCGGATGCTGAGGATGCAAATCCCGAACCACTCCTTCCTAGACTTCAAGGAGACAGCAATCAAAGTGATAGGCACTGGTGGAAATCGGGAAATGGACTTTCTGAATTTGCCAGGGTTACACGAACGTCCATGCCTAAGTGGAGCAAATTACTCGACCCCCGAGCAAACGCTGAAGGGGAAAGACAACGTGTTGCAGGGTGTGCAGACATCAACCACAGATCCTTTACAGGCTCTTAGAAGGCAAATAGAAAATTTGACAGTAGGGATGGCAGAGATGCAGAGAGAGATTCGCAACTTATTGTTACCTGGGATGCTTGGCTCTACTGAACCAAAGTGGAGAACAGAGAGGAGGAGAGCAACCGATCGCTTTGATTCACAAGGACGACCCATATGTCGACTGATGGAAGAAGGTCAACCCCGGGATGTGAGTCTGGGCCCAATATTACAGAACCAAATAGAAATTGTGAGCACGCCACCTGCAGGCAATGTTACATCAGCCATAGGGAGAAGAGTTTCAGGCAAAGTCGTATGGTTCCATGTGCAACGTGGCTATGGATTCATAAAACGTGATGATACCAAGAATGATATTTTTGTTCATTATACGGCAGTTCAAAAGAACAACCCAATAAAATACCATCGCAGCCTAGAAGATGGAGAATTTGTAGAATTTGATGTCATCAATGGACAAAAAGGTGTACAGGCAACAAACGTCACTGGTCCTGATGGTGCTCCAGTTAAAGGCAGCAGATATGCAGCAAATCATAAGCATAACTGGCGCTATCCATATCGCAGAAGACCTCCACGTGACTACCAGCAAAACTGCCAATACAGTGTAAGTGGAGACGAGTGCGCGGAAGCAGAAAACATGGCAGAAAGTGTACATCAACCACAACCTTATTTGATGAGTCACTACCAACCATACTCCTCAGAGAGACCATATGGACGCACACATCCATATCCTGAAGTCCCAGAAGAAAGTGAATCATTGGGACGAATAGATGAGCGAACTGTGGAGGAACGAAGTGAGAAAGTGCAGCAGAACCTGCAGGATATGACCAGACCACAACTTCCTCCAGAGCCTGCGTGTGAGGGCAAGGCCAAAATGGAGTACATCGGTTCTGATATGGTCAACTTTGATCAGGCCAATTCAAGTGCAGCTGACCAGGAAAAGGACACAGAGGAAGTGATCCACACAGCTACAAGGGAAGACTTGGGGGTTCCCCCTAAACCCAATGCAATGGATTTAAAGAAGTCAACGTCTGATCCTCTTGATCCTGTGAAATCTCTGAGCGAAACTAAAGGGGCAGTGAAATGGCTTTTTCCAGAGCAGCATCCCCCAGACTGTGAGTACGCCTCAATAAGCGGTGAAAAGTTTGTCTTACTTCTGCAACAGGCAACGAGAAAGCAAGGAAAAAGGAACAAAGGTGCTCCGTCTATACACTGTAGACAATAGGGTGGTCGGCAGTGGTAACTTTCTAACACCTAATAATAATAACTGTATTACATTGATATGCTGTGTTGATAGCTAAAGTTTACTGAAATGTGATTTTTGAAATTGTTTTCTCTCTTACTATGTAGCGGACATGATATTGTTGGTAACTGCGTTATTCTGATCTTGCATTGCTCCACGGTAATGTACTAGAGACTGTTTTATGAGGGACCTTGAAAGTTAATTTCTTGCATGAGGACATGCAACCTTTTAGCGGGGAAGTATGTGGCACCCCCAGAGAAACTGCTTAGCCTGGCAGTCCTTTCTTGTCCACAGTGAGTGTTGCTGAGGATTGACTCTAGGACCCAGGAGCAGCTAACTATGAGCAGCAGCAGCACTGCTAAGCCCAGGATTGAAAGTGAAACTAGAGAAGGCAGAGCAGAAGCAGCCATGTGGAGCGTGACAGGGGCCGTGTAGTGTGAGCTGTTGGAGAGAAGTAACTACCAGGGGTGTGTGTGCTGCACTGAGCCTTGACTGAGGGCACAGACAGTGGGGATCAGCAGCTGATCGGGGTAACAGTGCCTGTGAGGAGGAGACCAATCTCTATGTCAAGACAAGAGAGCTTGAAAGATCTCAGTTTTACTGATCTTACTACAGCACCAAAGAGAGGAGAGGCTGTGTGTGCAGGTCACGTGCTACATGCTGATAGTCACGTGCTGGCATCTGGACAGGTATCCTTTGCATTGTAATACATGCCAGGTGAAGGACTGCACAATTATAGAGACTGATCTTATAGGAAGTGGATTTTCTGCAAAGACTGTAACCATTTCAAGTAACATTTAATACACGGGTATTCTTATAATGAGCTCCAACGTGCTGATCAGTGAAGATTAGGGATACTATTCCTGGGCGTACTAATGAGAAACACGGTAGTTTATTGCCAATCTTTTGAGATCGTAGTTTTTATAGAGAAATGTTATTTTGCACTTGATTTTATATGACACTGTGAAGTATATTGTTCATGATCGTAGCTGTTTCCTATACAGAATGCAAAGTAATTATTGAATGTTTACAGTATTGACAGAGAAGTGAATACATATCTGAAGTAGGGATGTGCAGGCTCGGATAGGTTCGAGTTTGCACGTGGAGTTCGGATTTTTCCCTCCAAAAAAACGGAACTCAGAACGAGGCAAAACGTCATCTTACATGGACGAACATCATCATTCCTGGTCAAAAGACCAGGAATGATGATGTTCGTCCATGTAAGATGACGTTTTGCCTCGTTCTGAGTTCCGTTTTTTTGGAGGGAAAAATCCGAACTCCACGTGCAAACTCGAACCTATCCGAGCCTGCACATCCCTAATCTGAAGTTAATTGCCCTACCATATTTGAATTGAATGTATTACTGTATTTGCATATTATATTGCTGAGTGTTGTGATATGAACCAGATTATTGTTAACCGATTATTTTAGTAAGCAGCTTGGGTTTGGAAGCCAGTTCTCAAATTCACAAAACTGCAGTTATTTCTAATAAATCGGCTCTCTGCAGAGCAGACTGTTTGAATGACCCTTTGTCTGGACTGATCTTCCTTACCTCTCTGAAAAGTGAAAAGAATCTGTATGAGAATCCAGTTCACCAGGTAAAACAGTTTAGCTACAGTCACCATTTCATACTACACCTGGGTACAACACTAGATTCTCTCTACACAGCTGGAGTGAAAATTGTGCAAACTGCAGGGACCTTTATATAATCCAATACCCACGGGAATCCGACAGCGGGAGGATGACGTTTTGCCTCGTTTTGAGATCCGAGTCACACGGGAAAACCCGAGCCGGTCTTGGATCCGACTCGGAATTGCAATGTCCGGGTGGGTCTGGTTCTCCGATAACCGGATCCGCTCATCTCTACATAAAAGTAAGTACTCAATACAATACAAACTAGCTGTATGCACCACAATATAGTGATTACTGTGAAATTATGTGATATTATATTAAACACATAGATCAGGGGTGGCCAGACTGTTGTGACATGGGATCTACTTTTTGTTCACTTACTTAGAAGTGATCTACCAGCATCAATGGGGCTATTTTTTAATGTGTGCACTATTACTGCTGCTATTATTTGATGTCATTATTATTAAATCTGTTTTTTAATGTGTGCGTTGTTATTGGTGCTATTATTTGATGTGTGCCCCACATGTAATAATAGGACCAATAACAATGCACACATTTAAAAATAGCCTTAATAATGATTACTTTTTAATGTGTGTGTTATTATTGGTGCTATTATTTGACGTGGGGCTCACTTCAAATAGTAGCACCAATATTTAATAATAGCACCATTATTTATAATAGCACCAATGATAATTTTCACCTCAAATAATAACCCCAATAATTATGCCCACAGAGCACTTACCTTACCTGACATGTCTTCAATTTTACTCTGTGACCACTTGCGCTTCCCGCTTTGTGACCGCTGGGCTGGCCGCTTGTGCTAACTGCTGCCATTAGCTGCCTGACTGGATCTGACTGCATCTGATCTGCAGTGTAGTTTTCTATGCTCCACACAGCGCATGTGACATCTTGACATCACCCGTGCGCTGCACCACTGGGATCTAGGGTTCTGAGGTCCAGAAGCCATCAGTTAGCTGTCAGAGGTTGCAATATACCAGAGGATGCCCCGCGGGCATGAGTTCTATGATATATACAAATGTTGATTGTAATAAGCCTATGTATATGGCAATGGCACTCAGAAAAAATAATATTATTGTCAAAATTACACATTATGGTGGTGTTACTACACTGGTTAATATATCAACAACAAAAGTTAGTAGAATTGTTATTGTGGAAAATATAGCCTTCCTTATATGGAAAGCATCCCTGGTGGCAGTGGGTGCAAGATTAATAGTAATATAATAGATAATAACATTGTTTGTAACAGGCAGACTACAAGTCCCAGACAGCCTGCCTCAACATGAAAGCACTTGTGGAACAACATTAAGGACCCCCTGGCACCTGTACTCTGCCTGTAAAGAAAATATTAAAATAACCAAAAGACTTGGACACCGACTGTTGTAATATATATATATATATATATATTTTTTTTTTAAACAAGCGGAAGCTCAAGGACAGGCACTGAAAACTGTGTACAGTGCCACCCTAAAATGACAGGCCACTTGTGGACACTGCCATAGAAATTAATAGAGAAGCATTGATTGGCTGAGAGTGGGGGGACGGTTGCTATGGCAGTGTCTGCTCTCAGCCAATATGCGCTTCAACCTGATGTACCATCAAAACTTGCACCAGCCCTATGCCAGACACAGTTTTTCCATTTGAACATGGTGTGTCCTGTGTGAGCAATTCTGCATCTTTAGATGCAGCCACTGGCAGCTGCACACCCACGTCTGTCTAGCCAGTAGCCTCCCTCTTGTGGTCCCTCTTGGAACGCCCACTAAAATCTACACTCCCTGCATCCAAATTTGTTTTGTATCTCTGTGAGGTAAGCATCGGGATGAATGTGCAGTGCAACCTGGACAGGCCTGGCAACAAAGGGTACACCTGTCCCGGGCCCCGAGGTTCTGAGGGGCCCAAAGTCTGGATTAGCACAAAAAAACAGACTTTAGGGTGTGGCACCAACCTCCTAAATTTGAATTAGAGACTGGGCAGCCGCTGGAGGGACAGCGCAATACTAAGAAAAACAAAAAAATCAAGGGCAACAACACCCCGCCTAGCCATCCTTTTCATGAAATGTAATCTGCTGCTGCACATGTGTCATAGTCAATGACACCGTGGCAGCAGTGTCATTATTGCAACGATGCGTCTACCCTTTTCCGGCCCTGTCTCCATTCCCTGTTGCCACGGCCACCTAGGAAGAGCAGGAGCTGAGCAGGAGCAAGCGTGCGGCTGGTCCTAGCCTAGCAACAAGCAGCACCGTCCACTGCACAGCAGCACTGCAGACACCCATCCTCCCTGAGGCATCTGTAGCACAGCAGTAGGGTCTATGCATGGCAGCCACCACCACTGACTCCTGCTGCAGTGTCAGTACCTTCATTACCATCTATTGCTGGAGAATTACACTGCCAGCGCAGGGGATGGGTGCACAACCGCCTGGACTGTTGGCCACTGCTGCAGGTGCACAGCCATCAGTATTGCTGGTGAGACACACTGCAGATTACTATTCTCATAGACATGGTCCACTGTCTCTGGCTGTTATATACGGACAGTCACAGCTCTGACAGACTGTCTACAACAAGCAGTACAAACTGGTGGCAGCTGGCATCATCATCAGTGACACAGCGTATACTTTTTTTTTTTTATATTTGGTGTTCCATGTATTGGCATACACAGGGGAGGGATGTGTTGGTGTGGGGGGTTATAATGGGGGATGCCAGAGGCAACAGTGTACGAGCCCCAAGATTTCTATTGCCGGCCCTGGACCTGGATACATGTACATACTTAGAACATCAGTCAACTGCGTGCATATTGGCATTGCGTGTGGATGCCATTTTGATGCACAAATCCATCTACAGTACAAGCCCATTTATCTATATCACAGCAGATAAATGTTTTGTTATGTTCTATTGCCAATTGAACTTCGGGGTAGACTTCATACAGTAAATGACCCTCTTTGTGTAATAATAATCACATTAATGACCATCTTATTGGATTTAAAGGATTGAACAATGGAATTGCCACTGTAATTGTCTGTAGCATAATATACTGTACTGTACATTCTTTTGCAGTGTGTGACTGTGAAAGTGTTAACAAGCACACCATAGCATGGCATCTCATTGTTGTAGCAATAATTCTTATGCTTTTTACTATTAATTATTAGTAATAGTGCTTCCATTACTGCACTGTATACTGTTTTCTTTCATTGCTGTGATAAATGCAGCTTCCCTATGGTGCAGATGAGCAGGAGGAAACTAGACCCAGCAGCTGTCGAAGCTGTGACAAATCTTTTATGTAATAACCTTATATTTAAACCAAAAACAAACTGAAAGTTTAACTGCACTTTTCTCCTGTAGCTTTGTGTCAATTATGGATTCCCTTAAGCTTGACACTGACCTTGAATTAAATTTGCACCTCTGTCAATGCAACAAATATTATTAAACAGAGACAAACATTTATGAACTTATAATTGATGGTGGATATATATGTCCTTGCACACCTTTGCTGCAGTTGCGTCAAATAGCCCCTTTATTGCCAAAAATGTGTCTTCGTTGCAATGCGATGCTACTAGGATGCACCAGGAGACTACGCTGATTCATTTGATATGCAATATATTAGGGGTGAGCGGGCTCCGATTTCTGAAATCCGAACCCCCCCGAGCCCCCCCGATCCGAGGCCGATCCGAGTCAGGCTCGACTTTTCCCGCCTGACTCGGATCTGAAATCGAGGCAAAACGTCAACATCCCGCCTTCCGGGTCTCGCGGGTTTATGATCCTATATAAGGTACCCACGTTTGCGCCATTTTCTCACTCGGCTGTGGACAGTGAAGAAGGAGGGTTTGAGTTAGGGCTGGCTGGGCTGTGTAGTGTAGTGTAGTGCAGTGTAGTGTTGTGCTGCGCTGCGCTGTGCTGCTGTTGTCCATAGGGGCTGTGTCCACTACTTCAAAGTCCATAGGGGCTGGCTGGACTGTGTTGTGCAGTCAGTTGTCCATAGGGGCTGTGTCCAATCCAAAGTCCTGTGCAGTGCCCCAGTCCTAAAGGGGTGCTGTAGTGTTGTCCAGGGGGTGCTCTGTCCGTCACGGGTGCTCCCCCCAAGTGCTAAAAAAAAAAAAATTTTTTCTGTGTTTGTGAATTGTGTGCACTGTGGCTGCACGTGCATCAACAAAGGAGCAGCGCCAAGCGTGCGCCTGTGTCCCATAAGTAAAAGGCGGCTGGCTTGTCCATTAAAGGGTGCTGTAACCCCCAAAGGGCACTCCAAACAAAATAAAAAAATATATTTTTTTGTGTTTGTGAATTGTGTGCGCAGTAGCGGCACGTGCATCAACAAAGTAGTGCCAAGCGTGCGCCTGTGTCATAAGTAAAGGGCCGGCTGGCTTGTCCGTTAAAGGGTGCTGTAACCCCCAAAGTACACTCCAAACAAAATAAAAAAATATTTTCTGTGTTTGTGAATTGTGTGCGCAGTAGCCGCACGTGCATCATCAAAGTAGTGCCAAGCGTGCGCCTGTGTCCCATAAATAAAGGGCCGGCTGGATTGACCACTAAAGGGTGCTGTAACCCCCAAAGGGCACTTCAAACAAAATAAAAAAATATATTTTTTTGTGTTTGTGAATTGTGTGCGCAGTAGCCGCACGTGCATCAACAAAGTAGTGCCAAGCGTGCGCCTGTGTCCCATAAATAAAGGGCCGGCTGGCTTGTCCGGTAAAGGGTGCTGTAACCCCCAAAGTACACTCCAAACAAAAGAAAAAAATATTTTCTGTGTTTGTGAATTGTGTGCGCAGTAGCCGCATGTGCATCAACAAAGTAGTGCCAAGCGTGCGCCTGTGTCCCATAAGTAAAGGGCCGGCTGGCTCATTTCTTAAAGGATGGTGTAACCCACAAAGTGCACTAGTCTCCAACAAAAATAACAAATTATTTTCTGTGTTTGTGTGCGCCTTAGCCGCACATATATATCAATATAACATAAATGGAGGACCAAACTTTCTCCGATAAAAATAAAATAGGGAAAGATCAAGAACCACTTCCTCCTAGTGCTGAAGCTGCTGCCACTAGTCATGACATAGACGATAACATGCCATCAACGTCGTCTGCCAAAGCCGATGCCCAATGTCATAGTAGAGGGCACATACAATCCCAAATGACAAAGTCCAGGAATATGACCTTGAAAAAAAATGTAAATCATCTGAAGAGAAACGTAAACTTGCCAATATGCCATTTATGACACGGAGTGGCAAGGAATGGCTAAGGTCTTTCCCTATGTTCATGACTAGTGGTTCAGCTTCACATGACGATGGAAGCCCTCCTCCCACTAAAAAAATCAAACGAGTTAAGCTGGCAAAAGCACAGCGAAGAACTGTGCGTTCTAAGAAGATATCACAAATCCCCAAGGAGAGTCCAAGTGTGGTGGTGGTTGCGATGCCTGACCTTCCCAGCACTGGACGGGAAGAGGTGGCTCTTTCCACCATTTGCACGCCCCCTGCAAGTGCTGAAAGGAGCACCCACAGTCCACTTGCTGATATGCAAATTGAAGATGTCACTGTTGAAGTACAACAGGATGAGGATACTGGTGTAGCTGGCGCTGAGGAGGAAGTTGGCGAGGAGGATTCTGATGGTGATGTGGTTTTTTAAATCAGGCTCCGGGGGAGACAGTTGTTGTCCGTGGGATGAAAAAGCCCATCACGGTCATGCCTGGGCAGAAGACCAAACATTCCACCTCTTTGGTCTGGCAATATTTCTATCCAAATCCGGACAACAACTGTCTTGCCATAAGTAGGGGTAGGGACGTTAACCACCTAGGAACATCCTCCCTTATACGGCACCTGCAGCGCGTTCATAATAAGTTACTGTCAAGTTCAGAAACTTTGGCTAAGACCGTAAGCAGTCCAGGGACACCTAAATCCCGTTGTCCTGTTGTATCCAAGCGCCTGCAAACCACACCGTCAACTCCCTCCTCGTCAATTTTCTCCATAGTCAGGATCGGAAGTAGTCCTGCAGGCCATGTCACTGGCATGACTGACTCTCCTATCCGGGATTCCTCCGGAGAATCCTGCATTGCTACGCCTCCTGCTGCCGCTGCTGCTGTTGCTGCTGCTGGGAGTCGTTCATCATCCCAGAGAGGAAGTAGGAACACCACTACTTTTACTAAACAATTGACCCTCCAACAGTCCTTAGCGAGGAGGATGAAGTACGACAGCAGTCATCCTGAAGCAAAACGTATAACTGAGGCCTTGACTGCTATGTTGGTGTTAGACGTGCGCCCGTAATCCGCCATTAATGCAGTGGGATTTAGACAATTGATGGAG